>VXBT01008927.1:0-17110 GCA_013400235.1 Oriolus oriolus
TCGTGACTTCATTTATAACAGGATGTTTCATTTTCATCCTTTTCTCCCACCTGCAGCTCTCCAAGCCTGTGCTACGGATCCTCTTTGAGCAGAAAGCCTTTTCCACGTGCCTCCCTTACCTGGTCTCCCTGTTCCTCAGCACTGCTGTCACCAAACCATCGGGAAAAACTTTGTAACACCCTAATTCCTATATTAAAAGCAAGCGTAGCTTTATTTTGGCGCTGGGATCGCGCACCCCCAGCTATCTCACACACCAGTTGGTATCTAACGTCGTTATACATATTCATCGCATTTCCCAAATTCACATGTATTTGCTAAACATTCCCACAAATTCATGCACATATTTAATCACTTCTGAAAGCTCATTTACATCAGAGTAAGGGGTCTTTCAAGGGTCTCTGGTGCTTGTTTGGGGTACATCCCTTTCCTCAAATTATTCTTTTATGGTCATGAGCCTCCTAAACCCGGTTTGTTCCCTTGGAACGCATCCCAGCTCCATGGGGAGCCAAGACACACCTTTTTCCCAGCATTGCTCAGACCCACAGCCTGTATTCTCATGGCTCAAGTACCACTTGCACAGGGATATGGCTGAATCCAGGACTGAGCACTGGCTGGGAAAGTTAAAGGAATTCACAGGACTAAAAACCACTACCGTTAAAGATTTTCCCAACGTTTGTCGAAGATTGTTCCAACTCTGCCCTGTTTTTCTCCCTTAAGCCCCACCCCATGTCCTCAACATCCCTGGGTCTGGGTCAGCTCCATGCCTGGTGGTGCCTCCACCACTGACCCCCCTCACCTCCAGCCTGAGGAACAGGGAATTCAAGGACACCTGGAAGAAGCTGATCTGCTCCACAGTCTCTCCACAGGAATAAGCCTGTGTCTCCTTCCAAGGCATTTCCAGTCCAAATACAGAGTCTCCTGTGCTGCAGGTGTTGTATCTGTGGTCATATTCCTTTTAGTTTGGGAATATCTGCAGCTGCTCTGCCTTCCTAGAGTCTGGAACCTGCCCAGCCTCGTGCGTCCAAAGCGTCCAGAAGATGGTGCAGCTGCTCCTGCATCACCACTCCACAACCCAAGAGGATTTTCTTCCGGCAGGTTGAGCTCTTCCAAAGCTGAGATATGGAACACAAGGAGGGCTGTGCAGGGGTTCTCCATGGAACAGTTCCTTGGGAAAGGCTTTCTGGGGCAGGGACATCCCTGGACAAGAGCAAAGGAGCAAGGCCTGCTCTGTGCTGTGTGTCCTGGACATCCCAGAGAAGCTGAGTCGGAGCCATTTCCCTGGATCAGCTCCCAACCCCCCTCAGCTCTGAGGAGCTGCACACAAGTCCCCAGCTCTTGCCACAGCTGGTCCCTCAGCCAAACCCAACCTCAGACAGCTCCAGATCCATCCCATGGCCTGGTCTCAACAAATGTTGAGAAAAAACATTGACTGAATTCCCACCAACTGGCCCTCGGCTCTGAGGGAGCACCTCCATCCCTTGGAGGTGCCCAAGGAATGACTGGGTGTGACACTCAGTGCTCTGGTCTGGCTGGCAAGCTGGGGATTGGTCACAAGCTGGACTTGATGATCTTGAAGGTCTTTTCCAGACACAGTGCTTCTGGGATTCCTCAAAACCCTGCTCTTCCAGCCTCTACTTGTCTAGGATGTGCTCCAGGCCCCAGCCATCCTTCCAGCTCTGCTCTGGTCTGTCAGATCTTTCTGGTGCTGGGGAGCCCAGACTGGACACAAGAGCCCCTGCCATGGTCCTGTGTTGGGCCAGACACACCCCAGCTGTTCCTTCCCTCACCCTCCTCAAAGGGATGGGGGCACAGGAGAAGGAACTGTTGCTTCTTATTACATAACTTTGCAAAAAACCCCACTGTGTTCCTCATCATCTGTTTCTCCACTGGTTTCATCCACGTTTATTATCCTGTGTGCACATCTTTACATTCTCTTTTATCTTTTTTGCTAGTTAGTCTTTAAATTCTATCCAGCAACTTCAGGAGAACTGAAACTTTCTATTTTCCGTATTCTGTATCACCCCCTCTCTCAGGGCCTGAGGGGCTGTCCCTTCCCACAGCACCATGGCTGTGCTGGTCCAGCCCCTGGGATGGGGCCGTGCTCCGGGCAGTGCCAGGGGTGGGGATGTGCTGGTCAGTCTGAAATGGGGCTGTGCTCCAGGCAGTGCCAGGGGAGATGTGCTGGTCAGTCTGAAATGGGGCTGTGCTCCAGGCAGTGCAGGGATGGGGATGTGCTGGCCCATGGTCTGGGTCTGTTCCAGCTGAGCACCTGGCAGGCAGGGAGCCACAGCTGGATCCCATGGATTGTGATCTCCTGGAGCACGGCTCAAGAGGATGGACACTCAGCCCTGCTGCCTGGCTCCAACACCATCCTCTGCAGCCACTGCCCACCCTCTGCCTCAAAAGCCATGGAGAAGGAGTCAGTGGGAGCTGTGGGGATCTTGCATTCCCTGTCCCTGCAGATGGGCATCTCCAAGCCCGTCCTCATGGCTGGGGAGACAATGACCACACTGGGATGGATGTGCCCGGCACCAGCTCAGTCACGGCCGAAACCACTTCCAGTGGCCTCCCCAGGGTCTATCAGAGGCTGGGACATGTGTGTGTGACTTTGGCCAGTCTGAGCACATGCCTTGGCCTGAGGATTCTCTGGGGAGGGAGAGAGGGATGTCCTGGGCCACTGCTGTGGCTGAACTCCTGGTGGGAGACCCAGGGTCACATGCAGGAGGATCCAGAGGACCCTGCTCATGTCCATGGGGGCAGGACATTTTCCAGCTGTGTAGGAGCAAGGGGATCCAAGGAGCTGTGGCTGGGGCAGGTGGTGCAGGCTGAGGGGGCGGTGCTCATTTATGGCTTTGGGAAGGACCCAAGGAACCCTTAGTCCAGTACAGAGGGGACAGGGGACTCAGAAGGACAGTCTGGGCATGATGTGCAGGAAGGCAAAGGAAAGTAATTTTGGAGAGGAAAAATGATGGTCAGTGTCTGTATGGGGACTGCTCTGGGGTCATGGGGTCACAGCCGATCACTGTCCCCTCTACACTCAAGGAGTCACAGCTGCCACCTCCGAGCCACCTCTGTGCCACCTCAGCTGCTTCAGAGAGAAGGAGCAGACATTGCAGAGGGCCACTCCCTGTGGAATGCTCGGCCTGAGCTGTTTCACTCTCTGGATACCCAGAGAAAAGTATCAGTGTTCCATCCGATGTGGGATTGGGGAGCAAAAACTGCTCAGCAAAGCCAGGACTAAGCACAGGTGAGCAGGGGAGATGATCCTGCCCCACAGGAGCTGGGTCCAGGCACCCAGATGGAGGTAAGTGAGCTGCAGAGTGGGTGTCCAGAGCTGCCAGCAAATCCAGCCCAGTATGGCTGCAGCCTCTCCTTCAGCAGGTTCAACCTGCCATGGTGAGCAGGTGTCTCAGAGCCACATGGACACACAGACAGGCACAGGACAGACAGACACTCAGCCGCCACCAGCAAGGCAGTCACCCACAGCTCCCTGGCACAGGACCCCCATCCCACACCAGTGTCTACGCCATGACAACAATCCCCTGTCCCAGGATCAGCACCCACCGCGTGGATGTGATCCCTGATCCTGGGACCAGCATCCATCCTGTAACTGTGATCTCTTATCTACACCGGGACTAGCGCCCACCCCGAGAGGGTGATCCCCTATTGCAGGACCAGCATCGACCCTGTCAGTGTGATCCCTTATCCACACTGGGACCTGCATTCCCGCTTCCAGCCACATGAATGCCTTCTGCACCTGGACTGTGTTGAAACCCACCCTGTACCAGCTCATACCTGAGTCACAAATCTCAGGAGCTAGTTCCTTCCAGAAGGGCTGTTGATACTGGTCTTGAAGGCACCTGGAAATAGCATCTCGGTTCTGCCCATGTTGTCCAGAAATTCCTCCCTGCAGCAGGAACACCCTGGGCGGGGGTTCCCTACTGGTGTTCAGGCACCTGAAGCAGCTGCAGCTGTTTGTGACCCAGGAGAGCAGATATTACCTGTGCCATTACCTTTCCATAGGGATACAGAAGCCCCCTGCCTGCCTCTGTGATTCTGGAGAGTGTTATCCTGGTTAGTGAACTCCAGTGAAATCCATGCCACTCATTGGAAAACCCACCTGAACCTTTCTCTTAAATGTGATGGAGAAACGTCTCTGCATCCCAGGGCTGTTGTGAAGATAAATCACCTGAGGAGCATTGAGGTGTGCACGAACCCTACAAGTAAGGGATAAATAATCCATGGACAGAAGCTGGGCTGCTCAGGAGCTGAACTCCCAGTTGCAGTCAGGAATGTGACCTGTGAAGCAGAACCTGCGGTGCTGGATAGGGGGTGTTTAACAGCCCAAAACTCACACATCCTGTGGGCTTGAGACTGCATTGAAAACAGGAAGAACGCATGAAAATCTTCATTAAACACTGGAATAACATAAAGTTACAAATTAACTTTTACTTAACTACAGGGAGAAAAAGTAACAGAATCTTCAAATCACTAAGGTTGGAAAAGACCTCCAAGATCAGCGAGTCCAACCTTTGACCAAACACCACCTTGGCACTCAGCCAGAGCACTGAGTGCGGTGTCCTCCAGGGATGTCCTCCAGGGATGGGGACTCCACCACCTCCCTGGGCAGCCCCTTCCAAGGCCTGACAACCCTTTCCATGAAGGAATTCTTCCTGACGTCCAACCTAAAACTCCCCTGACAGCTTGAGGACATTTCCCCTTGTTCTGTCCCGGTTCTCTGGGAGCAGAGCCCGACCACTTCCTGGCTGCACCCCCCGGTCAGGGCGTTGTGCAGAGCCAGAAGGTCCCCCCGAGCCTCCTTTTCTCCAAGCCGAGCCCCCCTAGCTCCCTCAGCCGCTCGTGGTGCTCCAGCCCCTGCCCCAGCTCCGTTCCCGTCTCTGGACACGCCATTCCACCGATACCGGAGTGAAAAGCCAGCCGCGGTCCGAGCAAAGCCTGTGTGAGACCACGATCAGGTTTTTTTAACCTACTGGTTTAACCCGAGAAGTGTCTGCTCAAGGCAGGGACCCGGGCCCGTTTCTGCCCCACTGACACAAACTCACGGTGAGAAACCGGCGAGCGAGACCCGAACCCATCGCGGGGGGAGCTTCACACGGCAAAAGGTTATTCCCAGGGAAACCAAAGCAGCCGATTCTCTGTCATCCCGACAAAACGGGGCAGAGGTGGGTAAGGGGCGCGGAGGAGACCGCGGGCCGCCCTGTTCGGGGGGCACCGCCTTGTTCGGGCGGCGGGGATGGTGCGACGGCCGCACTCCGCTCCGCCCCCCCCGCGCCCCCAGCGCCGGAGCCGCCGCNAAAACTCCCCTGACAGCTTGAGGACATTTCCCCTTGTTCTGTCCCGGTTCTCTGGGAGCAGAGCCCGACCACTTCCTGGCTGCACCCCCCGGTCAGGGCGTTGTGCAGAGCCAGAAGGTCCCCCCGAGCCTCCTTTTCTCCAAGCCGAGCCCCCCTAGCTCCCTCAGCCGCTCGTGGTGCTCCAGCCCCTGCCCCAGCTCCGTTCCCGTCTCTGGACACGCCATTCCACCGATACCGGAGTGAAAAGCCAGCCGCGGTCCGAGCAAAGCCTGTGTGAGACCACGATCAGGTTTTTTTAACCTACTGGTTTAACCCGAGAAGTGTCTGCTCAAGGCAGGGACCCGGGCCCGTTTCTGCCCCACTGACACAAACTCACGGTGAGAAACCGGCGAGCGAGACCCGAACCCATCGCGGGGGGAGCTTCACACGGCAAAAGGTTATTCCCAGGGAAACCAAAGCAGCCGATTCTCTGTCATCCCGACAAAACGGGGCAGAGGTGGGTAAGGGGCGCGGAGGAGACCGCGGGCCGCCCTGTTCGGGGGGCACCGCCTTGTTCGGGCGGCGGGGATGGTNGGGATGGTGCGACGGCCGCACTCCGCTCCGCCCCCCCCGCGCCCCCAGCGCCGGAGCCGCCGCAGCGATGTCCGCGCTCAGCGCCAGCCGGGTGAGCGGGGCACGGGGGGCACGGGGGCAATCAGGGGAGGAGGGACGGGGCCGGGGTGGTGCTGGGGCTGGGGCGGCGCTGCCAACCTCAGTCCCGGGGTTCCTGAATCGGGGTCGGTGCGCGCTGCTCCTCCCGCGCCGCTCCGTTCCTCCCCCGGGGATCGGTGCCCGCTGCTCCCCCCGGGGTCGGCGCCTGTCCCGTTGGGAATTGGGAACATTCCTTACATCGGGATTTATCGGTCTCCCTCCCCGGGAACTGCGTCGGCACTTCAATTCTCCCCGTCATTCCTGAATTAGGGGAACGGTGAAGGGCGCCGGCTCTGCCGTGTCCATCCAGTGTCCCTCCAATGCCCCTCCAGTGTCCCCCGGTGGGACGTAGCCACCTGCCCCAAGTGTCACGGTGACAGCGGGAGCGGCGGGGGCGACTGTGCCCGAGGGCAGGGGATCTCATGGATGATATTCCTGGCAACGGGATTTGAGGTTCAGTGGGGGCAGAGCAGGTGGAAGGCACGAGGAGCTGGGTCTCAGCATGGAGAGGACAGCGAGGCTGATGGAGCGGGCAGGTGCTTGCCCAAATCCATACACAGAATCCCAGACTGGTTTGAGTGGGAAGGGACCTAAGAGACCACCCAGTCCCATCCCACGGCCAACTTGGAGCAACTGGACCAGGTTGCTCCAAGTCCTGTCCCACCCGACAGGGAACACTCCCAGCGATGGGGCACCCCCACTGCTCCAGTGCCTCATCCCTGTGTGAGAGCTTTGGTCTCTTGTCACTCTGTGTTTCCCCCGGGGAGATCTCCCTGCCCAACCCTCACCTTCAGCTGTTCAGGGGTGTTGATGTGTTCAGAGTCACCTCAATGATGCCCTTGACCTCGCCCAGCCTCGGAGGCAGAACCATGAGACTGAACATCTCAAACACAAACTTGGCAGCTCCTTTTGGGGGGTGTGTCACCTTCAGCATTGTTGAGAATTCTGGGCTTTTCCTAGTTTGGTCTAAACCTTTTGGTGGAGATGCTTTGTAGGACTGGATCATCCTTAAGAAAAAAAACCCGCAAAACCAAAACTAAACCAAAGCCGAAACAAATAAACCCCCAGTGATTACAATACCCTGTCTTTTTTTTACCTCATCTTTTTTGTCAGTTGTACTTCAAACAAGGTCTAAAACACTTAGGAGGGTTGTTTCCTGGTGTTGTTTTGTTTTCCTTACACACCTGTGGTAGCAGTTTGGTAAGAAAGCTCAGGCAAGAAGGGAAAACCCCGGGTGAGAAAGGACAGTTTTGCAACACTTGTGTCTTGTGAAAACCCTACAGACAAAACTTTACCTTGTGAACGTCCCCAAGCTGTGCACACATACTGACTCAGCAGCTCAGCATTCCATGATTGATCCCAGCTCTCCCCACAGTTCACCTTTTGGCTTTACAGATATTTTCAGTATTTTCTGACAATACCTTTTTTCTGTGTGTGCCACCTGCCACAGCCCATGTCCCTTGCTGTGCTGTGGGGATGCACTGGCACCTTTAGGATAGGTCCCTTGTTCTGGTCCAGGATATTCCCTCATTCTCATGGTCCTTTCCTGCTGCAGCTGCTCCGGACCCTGGTTTGTCCCGGCTGGAGGTCGCGCTCCAGCAAACCTGCCCAAAACATTCACCTGAGCAAACCTGGGAATGAGTTCATCTTTGGTGAGTGAGGCAGGACTGGGAAGGGAGGGAACAGGGAGGGACAAACAGCAGTGCAGGGGGAAAAAAAGCAAAAAAAGGACCAAAATAAACAGACAAAAAAACCCCCACCCCAAACCCCAACAAAACAACTTACCAAAAAACCCAAACAACAGTACTGCAGTTCGGGAGGAATTTCCCAGAAAGGTGTTTATTTGGAACAGATTTCTATTCTTTTTATAAAAACTATTTGAAAACCAAAAGCCCTTTTTCTATCCAGCTCAGGACAGCCAGGCCAGGGGGTGATATTTCAGAGACTTTCTTCTTTTTGTAACTGTCTTGAGCTTTTTTTGTTGCCCAAATAGCCTCAGCATTGAGCGATAATCCCCTGTTGGCTTTTAAACCATTAGAATAACCATGAGCAGCACCAGGGGAACATGGTGGGCCTAGGGATGTGACACAGAAATTTCTCCACACCTGGGCTGTTACAGCAAATTCCCCGGGGCAGCAGCAGATACTTGACAGATGTTTTTGGTAAAAACATTTTGTTACCTGGTACTGTCTGCTCCATGTCCAGTAGTTTTTGAATAATTTTGTAACTAATGGTGTTGAGGGCATTTCTCAGAGCTCAGGGCGGTTCAGAGGAATGGAGGAAGTTGAGCTTCTTTATGATTTTTTTGCCTTATTTTTTCAACAGAACTGGCAGATGAACAGAAGGAATTCCAAGCTACTGCTCGGAAATTTGCTCTGGAGGAGATTATTCCTGTTGTTGCACAGTATAACAGGACTGGGGAGGTAAATCCACCCCATAGGAGTGAAAAACCAGATTTTTCTCTTAACCCAGAATTTGAAATGTTACCTTTGATAATCGACCATGATTTTCCGTGTTTCAGTATCCTGTGCCACTCGTCAAACGGGCCTGGGAGCTTGGGCTGGTGAATTCCCACATCCCAGAGAGCTGCGGTGAGTGTGATCCCTTTTAATCCCTAAAATAAACCAAAAGAAAAGGCCTTGGAGGAGATTGAGGTGTGAAATTATGGATTACATATAAAATTACCTGTTGCACACTGGAGTAATCCCAAAGCAATCTGTGGGCAGGTTGGCCCACATGGGTGTGATGAGGCTGGATGGGATCAGGCGAGGAATTAGATCCTGATGTAGTAATTTATGGCCAGATTTTCTCCCACAGTCCCGGTTCCCATGATCCCCATGTCAGGAATTCAAGGATTTACTTTGATCCTGCCACAGGCTGGAGGGATTTAAGGCTCATTCCTGAGGATCAGTTACCAGTTTAGCCGAGGTGCAGCAGGTGCGTAACCATGGATAAAAATGTTACATTTCAGATTCCCTGTTTTACCTGAAAGTGGAGTTGGGAAGTGTCCAGAGCAGGCCCTGTTGGGTCTTTTTGACTGATTTGGTGTGTCTGGTATCAAAAACTGAGTTTCTGCAGCAGAGCCTGAGAATCACAGGAATGTTTGAATCAAGAGCGGCCTTTAAAGGTCCCTCTGTCTGATCCCCAGCAGTGAGAGTGAGGGGCCAGGTGGGTGCAAAACAATCAAAATTCAGGAATGAACTTGAAAAGCCATCGGGTTTCATAGCGGGAAATCATCAGCACAGTTTGGTTGGATATCCATATATAGCCTGGAAAAAGAGGTTATGATGAGATTCATGGTGGGTGTGGAAAAGTTGAGGCTGGTGTGAAGAGCTGTGGGAGAAGGTCATGGAACAGAATGTTCAAATGAAATTCAAAATGGGAAAAGAGATGGACACAGGAAAGGGAAGAAGTGATTCAAACTTCTAGGTACAATGGTGTCTGCTGCACTAATGCCTGCCTCTGGAAAAAGGGATTTGAGGGATATAATTGATAGTTTTGTGAGACATCAGAGCCCACGTGGCCCTTTTCCGCCTCACAAGAGCTCCCCAGGGAATGCTCAGATGTAAAGCAGTGACAGATCCTGGTGGCACTTTCTGGCCATTTTGTGCCACTTGTCCCACCTTGAGCATGAAATTAACCCCCCTGAGAGTGGTGAAATGGGATTTTTAAATCATCTGATTGCAATGAAAAGAAACAAATAAAATAACAAAAATACCAATCTGGCAGCCCACTGTTTCCCAAGGCATACCCAAGGGAGTACATCTGAAGGAACTCGGTGCCCATGAGGAATGTTTGGCATAATAAATGCTTGCAAATCATTAATATTCTGCACTTGAGGCCCCCCTGAGTCTCCTCCTGTCCCCCCACAGGTGGGCTGGGGCTGGGCACCTTCGAGGGATGTCTGATCACGGAGGAGCTGGCGTACGGATTCACTGGGGTGCAGATGGCCATTGAGGGCAATTTCCTGGGGGAGAATCCTGCATCCATCCAGAACTGGGGCTGGGGCCCTCAAACTGGGCTCTGGGTCCTCCAGACTGGGCTCTGGGCCCTTGAGGTGATGGGTTAATGCTCTGAACATTCTCTTCCAGCAAATGCCTGTGATCATCACTGAGAATGAGCAGCAGCAGAAAAAATACTTGGGCAGGATGACAGAGGAGCCCCTGATGTGTGTGAGTGTGACCAAGGAATCCCATTGATTAATTAATTAATGACAGAGGAACCTATGATGTGTGTTTGGTCAGGGAATCCCATTACTTAAGTAATTAATTAATGACAGAGGAGCCTCTGATGTTTGTGTGACCGGGGTCACACATTGTCATTGCCCACAATTCCACAATGATTTTGTGGTTTCCCAAACCCAGAATGTATATTCCTTGGCATCTGGGGGTTGTTCTTCCAGACTTACTGTGTGACGCAGCCGGGTGCGGGCTCGGATGTGGCCGGGATCAGAACCCAGGCGGAGCGGAAGGGGGATGAGTACGCCATCAGCGGGCAGAAGATGTGGATCACCAATGGTGGGAAGGCCAACTGGTGTGTTCCCTTTGTGGACATGCTGGTCTGTACTGGGGTTTCTTTAAGGGTCTGTCACAAACCAGGGTGTTCCAGTGTGCCACCAGTTCATCGGGAAGAGGCAGCAGTGTCCCAGTGCTGTGGGTGCCCAAAGAGGGAATGGGCTAATGAGATCAGAGCTCGATGCTGTCACAGCTCCGGTCAGAACGCCGCTCCCTTGGGCTGAAACCAGGCACAGTTCCCTCCACTTTCCCTTTGGGACAGGGAGTTACTCAGGGTCTGCTCCAAAATGCTCAGGTTACCAAGCCCTGACCTGGCTCCTGGACAGGGTCAGCTGCTTCTGACTCAGCCGGGAACGCCTCTCACTCACAGGGGAAACAAAAACTCTGGGATTTAATTGTCTTAAGGTAATACATTTCCAAGGAGTCCCAGAGCCCGGGCTGTGCTGCGGGATCTGGGGAGGACAGCATAGACCCTTCCTTGGGGGTTACACTCTCCCCACTCCAACACACAAACTCTTCTCAGTTCAAGAGGAAAAATTTTATACATTTATCTATGAAAGTTGGGATTTCTCACTGTTTAATTCCTTGCCCGAGGCAGAACCATCACAGAGACTCTCCCAGCACATTCCTGACCCCCCTAAATGGGATTTACAGCAATTGCTGGCACAAAAACCTCATTTACAAATGATACTGGGAAGAGTAAAATGGAAATATTTGCAATCAAGAGGAAAAGGCCTTGCACACAATGCTGCATTCCCTGTACAATAATATGTAGAGATGTGCTGGTAATTGGCTTGTTTTGGGCTGTTTGGGAGGCTGAGTGGGATACTGAGACTTACAACATATGGAAAAGGTAGAGAAGCTTTGCAGGTTTACCTGAGGGAATTTCATTTAACCTTGATTTTGCGGAAAGAGATGCCCAGACAGCACTGACATTCCTCGCACTCCTTCCTCCATTTGGGTTTTTTTTGAAGGGCCTGTTAAAAAGGGTTGTTGCCTTACCACTCTGTTTCCTGTACAGTACAAATATGGACAAAACCACTCGGCATTTTTGCCATGAAGTGTCTGACTGCTGGGGTTGAGCTGAGCCCCCACCTCTGTCCTCCCCAGGTACTTCCTGCTTGTCCACACCAATCCTGACCACCGGGCCTCGGCCAGCAAAGCCTTCACGGGCCTCATCGTGGAGGCCAACAGCCCTGGGACCCAGACTGGCAGGAAGGTGATCACCAGGAATCACCTCTCCTTCCTGAACCACTAACAGGGTGAATTGCCATGAAAGGGAAATGGCTGAGCCTTGTCAGGGCTCATAGACAGGGATATTTGAATTCTCACAGTGCCTAGAAACTGTTCATAAGACACATTTAATAATTATACTTACATATAATATTTTAATGAAATTATATATGCATATTATATGTAAGATAATTATATAACTACATGTAATAGATATAATTAGATATAATGACAATAGAATTATAGTTGTATGAATTCAGGTAAAGAATTACTCTGAAGGGCCTAAAGCAGATAATTTTGCCCAGCTGCAAAAGAACCTTTGAGAACATGGAATTGCCAAGAACCAATTAATGTCCAGGGGAGTGAAGGTGCAGCTGGTTTGCTGCAATTTCAGCTGCTCCTGCACAAGTGAGGCACCATGGAGGCCCTGGTTTTCTCTCTCTGCTTACATTTGGAACCTGAAAACCTGATTTATTTATGAATTTGTCTTTTGGCAGCACAGCTGGGTCTCATAGCGGCTGCAAGTGGGTTCTTGATTGTTTTCTCTCCCATGTGAGAGGATAGCTTTGAATTTATGTAGAATTGAATCCTCCAGAGGATAAATTGAACCAGAAAAAGCTGAAGGAGGGGATTCCGGCCCCAGAACTGATCTCCCACATGGAGGCAGTAACCTGCTCAGGTGTGACAGGTCAGGGGCTCACTGGGCTGAGGAGGCCAAACTGGTACTTCTTGTCTCTCTGGTGGGTTTTAGCTAAAACTGAAGTGGTTTTTTAAGGAAAATAAGCTTCCTTTATTCTTTAAGTGAACTAAAGAATGGAATTGGTTGTACCAGGGAAGAATCTGATTCAGTGGCACCTCCCTTTTCCAGGAGCTGAACATGGGCCAGCGCTGCTCGGATACATGTGGGATCGTCTCTGAGGATGTGTGAGACCCCAAGGAGAACGTGCTGATCGCAGAGGGCGCTGGCTTCAAGATCGCCATGGGCACCTTTGACAAGACCAGGCCCCTGGTGAGTGCCAGGAATGGGCTGTTCACAAAACAAACAGGAATTTCTGCGGCTCATCCTGCACTGTGCCTACCCAGGTGGCAGCGGGGGCTGTGGGGCTGGCGAGGTGAGCACTCGACGAGGCCACGAGGTATGTGCTGGAGAGGAAAACCTTTGGGAAACCCATTGTGGAGGTGCGTCCAAGAGCTTTGGAGTTACACATGGGAAAGTCTGATCCAACACAGATCCCAATTCCACAGAACTCCTTGAGCACAACTTCCCAAGTGCGTTGAAATTGTAAATTAAGAAATTAAGATAAAATTATATGTTAGGGAAGATTTATTCCCAGAAAGGCCTGGCTGTGGTGGAGTCCCCATCCTTGTGGCACTTGGGGACACAGTTTCGTGATGACCATGATGGTGCTGGGGTGAGGCTTGGCCTTGATGATCTTAATGGTCTTGTCCAACCCCAACAATTCTGTGATCCCAAGCAGAAGGCTCCCTGCCCTGCGGTGTCTCTGAGGCTCACCTGGTGGATCTCCACTCTCCCAGCACCAGGCCGTGGCATTCCTGCTGGCAGAGATGGCCATGAAGGTGGAGCTGGCCCAGCTGGGGTACCAGCATGCGGCCTGGGAGGTGGATGCTGGCCACCGCAACACCTTCTACGCCTCCATCGCCAAGGCCTTTGCCGGGGACGTTGCCAACCAGGTGGCCACTGATGCTGTGCAGATCTTTGGGGGCAATGGCTTAAACACAGAATATCCTGTGGAGAAGCTCATGAGGGATGCCAAAATCTATCAGGTGAGTGGGACACAGTGAGGGGTCTCCATGGCAATGTGGGCACTCAATACAGAGTAATTAATTGCTGATTAATTGCAGTCGGGATGGATACAAGCTAAGAAGATTTGGAGACTGAAGTGTGTTAAATCAGGGAAGTTCCCAAGTTACCACTCGCTGGGCAGGTACTTTGGCTGAGATGTCGCCAGCACTGAGGCCCATGAAATAATTAATTAGCATTAATTACCCTCTGTGTGCTGCAGAAACAGCCATGGGGTGCAGCCCATGGTGATTCACTTCTTTGGATGTTTATTTATTGGTTTCTTTTCCAAAAGAACAAAACACAGACATATTTCCTCCTTTTCAGCCCACAGATATCCCTAATCCCCAGTGCTTTTTCTGCAATGTTATTGCCAAGAAATTATTCCATGCCAGAATTCCTCTGTTGGTTCCAGTTTGTTATTCAGCAGGAATGAATTAGTTTCATCAGGAAACCCAGTGACCTTCACCTTTTCCCTCTTTCCAACATTAACCATGACTGGCTGGAAGTGATCCACACAGGTCTCACAGAACACATATGGGCCCTGACCTGTCACCAAGTGACTGCAGCTGCTGAGATTCCAGGTGGTTGACATCCCTTTTACAGCTGACTTTAAAATTCCAACTGTTCTCACCAGCCAGGAATTTTTCCTTCTCCGAGGACAGAAAGCAGATGTTTGGAATTGAAAAGTTCTCAGTCCTGATTTCAGTCCTGCCAGGGAGGAACTGAACAAACTATGAGACTTTGTCAGCATCAGGTTATTTTCCTGTTCTGGGTTTTTTTTCCACCAAGATCCTCCATCACACAGCTCCATCGTCAATGCATGGCCAGGCATGCTGAAGTTTTGAAATGGTTCAAATTACTCTGATTTATTGTGAAATTTTTTGGTGTTTTTCCTGTTCCACTCCATCCCTGCAAGAACTTGGCAAAGGGGTTGGACCTTACAATTCCAGCAGCTCTACTTGGAGAAGCTTTGTGCAGTTTGGGGAATATTATCCTGATTTTGTGACTGCAGAGAAAGTGGATTTGCAGGTGTAGGAGTGATTTGGCAAAGCAACTTCAGGCAGGATTGGGAGCTGAAACACCGAAATCCCCAAATTCCGCTGTCCTGGAGCTGCCCTGGGCTGTAGCTGGGGAATCCCTGGATCTCTCCTGTGCCGGGCACACACAGGTGTTTGGACACCTGGAGAATCCCTGGATCCCTCCTGCACTGAACACACACACCTGCATGTGCTTATTGCCTGTTGTGGGTCATTGTCATACCAATTTTTCCCAGTTTTCCCTCCTCCTGCCCCCAGCTTGGCGCAGGTGTGCAGACTCTGGTCAAACACCTTTCCCAGCTCCTGGCTCACCCATCTCTGGTTTTCCCTGCAGATCTACAAGGGCACGGCACAGATCCAGTGGGTGATCATCGCCCGTGAGCATCTGGGCAGGTACAAGGCCTGAGGGATGCGGCAGCTCCAGGCCTGGTATTCCAGGCAAGGGGGTTGTGCTGCATTTCTCCATTAGAAAAACATGGGAAAACCCCTTTTCCATCAAACTCCTGTTCTTCTGCCTGATACAGCACAGGCTCTGGGACCCCATCCATCCCCATAGCCCATCCCACTTACTGATCATCCCAAACAGAGATCATATAGCTCTTCCCAAATCTCCCTTTGGCTTTCAGCAGCAAAGGAGATGAAACCCTTCCCCAGAAAACCTGGATGAGCAAAGAGTGAAACAAATTATCATTTTTTAAAATTTATTTTTGCCAGTGAAAGCAAAAATCCAGCACATCCCAGGGGTCGGATTTGGGGTGTTACCATGTTTTTAACAGCATGGATCTGCTCCCTTTGTTTATCCCTGGGGCTTGGGTGATAGCACCTGGATCAACCTCAGGGAACTTAAAAAACCTGACTTTTCCTCCTGCGGAAGGGCCCAGCTGGCTCTGGCACTTAGGCTCCAGGGCCCCAGTTCCCAAGATCTATAGGAAACACTGTGGGTTTGGAGCCTTTCAACAGCCAGATCTAAAGAAAAACTAAAGTGAATCCATGTTTCTCATGCCTTGAGCCAGAATTCCTTGTTATGAGTGAGTTGTAATGATGGTGTGTGAGAGGGGCTGCGCGTGTCCTGGGAGGAAAGGAGTGGGATGGGGCAGTGGGAAGGTGAATTAACTGATCTCGTGGAAAGGTGTGCAGGAAATGGGCTGGGTTTGGGCATCACATTGTGGGCTGAGCTGGGCCTCACCCTGATACCCTGATATGGGCCAGGAACGAGACTCGTGCAGCACAGAGGATTTCCCTGGAAAAGGGCTGTTCTGGAGTCATTGCCAGGTCCCAAAAAAAGCTGTCGGTGTTGACGGGGCAGAGGTGGCTGATCCGTCACTCCTCGCACACTCTGGTGGGATCCACTGCCATGTGCCGGTCCCAGCAGGGGACAGGCTTGTGGATGGGACTGGGCTGGGCTGGGCATGGACAGGGGAGGATGGAATGGGGATGGAAGTGGATGGGCACTGTGCAGAAAAGCCATGCTAGGAAAAGCCAGTCTCCACAAAGGAGACAGAGGAGTCCTGCAACTTTATTCAAACAAAGGGAGAGAGTCCACTGGGGCACACGCCCATGGGGTCCCTCTTGAGGTTTTGGAAGACACAGCCTCCTTTAATCCTGAACTCCTGACTACATGTTGCTCTCTTCCTTTCCCCATCGGCTGAGGTACCAGGAAGGCACAGCCTTCCCGAACCGCCCACCACATATCCCACCTTGAATGTGCGTCGCAGTTTCCCCTTGAAGTTCAGAAGTTCAGACCGTTGGCAATACACTTTGTGCGGACCCATGTGTCCTATTACCTTAAAGTTCAGGAGCTCAAACTGTCTGGGTCAAGCCACCTGGGTTCTGTAAAAAACTTGCCCAGGTGGATGTTCATAGAAACATTAAGATCCATTTCGAAGACAGTAGTGAAAAACCCCACACCCATTCTTCCACATCGAGTCTTTTGTGAAGACATTAGCACCCATTTTTCCTATCAGGAGGAAAGAGATTGGAATGGGGATAGAGGCTCCGTGGATGGAGCCAGCTAGGGGGAGAAGGTTGCGATGGGAATGGAGGCAGATGGGGATAGAGGCGGATGAATGGGGATGGTACGGGCATGTAGGGCGACAAAGGGGGAAGGAAAGGATTGGTATGGGGACGGACGGCCATAGAGCTGGATGGGAGCAGATGGAGGTGGTTGGGGTGGGGATGCAGGCCAATGGGAGCGCACGGAGGCGGATCCCGGCGGCAGCTCGTCCCGCCCCACCGCGGCGGGAGGTCCTTTCCAGCGGAAGCGGCGGCGGCAGCGGCCGCGTGGTGCGGGACGGGCCCGGGGGGCAGGTGGGGAGGCCGGGAGGGGTCGCGGGGCGTCTCGGTGCTGGCAGGGGCCCTGGGCGGGAAGCGGCGGGAGCCGCGGGCACGGAGGCCCCCGGGCACGGAGCCCCCCGGGCAGAGCCCCCGGGTGCCGGGGCTGTGGAAGGGGCCGGTCCAAGGGCGCGGTGCCGCGGCCGCTGCCCCGAGCGCGGCGCTGCCGGAACGGCGCGGCCCGGA
>VXBT01008946.1:580-38768 GCA_013400235.1 Oriolus oriolus
GGTGGACTGTTGGTTTGTGAAAATTCTGTGACACAGCAGAAGAACCTCTTTTTCCTTAAGCATAAAAAGACTCTTTAAAAAAATGCAACTTTGACCAAATCCCATGTTTTGTTTTGTTTTCGCCTGTGAGAAGTTTGTAGTAAAGAGGGAAGTGCTGGGGAAAAAAGGTGTTTTAAGATTTGCTTTGATTTCTTGTAATTTTTTTTCTTTATTTTTCATTCTGTTAGTAATAAACTTTTCTGTACACTGCAACTCTTTAAGTGTGGACCTGTTTCGCCCTGAAATTCCTTTCCGTTTTCCTCAATAAATCCATTTTCCCCTTAGACATATAATTGGCTTTCGTGTGCTTGGCGCTTAACTGCGTTCAACACTTGGCTACTTGGCTACTATCTTTCATCTAGCCATAAAAGCACCACAAATGCCCATTTCTAATCCATTCGGTGCAATGCAATGACCAAGGCCTAACACTTTCTTCCATCAGAAGATTCTGAAGCATACTTCAAGTTAATTAATTCTGCACCGACAAGCTTCAGTTGAACAGAGTAGAGTACTCCAAGTTCTGATACAAAATTAGAAGAGTGAAGAACAGAGCATTAGTGACTTATTGTGTGTCCCACATTATCTGAGAAATGGCCCTATAAAGCAGCCTCCAGCTCCCCCAGGCTCATATCATAACATAGAGCTCTCATCTATCCATCCTCTTTGAAACCAAACATAACAAAACAAACATATCACAATTCTGAAGACCTTAGTGAATCAAATGATCTCCTTACTGATACAAATGAAATTTGGATGGATCAATTAACGCATGTACATTTACAATGACCATGAGTGCCCATTGCCATCTTATGCAGAGGCTGGCCCCTCTCCTCTACAACATACGATTTTGAACCATTGCAAAGTTATCTCAATGTGTTTCTCAGATCTGTTTTTCCCTGCTTTCACAGAGAGGAACAGCATGGGGAAGTGCACTTCACCAGACCACAGGCATGGTGACTAAAGCACCTGTGGTGACTCAATCAGTGGGAGCTAAGACAGCCATGAGTCTCATTACAGATATGACCAATCTCAAAAATCACAAGATCAGATCACTAGTGAGCAAGTTAGTCTGTTGAGAAGCACATCTCGAACTTTTGCTCCTTAATCAGTGCTATTTAGGCTCTCACAAATTATACAAAGCAATTGAGAAGCTTTGGCATGGAGAAGTAAATTTTAGTATGAAAACATGCATGGCAATAAATTAATAGGTACTGTTAATGTCAGAAGCTCTGCTTGAACTCCTGATTCCTACTTTGCCATAGTCTTCTATACAGTCACATTTACTAATTTAATGTTTGACTGAGACACTCTCTCTGGTGAAACTATGGTAGTTTCCTCTGGAGAAGAAAATCCCCTGCTCAGACAGGGGATTCAGAAGGCTCTTCTGTAACTAAACAGTGATGATATATTCAATTACTTAACCCCTTATCACCTTTCCTTTAACACTCTTGTTAGTATTGGTACAACAGACTTAGTTTCAAAGCACTTGACTCAGGCAGATAAAGCCTATTAAAAAAAGAAACAAAAAAAAAAGAGAATTGTACAGTCATTTGTTGTATCTCATCTAAATGTAGTGGAAGTGAGTTTATGACACCATTAGAACTTTGGGACATGGTTTATTTATGAAAATAACAACAATGTAATAGCATTTAACATTTCTTTACATGTACCATTTTCATACTTGCTTCATTAATGCAAAAATATACTCTACTAACATAGCACAAGTGTGGCTGCCTGCTAATTAAACTTAGAATACCTACATTATTAACAGGAATATCAAACTTAGAGAAGGAAAATAGTATTTTTGCTGTGGTGCTTAGGTTCCTCAGGTATATCTGAACCTATCTGTGATAGGTGCAATTTGTGTGTAACAAATTAGACACAGCTCCCATATCAGTGGGGAAAATATCAGAAAGGACCCACTGATAGGCTACAAAATCTGTCAATGTTAAATTACTCTCTTGATCTTTCTGGGCCAAATCAGTCATCCCTTGGATTTTTATGTAAATGATGGCTTTTCAAAGTAGCAATTTCTAAGTGGCCCATGATTTACTCATCAGTGCAGTAGCAGTTCTAAATCTTAGCACTAGGGAAAAAATAGAGCAACAACTTCTAAGAAAGCCAGTAAACTGGCAGCCTCATTAAGGATATCAAGAACTGCATGAAAGGGAGATGAAATTATTCTTTTACCATTGCAGATAAGTCTTTCAGGCCAAAAAGACACACACTCAGCCTTTTCAATGGAAAAAGAATAATTTGATTAACAACTAGTATAGAATACACTTTGTACACCAAAAATCTCTGATCTCCAACCAAATTTGGCACTAGCTGAATGCAAAAAATGTAACAAATTTTTTTTAAAAAGTGTAAGCTGGAACTTTCCAGAATAGTATAAAGAGCTAAAAAACTAATTTTTGCTGCCCATGTTCTCCTGCATTAAGCTCACCAATCTTAAAACTGACTGTCATGACAATAAAAAAACCCGTTTGCCCTCTTGGATAGTAAGAGTTCACATGTTCAGAAAACACTGAAAGCTGAATTTGGTAGATAACTTCTCAACTGTAGTATTTACTTAAACAATACAGAAGTGAAGCATTAACAGCTTCATCTCCTCAAACTAGAGGGAAAGTAGCTGCCTCCACACATTGAGAAGTTTATTAAGCTGTATTACATTGAGGAGAATACAAAAGAAACCCTTGTGCTAATCTGCTCCCATTCTGCAATATGACTTACCTACAAATGAGGCAGTCTTGAATCAGAAATAAAAATAAACACTGCATGCCATGACATTTTCAAGTCTAAAATTAAGCAGAGGGAAGTGTGGTTCTCTTACATTAAAAAAAATCCTTTTGTATAGTGCTTTTAGTTTCAATATAATTTTAATTACACTTTTCAACATATAAAAATAAAGTACAAGCTGAAAACTGTTCTGTTTAGGTATTAGCAAACAAAATCAAATTTTAGATTCTCTTTAGGCACTAACACTTAATGTTATCTACATATACTCTCCACACTCCAGTCTCTGGTGAGAAAACTGTGTCTCTCTGAACTGTTTACTGATTGACATAATTTTAGCCATTTACAGATTTCAGCATTTACACCACTAAGTCAAATTTTCACTTTTAAAATTATGATAACACCAAAGGCAACATTTGATTGCTATAAAATGGAAAGTACCACCAAGTGGCATATGCCCCAGATAATGATTCAGAATTCCCATCCTAAAGATTGTTTTACCACTATAATGCTATTATTACACTAACATTTACAAAATTCAAGATTATTTTGGATTTTTTTTTCCTCTAACAATACATGAGCTCTGATCTTGTTTCATTACAAAAGTGATGCAGAGATGCTTCAGACCTAAAAGTAGACAATACACACACACCACTATGGCATTACTGTTTGCAATGGTCACACACATGAAAGAAAAATAACTAAATAAGGACTAGCAATATGTATACAGTGATTTATAACATACAAAACAGGCTTTACTTATTATCTCTTTCTTAGACCTAAAGAAAATAATGTAATTCCTAATCTAGTAACTATTACAAGGTACCAGTACAAGCAAATGGCAAAAGAAAGAAGCTACTATGTAACAGATCTGAAGAGTTTCAAAGTAATTTCAGGTATTGCCTTAGATGTAACTGGGCCAGGGAACACTAGCAAGCAATGCAAAGCATGCCCACAGACCACCAAATTTAACTTTGTTGCAGCAGAGTAAATGCACGGAAGTGTCCTCAGATCATTTCAGAACCCAAGCTGTGCATAGGTTGCTGTCAGCCAGCTAATGTAAGGCTTGTTCAGACACATCTATCTGAAACTGCCATCAAAAAAATTAGCAAGTGATCAATGAATAGGCAAAACCCACATCTCACTAATTCCCAAGTATTCTTCAGATATTTCTAACCAAGTGCTTTTATTATCCCCAATACCAATTGCAACATACGAAAACTAAGAATTCTTTACATACCACACTACTATTGCTGTTTGCAAATAAAATTCCACACTTCACAGCTGTGTAAATCCACTGACTTTGATGAAATCATCTGAGCCACAGCCACCTCTATATTGAGCTTAACATCCAGTTTCATCCACCAAGCAGCTCTCTTCTGCTACCTTCTTTCAGAACGTAAAGAAAAATCCTGTCTGCTATCCAGAATCCTGTTGCAAAATAGCTATGGGCACTAATGGAAGCTTATGTTCATGTGCTTTATGTGATCCTAGCAAAATGGCACCAGATCATCACTCGTCTGAGAATTACATTTTTGAATAAGGGCTGATTCAGATGAAACTACATGTAAAACAACACAGCTATCATGAACCACACTGTTCTCAAAACCTCCACCCAAGTTAAACCCATTTATAAACTGCAAAACAAAATCATCTGACACAGCAGCTCAGCACACAAGCTTGTTAACAACGAAGGCAACGGACTTCCCATGGAAGACAGACACATTCAGTGGATGATGCACTCAATCCTGTACGAGCAGGATGGAACTTCACTACTGTGTTATGCTATCAGTTTGTAAGTGAGCTACCCTTCACAGAGATAAGCATTTTACAGAATAATAGCTCTCCAGGAGCAGCTTTTTAAGAACACCCAATAAGAAGGGACAGATCGTAACCACCTCACAGATTTGCACAGTATTTATAAAGCAAAACCAGAAAATACAGTATTTGCAAGAAAATATGACTTAAGGAGGGGAGGAAATATGTGTATTTGGTGCCTGGTTGTTTTGGTTGGTTTTTTCCTTAACAAAAAACAAACAAACAAAACCAACCAGACAAAAACCCCGAAAACACCAAGACACTTTTTGTAAGGGAACCATAATTAACATACAATGTAACAATGTGCTGCATATAGCCTCATACATGTGAAAAGCCAGCTAGTAAGTTAAGGCTGCCATCCATAACTATTAACTTCCAAAGGCATGTTTCTCAGCTAAGTGTCCACAATCCTTTACATAATTTATAACTGATACATCATAAAGCTATGCTATTTCAGGATAACAAAACTCAAGAAAACAAACTAATATCAGCTAAAACATGATACACTGAAAGAATTCTAGTTCCTCATAAAGGAGAAACTTGGCTTTTCAAAGACAACATAAATAATACATACATATCTATTTTCACCAGTATCCCCATTTCAAATGAAAGAAGCTCTATGAATAAGAGCAGATGGTCTAAAAATATTCCTTTAGTAAGTATGTACCAGCAGAAACTTCCCTCTAAAATACTTATTTTATTAGTGAAATGGTACCAAAGTTAACAAGTATACAAACAATCTCTTTGCTCTATGCTACTTACACATCATAAATAAGACAGCTGTTGTTGCAAGACACAATCTTTCACAGTCTTCCTGTAAGCATACAGATTTTTTATTCTTTCATCAGAATTAGCTGTTTACCAGCCAACAGCATGTGGCTTAAACATCACAAAAATGGCTGTTCTATACTTTACATGGTAAAGCATTTTCTGTTGTCTTAAATGTACACAGTGGCAAGAACATTAAATCTTATCGAAAATGCAGAGTGATTAAGCAGCTTAGCTTCAAAATCAAATTGGATTTCATTACCTTAGGAGTTGGGCAAAGTTTTCATTCCCTGTAATATGCTTCCCTTCCACTGAAAAAATTAACTATGCAGAGGAAAAGTGAAACAAGTAGAAAGCAAATAGCCAATACACGTAATTTTTTATTTTAACTGAAAGAAACAACACTTTCCATGAGGTAAGGCAATTAAGTAATTCGATTGCATTAAGTTGTACTAAAAATAATCTACGCGATTTTAGGTATAATTATGTCTTAAAAGTATAACTTATCAGGAATCTCCTGTAACCAATTAAATTGGTTCAGAGAACACAAGCCATGTTTTGCCTTGACAAAAATACTTCTTCTGTCATTCTCTTTTTACATGCTTTCTCCACAAAAAAATGAAAAAAGAATCTTTACTGTGTAAGCCCTACGTAAATTAGAACTTTCTTCCTCAAATTATTTATCCCCCATTTCTTTGCAGGCCATTCCTTTTATATTGCCCAACAGGTATCAGAGAAAATAACAGAGAGGTAACAATTAAGGCCATCCAAATGTATATTAAATGTCTTAAGGGCTTTCTTTGATGCAGGTGATCAGAGCACACTTTGTATTCAGCTACTACTTTTGTACAGTGGTGGTCCCCAAATTACATCTTTTCTCTTATTTATAAATCTCTTCTAAGAATAAAAAATGAAAGTAAAATGGAGCTTCAGTATTTTAACAAGTGAATCAAACAACCATTCTGGCAAGTCACTTGCATTCTTGTCTACAGTATGGTGGTAGCAAAGTAGCAAGAGAGATAATATAAGATTTAGCTGAAAATGTGTAACAGCACATATACATTTCTAGAAAATACCACATTTTAAGAAGGCACTAAAGCTGCTGCTTGTGCTCCCATATTTTTTTAACAAAAAATTTGTTTTCTTAATGGCACCTGTACTATTTTCAGCTGAACAGACACACTGCAGTACATTTCAAAACAAAGCTGTAAGTTCTGGTATCATCATACAGATGTGCTCACTTTTCTAAGGACAAAGAAAACAACAAAACAAAACAACTCCAAAATGACCCTGTAAGCTAACCTAATACCTATAACATGGCAATGCTCCTTTTAGGAACAGAAATAGCGCATGCATTGTTCAAATACTTTAAAAGAAATATTAATTTCAGGGATATTAGTAAGAAATTATTTTAAAAAAGAAACCCTAAAAATCTCAAGCAGTGAGCAAATTAAAAACATACTAATCTGTGAGTATTTAACATAAGAACAGTAAAACCATGTTTATGCTTAAACCCCCTTTTCCCTACGGTTGTCATTCACAAGGAAAGGAAGTGTGTATATTTATGCACCATTTTCAAGCACATCAAACAGCACACACTGAAGTTTTTGTGGATTTTTTAACCTACAGGGCAAAACAATACAAATGTCATCAACAAGCAGTATTTTAAACAACCTTCAATGCATATCTTCAGCTTTTTCTGGGAAGTACAGGTTTACATCTTTCAGTTTCTAGCTATTTGTAACAGCTTATAGCAAAACTTAACATAAATCATTTTACAAGTACAGCCATCATGGAAATGCATGGATTTTCAGAGATGAATGGTTCTGATGGCATCTGCCTTTTCATGGTATAACTACTGGTCCGTGCTCTCTTGCTTAACAGCAAGAAGACAACAAAGCTATCACAAGAATTGGAGGAGCTACTAGTACTATCAACACGTTCAGGTTGATTGCTTTGATATTTTCTTCCTCATTCTGGGAAATAAAATGCTTTGGATTTCATTCCTTAGTTGAATTTTAAGTCCATTCTTTGCTTTAAACCTCTTCCATTTTAATTGAGAGGTTTTCTTCATTTGGTTGACAGTTCCCATTCTGTTGTAGCTTGACTTCATCTGCCCTTTGTGTATCTCTATTGTCTACTTCCTTGTCAGTCTCTGAATTCTGATCTTCTTTATTGTTATCTTTGTCCTACCAAAGATAAAATTATTTGACAACAAAATAACATTCTTAGCATTACAGGCTATGACTTCCAACCAGCTCTTGGAAATTTTATTGTTTTCCCATTTTTACATATCTATCTTGTCTCTGCAAATTTTAGAATAGAGATGTGAGCTTCTTTGCCCCTCTCCCCCTTTGTTTTTTGTTAATAAGCTTTCTTTTCAGTTGGCTGAATCTAGGCACTTGTAACAACCCATCAATCCAAGAAATTATGCCATAAAGTGATCTGTCTTTTTTAACTATAGTCGGACAGAACAAGCAGCACCACGGAATATATGAGAAACCGCTCCAGAAACTAAGATTTCACCAACATTTTTTAAATAAAACCGGACTAAATTTTTGTTTCCTTTTTTTGGTCAGGTATCTGATGCATTTTAAGAGAGTTCTTGAGTAAGATACTTACTTAAGCATTTGAACAGTCATGTAAGCAAGCTGTGTTGTAAGAGTTGAGTAATTCCAAGCACAACAAACTACTCTTTAAAGGTGTGCTGCTATTCAAATTCTACAAATTAAACAATTTGAAGATGTTTCTTTTCTTAATTGCAATACCTTCTATTTTGCAAGGGAAAATCCTATACCACTCTTTCACAGCTCTTCAACTTCACTCCTATAGAATCCAATGTACAGACCAGGACCAAATCAGTGAGGGAGAGTTTGAACTGCACAGTGAGAGTTTATTTAAAAAGTAATCTTTTCAATTTGACAGTCAAGGCACCCCTGAATACTGATTGTTAGTTAATGGTCTGCCTGCTCCTAAAAGTAGGGAGCCAGGCATGTCCTAAAATAGGGCACACAGCAGGGAAGAGAAAGTGCTTCTGTAACCTAAGCACACAAACTCCTACAGGTCAACTGAAGTTCAAATAAGTAGACTTAAACTGGCCTACTAACCCAAACTAGCAAATACTAAACTCAAATGGCACTGATTTGGTAAGGAACAGGAGAAATAGAAGGGAGGAGTAAAAGAAAAAAAAGTAAAGAGAGAATTTCAATAATGTCTTCACTACCACTTCACTCTACTGATCACTCGGGCATACAAACTTACCTTCAAAGCAGTGGTGCTTTTGTCAGATTTCTCCTTTCCCTCTTTTTCTTTACTACTTTTTTTCTTGGAAGTGGAGCGTTCTCTTTCTCTTCTTTCATTATTTGTATCTCTTTCTCTTTTTTTTTCTTTCTTGTTTCTGTTTGAGAAATTTTTAATTCAAATTAGGATTTGATCCAACAATAACAAACTTCAAACCACTTGACTGCAAACTTAACTCCCAGCATGGACTTTCAAAAAACTTCCCAAAATTTAACAAAAAAACCCTTCACAAAGACAATGGGATTTTTTTGGCTGAAGAGAGCTAAACAGTGCATATGACCAGTACACACTGTATTTGCAAAGAAAAAAGCAAATTAATCTGTATCAGATGAAGGGATTTTATTGATTTGAAGCAATTTGCAATGCTGACTGATTTGAAACTGTCATTGAAAGAATACCAGAGCTTAAATTGGTTCAAGTTTTGAGTTAGTTTTAAATTGAAACTGAATCATACACCGACTAACTGAAATAATCTGAAATCATTAGTACAAAGGCAGCAGAAAAAATACTATAAATCCTTCCTTCTTTACTCATCATTAATTTCTATGTTTACAGCAAACTGACCTTCTTGGAGAAGGAGTTCGTGAAGACTTTCTTTTTGCTGTTTTTGATGTTTTAGGAGACTTGGAGGGACTTCTACTCTTCCTTTTACGCCTTTCTCTACAGGACCAAGAAATTCAAGATCATCAAAACCCAAAAATAATAAACTCAAAGGAGATTAAAAAATAAAGTTCTTACAATGATCTAACATCCACTGAATTTGACAGTCTATATTACCAACAAAATATGAACTGTATGCTTCAGTTTAGTGGGAAAGGCAAGGCTGGAAGTAGGAAAAAAAAATTGTGCCCTTTCAAAATTTTTTTTTTAAAATCCTTATATGCTTGATATCAATGGAAACACACTGAATTCAGTAATCCTGTATTAGTTAAGAGTTTATTCAGTCAGGAAAAGAATCCAGTTGGCATGAAGTGCCATATTAAGACATATGGTATAACTTGAGCAGTATGAATTTCAAAATGTAACACTACAACCTGCAGATCACTGTAACAACAGTTTAACCTGACTGAAATTCAATTCCTAAACACATGAGCTAGAATTAGTTGATTAGCAGAAAACAGTGCAAAATGAAGCCCAAGATGTTGCCAAAATCAGAATAAATAAAATCTATCATTTTTCTAGTGGTCCTTGTTTAGCAAAGAGAATGCCATCACTCTGTAACGCATAGAAGAGCTTGAAGTGTTTTACAAAGCAGCTGTTTTACATAGCTATATGGAGTTTCCTGAGGTTGCCATTATGGAGTCTGATCTTGAATAGGACAAAAACATGAAATACATGGCCATTTATACTGAGGCACACGTTAAATTAAAGCAAAAATTGAGCCAGTACAACTTCATTCAACATAAATGCAGAACCCATCTGTCAAAATAAGATGATTTTTTTCCTATCAACTCTTTGTAAAGCAGGAAAAGCAGACTGGAAGAACAATCGAAGAAAAACAGGGAAGTTTAAAACTTACTTTTAGATACAGCTCAAAAGCTACACTTATGGCGAACAGCTTTTGCAATTTGTGAGTATTTTAATCTTCACTATTGAGGAAAGCCAAGAAATCAACACTTACTAGATAAATAACAAAAGGACACATTAAATTACAGCCAGTATTACTACATGGATTGATACTCTGACAATATCATCGACTGTGACTGTCCTGGTTTTGGCTAGTATAGTTTTCTTTCTAGTAGCCAGTACAGTGCTGTTTTTTGGATTCAGTATAAGAATGGTGTTGATAATACACTGATGTTTTAGTTGTTACTTACCCTAAATCAAGGCTTTTTTTTCCCCATGCTCTGCCAGCAAGCAGGTGCCGAAGACACTAGGAGGGAGTATGGCCAGGAGAGCTGACCCAACTGGCCAAAAGGTTATTCCATATCATAGGCAGGGAGCTGGTGGGGAGCTGCAGACTGCCCTAGAAGATGGGCTGGGCATCGATCAGTGAGGCGTGAGCAATTGTGTAGAGCATCACTTGTTTCTCTTGGACTTTATTCCTCTCTGTCCTTTCCACTACAATTATTACTGTTACTGTAATTACTTTATTTTGTTTCAATTACTAATGTGTTCTTTCCTCAACTCTCAAAACAGAGAGCCTGGCAATGTGACATGGTTGAATAAAGAAGGGATTGGTGAGGAAACGAAGTCAAAAAAGAACTGTCATGGTTTAACCCCAGACAACAATTAAATCCTGAGTGGCATTTGCTCATCTCCTGCCTTCTTTTGCCCCCCACTGCCCCTAAACCTCCATACCCCCAAGCCCACTGGGGAGGAGAATAAGCAAGAAAAAAGGGAAAACTCCAGCACTGTACCAGCTGATAAGAAATGTAACTCTCTTTCAGTCAAAACCAAGACAGTGACCTCCTGAAGCTGCCCAGGACAAGATTTCTTAAGTATTTTGTTCAGTAAGCTTTTAAGTGTGATTTATCTTTGATAAACAAAAATATAAAATGGCCTCAAAATCGTGGACTAAGTAACACAGTAACTAATCAGTTCGTCACTAGTTAACAAGTATTTTATTTTGAACATCTCCACATTTATTATCACCTTTATTTAAATGATGATACTGGAAATTGATTGTTCTCTCTTAATGCTGCCACTTTGGCTACACTGAGTACATTCCCACTTTATTTTGCTTTCCAGCATACACACCTGCAAACCAAGTGCTTTAGCAATTGTGTTCAAACTCGAAACTGCTTATTCATGAAACCTCATTTTCAATTTCTGCTCTTCTTATTTCAAGTTGAAGAACTGTAACTGTGTCTCACTGCATTTGTTCCCATCTCTATTGCATTTGTCCAGACAAAGATTTTTGTGCACCCATTTCATTAACTCTTACACAATACTACCACAGCAAAATTTAAGATAAACAGGTTCTGAATACTTTGATAGTGATCCCATGTCTCTTAATCATACATGGAAATAACATCATGCACCTCATCTGGTGCTACTGGCTCTGCTAGACTGTAAGATAGCTCTTTTTCCTGATTTCTTTTCCCCTGGTCTGCCTCTTCTTTCAGCTAGGAATCACAAATAACTGTCTTATTTCCAGTACTTGGATGCTGTCTGTCAGCAAAGCAAGGTCAGTTGCCATCTAGTTCTTAGAAGGTCCTGTATGTCCTATTCCACCTTCACCTGTTTTCCAAAAAGATGACTATTTGCCCAGTATTTTACATTTATCACGCAAATTATCAGAATGAACTGCTGTACTGTAAATTCAGGCAACTGAAATGCCTCTTTGTTGAATAATCTTCACTGGAAAGGCCTGCAACCATTTCAACTATGCTGTGTCAATCACCAAAGAGAGACCCCTAAAAGCAAGCTGTGACTCTGTAACTCAACTTATTCAGAATTATTTTTCAGAGAATCAAGACATTACTGAGGTTGGAAGAACTCTATGAAGATCACTTAGTCCAACCTATCCCTTCCCCATCTTACGAGACGGTCAATCAGAGTAGGTTATTCAGGGCCATATCCAGTCAGAATTTTATTATCATCATGGATGGAGGAGACAATCCCTTGAGGTAACTGGTTCCAGTCTGCCCAGCAAAACCACAAATTCAACACTAGGAAAAAAAGGCCTTTATTTCCCATATGTCAATATGTGCCTATCACCTCTTAATTGTCACAGGCCTCCGCTGGCTCTGTCTTCTTCATGTTCTTATCAGATATTCATACATATTGGAAGATGCTCCTTTAGCTTTCTCTTTTCCAGGCTAAACAGTCCCAGATTCCTCAGTATCTCCTTGTATAACTGAAGCTCCAAGACCTTTATCAGCTTCATGGCCCTTCACTCTAGTGAGTGACTCACTCTAGTACATCTGCATGTCCCTTGTAATGGGAAGCCCAGAACAGGATTCTAAATGTGTCCTCACTGGAAGAGGGAAAGAATTACCTTTCCTGACCTACTCACAACACTGCTGGCCTTCTTGGCTGCAAGAACCTGCCAGCCAGCCTTCCAGCCAGTCAGTCCCCATGCTATACTGGAGCAATGGCATTACTCTTGCCTGCTTGTAGGACTTGTCCTTTCTCTTTGTTCAACTCCATGAGATGACTATCAGTCCATTTCTCCCACCTGCTGAAGTTTCTCTGAATGATGGACCAGCCTCTCCCCCCAGCTGGTTCTCTACTGTTTGCAAAGCTGCCAGGGATGCACTCTGTCCCACTATCTAAGCCCTGATAACAACATTCACCAGTACTGGCCTCTGCACTGAGCTGTAAGGATACTGTTATGTCTGAAAAAAGATTGTAAATCCACAATAAAAAGTGTATTTTCTCACCTTCCAGCTTCAAAAGAACACTGCTCCTGTTTAACAATGTCTGTATCATATCAAAGTACAGTTTTGTACTTTGACTGCACTACAAGAGATGCACTAATTTTCACTAGAACTGTTTGCTCAAGTATGTGACATTGGAGCCTTCCCATAGCACTTGCTTAACTAGTAATATTCCTAAGGGGGAGTAAAATTGTTGCAAACTAGAGTAGGAGTTTTTTGTTACATTCAGCTAACTACACTTGCTATTTGGCATTAGGAACCTGGTTTTCCGCCAAGGTTCCTATATAAGCTACATATTGTGAAACTCTTATATTTTTCTGCACTTATCCAATTCAACACTCTGAGGCCTACAAACTGAAAAAAATGTTTTCAAAGCTGATATAAGTATCTCTGTGGGTCTTCCACTCATTTAAATAGGAAGCTGCATATGCTTAAAGATGAAACAGTATTTTGCCATAAACCTCCTAACACAAACACCATGTTCAGAAACAATTTCACCCTTTTTTGCCTTCTAGGAACCCTGAACGGATTAGTTTTTTGGACTAGAGGAATTCTGCTTTTGTCCAGTGAAATTATTGTAAGAGGTAGAACTTGCCCAATTCTTTCAGCATTTCATTATCTCAAGGTTATAATTTGGTATTTAAATCTGATGCAATACTACTGAACTGCCCAATTCCTGATGTAACAGAAAGGACCTTATCCACCAGTATTTCTGAACTTATCTTAGCTGCAATGCTTTTAGAATAGGCCTGAGTTTGTTTGCAGAGATTGACTACAATCTCACAGCCTCTTTCTGCTGTACTGAATTTATCCAGACTTCCTGCCAGTTAATCTTCCCTCAGAGCCAAAACCAACATCTACATTAACTTTATTGTTTTCCTGCTTACTGTCAGCAGTGTTAAGGAATGTTACTTTTACCTTATATCTGGCCACCTAGTCAGATTAACAAAGTTGCCATCTCTTCCAACTGAGATACATTCACCTTGTGAAAGGCTAGCCAACCAAGAGATACGCCTGCTTCCTGCAGTTCAGCCATCCAGCCAAAAAAGTGGCAAGTATTACCGAACACCTCTCTGCAAGATCTACAGACCAAAATGTTGCAGTATGTTAAGCACTGAAAGAACTATGTAACACTGACTCAGACTTCCATCATGGCAAAGATGATGTGTGTGATGTTGGTCAGAACTTTTGGCTGTCTGCAACACACAGAGATGGCACAAGAATCATCTGATTACTGTCCTCAAGGATTACATAATATGGTTATGCAAAGTCAAGCACCAGCAGCCCAACAAGAAACTCTGTTCTCTCAGGCATCACAGAGAGCTTTTTATTACAGATGTTACTTTACAGGAAAATCTACAAAACAGAAATAATACAGTAATAATACTCTTTAGTAAGAGACATGGTGATATCCGTACATAAAAATTAGAATGGTGCCTCACTGAACTGACAAGTGAAAAAAAAGCATGAAAAGTTCTAAACAAACCTGCTGGAGCTACGAGATCTTCTTGAAGAGCTATAGCTTCTTGGGGGCGTTCTGGATCTCTTATCTTTCTTCTTTTTATCATCTCTCTCTTTATCTCGCTCCTTCTCCTTATCCCCATCTTTTTCCTTTTCTCTGTCCCTGTCCTTTTCTTTCTCCCCTCCTTTGTCCTTATCTCCCTCCTTGTCTTTAATCTTCTCTCTGTCCTTCTCTCCTTCTTTCTCAGTATCTTCTTTTTCTTTGTTCTGATCTACCTCTTCTTTGTCTTTTTCCTTATCTTTATCTTTTTCCTTTTCCTTGTCCTTTTCCCTATCCTTGTCCTTATCCTTGTCCCTGTCCCTGTCTTTGTCTCGGGCTCTCTCTCTATCTTTGCTTCGCTCTTTATCTCTCTCCTTGTCCTTCTCCCTATTTCTCTCTTTATCTCGCTCTCTTTCCCTGTCTTTGTCTCGGTCCCTATCCTTCTCCTTGTCTCGGTCTCTGTCTTTCTCTTTTTCTTTGGCCTTTTCTTTTTCCTTGACCTTTTCTTTGTCTCTTTTCTTGTCCCTGTGAAAAGCCAAACACAAACCCATTAATTCATCTTTGAACTCTCCGATTAAAATTACAACTAACTAGTATATGTCAAGACAAAGTGTGAGTCTCTCATGAAAAACAGTAATTCTTCAATATTTTAATTTTTCACCTCTGTACACAATGAGGGAAATCTATATATAGCTAGGAAATATACAGCTATATACAGCTAGGAAAAATTTGGAAACCAAATTGGAGAAGGGGAGGCAAAAATCAAATCAAACCACTATCTTCCAAGTGATGTTACTATGTGTAGAGAGAATTTGTTTCTTCACCTCACAGTCACGTAATTATACATACGTAAATTTTCTCTATTTTGTCAGAGAACTGACAAAACTCTACAATCTGTAAATCCAGTCTTCACTAAAAATGTATCTGCACAAAACAGCCTTCAGATTAATCACTGCCAAATGAATAATGACAGCTGACTGACAGAAGTCCTTATATTCTACAGTTCTCTCACACAGATATCCTTGAACTGCTTGGAAATCCAACAACACTTAATTCATAGAAATAAAAGGAAAACATGGACAAAAGGTCACCAGATACCCTTAAAAGGCAAATATAAGATCAAAACTTAATCAAGACAATTCAACCATCTGTAATGCCATTAGGAATTTGAAAATTATTCAAAAATTGCTAATACAGTAAAAACAGAAGAAGGGAAAACAGCTTTTTTGAGACAGGAAGTATGATACATGTTCATAAAAAGAACAGTGAGGAAAATTCCATCTGATGTTCAAGTCATCAAGTCAAACAAAAACCAATTAGCTCACAACTTTGGCTGAAAGATTACATTTTGGTATAGAACTATTTGAAAATGCAAGACTCCATCTTTCCTCTCTAGTACAGAGACACATGACAAAAGAACAATTGTTCAGAGAGAGAAACAGGAGAGAGCACAAGAGGAGAAATTGATTAGCAGGCCTGATTGTGTCAAGGAGAACCAGACTGACAGAAGTTACCTGGTACTGGTATCTATTCTAGATTTTTACAGATTCTAAAAGAGACTCCTTCACACATGAAAGGTCCTAAGCACTTAAACTGTCCTCAGACTGAGGAAGTGTTAGGCTGTATCTTCTTCTCAACTGCAAATAAACAGCAGACTGTTGTATGCTCTAACAACGTTGATTCCCATCAGGTTCTGTCAAGTACCTTGTTAGGAGTCTCAGAGAAGGAATATAACATCATAAAGATGAAACAGCACGCAGTCCCCACAATACCAGCCTTACAACCTCTCAAATGTCTTTAGTTAATTTGTCACAGAGATTTCACTGGGCTTGCCCCTTCCAGGGAGCAGATGTCTCAAGAAGCTCCAAATAGAAACAGAGAATCCAAAGGATCCATCAATAAAACCCAGCTGGCTAAACAGCCTAGTTTTGTTTCCACACAGGTCCACAGATCTACAGCTCTCTTTCCACAAAACTACTTATCTCAAAGAACAAGAGGCAGCTGCACAACCTAAGTACAAATCTCACTTTAAATGGATCAGGGGAATTACAGAAATGAAAATAAAAACATACCAAGACTTCTATTCGTTAAGCTATTTTCACAGGCACTTTTGGTTTGAGCTTATTCACTACTTCGTCCCTCAAAAAATTATGCTATGATGTTGTTAAAATTTGACAGTTTAATAATTAGATGATCAGACAAAAACTAATAAACTAGATAAAATATACACATACTACACCCTGAAATACATATATGCCATACAACAGACACATGCATTTGTTCCTGCTGTTTGACATATGAGAAAGTGAAAGGTGAAAACAAAAGCTCATGCACAAGAACTTTATACATGTTCTCACACTAGAGGATCAAGGTCAGCCTGAATTCAACCTTCTCAACAGATACACATCAAACAAGCATTATCCATTTTTTTGTGGGCTCACAAGGTGCACAAGATATTCCTTAACTATTGGTTGCAGACTGACAAAATTACTTCTTTTCAGTCAGCTTGGATGTTAGTACAAATGCAGGCGAGACTATCAAAGTTCAGGCGCCTCAGCATGATCATTCAACCCCTGTAGGCACCATCCAGGCTACAAGAAAGATAATTAACTCTATCCTAGTGAAGGCCACTATACTCAGTATCAAATTTAAATTTCTGTCCTTTTGTACGACAGATGAGACTCCACCCTTTGTGGTCACCTAAAAGGTCTATTAATTTTTTTTCAAAAACTCTGTAGTGTGAGCTAACAGTACCATTTTGTGTAAGAGATCTCACCGAGAACGAGAGCGACTTCTTGACTTCCGTCTTTCCGTAGATCTAGACCGTTTTTTCAGGGGACTTCTGGATCTGCGTCTGTCCTTGTGTCTTGAGAGAGATCTGTTGCCAGATCTACTTCTAAATGAAGAATGCCAGAAGAAAAATATTTTAATATTGGAACTTCATACAAATGAAGTCAACCAACAAAATGACAGTGTCCATGTGTTGTACCACCACATAGTAATATATAAAGAATTACACCTTAATAACATACTGTCTGCAAATGTTTTTGCAAATATGGATACTTCATGCTTCACCAGGTGTAAATGCTCTACTTTAAAACAATGAACTATTTAAGTTATACCAATGTTTCATAATAACCTCCATTAATCTGGAAAATATAAGTTAACATAATTTACAACTCTCGTTACGAAATGACACTGCATAAAGTCTCTGACTGACAATTTCTAGCAAATTGTAAAAACAATTAGTTATATTTTATTTCTTTTCCAGGGCCAGTCACTTACTGAAGTCTTAGTCATTAAAGAAAGATGACTTTTGCTGCAACAATCTCTTTTTGCTTTGTTCTCCATCCTTATAACTTAAATTAATAAAAAACCCTGATGATCTGCAGTGCAGGGTTTAGTCAAGTTACCTTTTCAGATAAAAGGACCTTTTAGCATGGATTTCAACTGCAAATAAAGTGGAGACACTCTGATTAAAAAAAAAGTCTTATGCAGACTTGATGAAGAAAACAGAACTTTAATTTTTTTTTCCAAAATGCTCCCTATTGCTGGAAGGTGCTTTCCCCAGGAAAGCAAAAATAAAAAGCTGAATTTGCACATTAAGTTTCAAAAAACCACATCATTGGATACTTTGCTTCAGATGTTAAGGTACCGTGAAGTTTAACTTGCCAAAGACACAAAGATCATGTATATTACTCAGTAAAACAGGAAGAATTGCGAGGCACAAAAAGTAACAGCTGCACCTACCTTCCAGAGCTCAAGACACACAGTGTAATATAAACCAAGAGGAGAGGAAGCCATTTTTTACCTACAGCTTTGTTCTCCTTATCAGCAGAGAAATACAAATGAACTGCAAGGCCAGTTAATTACAACTGAATCAAAGCACAATCTTGAGTAAATTTTATGTCACAGAGAGGAAAATTATGTTAAATAAAACAGTAAAACAGGGAAGCAGTAAGGATAGATTATTTTTATGGATGAAGTTGCCTTAACAGGTCAGACTGGCTTTTTTTCAGCATGTTCTCAAAACTGACAGTAGCAATATTCAACAATTTACAAAACACAACAAATTATAATGATCAACATTTGTTTCAAGATCAGGTTTTCCACATTTTAAAAAATAAAAGCTTATCTTCTAAAATCCCACTTGGTTTGTGTCAATACAAGATAGTACTGAAATTACTGCACTTTTACACAAAACCAAGTTTGTTTTTCAGTTATGCCTTGAGTTAGAGACATAGCAGAGAGGCAAGCAATAAAGAACTGACTAAATGCTCCTTCCTTCATTAGAAGGTACCTAATATTTTGAAGTCATTAGAAAACGCATGCTGTGGTTTCCTGCTATTGCAAAATTGAAGCCTGCACTCGTATCATATTTATTTGATAGTATAATTGATGATAACTCCCTCTCACCAGATCTTCTGTATCTTAAAGAATCCTAGTAGCCTTATTAAAAGACATGAATGAAAGGATGCAGCAGAGCTGTTGCTGCAATATGGACAACACTCACCTTCTTAAAGTGCAATCAATTAACATTTCAAATTTTGGGGTTTTTTTTATCCTTAACATAGCCAAGTATCTTTAGACTGATTTACCTAGGTTCTCTGAATACTCCTGACAATTGAAAGAATCTGGACCATTCTGGGAAGTATTTAGAAGTCTCACAGAACAAGGCTGTTTCATTCTTGGAAAAAAATCTTAACGGGTATACTTCAAGAATGACCTAATAGTTTTCTTTTCCAGAACTGAACAAACTTAGCAAAGCAAACAAAATCTGAAAAATTAGAAACTGCCCCTATAGCCTTTTCCCTATGCTTTTTTTAAAAAAATAAAAGCTTATCAGTCTGAATTCAACCTTCAAAATAGGGTTTTTAAAAACATAGCTTCACATTTACAGGACAGTAAATAAAAACACTGCATTTATTAATGCAGTGTTTAGAAGGTGAGGACAATAGAAATTCTACACCAAAAACCAGCCAGCCTATCTGCTCAGGGTGTTACAAGTAAATTATCTGCTCCATCCACAAAATGTAGGTTTCTCTTTAAAATAGAAGTCACAAAATGTTATTTGGCTACATAGCCTAATGTACAAAAAAATAAAATGTACAAAGAAACCATAGAACTTGTTATCTTACATGGCACAGGAAGTGCCTTCTAGCATGTTTTAACTGAAAGTAATCCTAAAAACATTTAGAATTTAGAGGAAAAGAGTATCTATTCAGAGACAAAGTTCCTGGTTACTCTGACCTGCGTGCAAGTTAGTAATCTCTACAGGAATACTTGTGCATAACTAAAAAAATCTCAGGAACCAGCACTACAAAAAAAATCCCAGTATGATCTTAGTGCAAAACAAAAAGCATACCTACCTGTGTTTTGAGTGTGATCTTTTCCTTCTAGATCGGGATTTTGAGCTAGACCTGGATTCTGAACGAGAATGGGAACGAGATCGACCACCTTTTCTTTCACTGCTCTTTCCAGACTCTGAGAGGAAAAAACCACTTTGCAGTGTAAGCTCAGAACATTTAAAGATCCCAGTTAACAATCTGGCACAAGTGGAATGTACCACATATATTGCAAGGGGCCTACTCTCTGCACATCTTCCTTCTTTGCAAATATCCTTCAGAAACATCCAAGAAAGTCATTGCATATACTCGTTGAGTGCAGCCATCCTGCAGCAGTACACATAAACCAGATAATTATAAACAGCTAGCTCTACTAAGAATGGGATTTATGTTGCTGCCACAATGCACAAGATCATAACATGTCCTCCTTTTGGTCTATTATTTAATAGAATTACTTTCTTTTTTTTTTAATAACTTGAGTAGAATTGAGTAAGTTATGATGGCATAATTTTGAAAACAAGCATAAAATACAGATCGTTATTACTGTCTGCATTTTTAGATATTTCAAACACTGTACAAATACTGAAGTTTTATTCGTTATTGTTTTGTAGGAGGAAAGGATGAACGGAACAGGGTGAAGTCTGACCAAAGGCCAGAAAGTCAATAGAAACCTTAACAGTGAGCTCACCACAGTTCAGAGTCTAATTGTTATTCTGTTGCTTAACAGTGATGAAGTGCTAGAGTTATTTTACTTCCAACCAAAAAACACAACAGAAAATAATCCCCCCAAAAAACCCTCAAGACTCCACACTATCTAACCAACATAAGAAAATATCTGGATTTGTAAGAAGAATGGCAAAAAGTTGCTGATGAAAGGAAGTAGGAAGTTCACTAAGTTGAGAATTTTATTATGCTGTTGTTTTGCAATCAGTTTAAGCCCGCATAAATCACCACTGGAATGTCTGTCTAACCTCTCAACACAACACCACATTCCTCCTCGACTTGGCACCTCAGTGTTAACAGGGAACAGGGAAACAATCTGGATGAAAAGAAGTCCTTCACAATATGTTAACATTTATCCCAGATTCATTCTCTGATCCCATTTGCTTTGGGCATGCATACAGTCTTGAGCCACCATGAAAAAGAAACAAAATTAACCTTCTGCACATAAGGAAAGCATAGTACTACTGCTTTCAGAACCATGCTAGCTCACTCTGACTGTGAGACTATGGCATTAACGGGTGCTAAAGGACAACAAAAAATATAAAGCATTTTCTTTTAGAAGTTTTCAAGTACTCAAAAAGTACCATCATTAAGTATTGATTTAGTATTAAATTTGCGGTTTTGAAAACATTCAGTGAACATGTATATGAAAACGAGACATGATTAAATAAAAAACTTCATTCCACTGTTTAGTTTCATGAACAGAATTTTGATTATTTTGGTTTTTTTCCCCAACACATACTGAATACCTTTGGATACCCTTCTCCTGTGTCTGAAAATGCTCTTAATGTGTACCAATGTACATACAGAATGTGTCTGTTCAGTAATGAACACAATATACCTACCTGGCTCAATAGCAGCAGATATAAAAGACTGGGCTTCCCTTACTCTCTTCATCACTTCTTCTAGCTCCTTGGCAGCAGCTTGTGGTGTCATTTCAGGAGGCTTCACTATTGCATTATTGGAGTGATTTATCCTAAATTAAAGGAAAATACAGCCTTTCATTCTTAAACACTCGAACAGGGCAGATGAAAAACAAGTAAAAAAGGAAAATATCTCAATTTTGGTGTACAATTAAAAACTTTAAAAGTTCAGCAAAACTACAGATTTGTAACACTCATCTGTGCCACATATCCAAAGTATCTTTTATTACTTTGAAATCTTACCACTTCTAAATAAAGGAAGGACAGTATTTCTGTTTTACAGTATTTTTAGTAGAAGTCTAGGAAGTTACTTCTCTATTTCAGATCAAATCTCCACATTAACACCTACTAACTACACACACATCATACAAAAAACTTAATTAGTACTATGGACTTCGAAGATTTTTTCACAGCTTACACTACCTCAAGATTAGTACAAAAGTATTTTACTCAATGCTACACATATTCTTTTGAGAGAAATTTATGCCAAACTGAAATTGGAGTTGATAAAAATGTTCTAGTTTGTTAACAATACGCCTGCATACTGAAAAAATATTAGTTGCAGCCTTTTGCTACACATAAGTTATAAATGTGTGTACAACGATACAAAGAAATCTCTCATTCAACAGCAATATGGATAATTAATTTCTTACTTCAGTGGCCGGTCTCCAAACATAACTCCATTAAAGGCAAGAGCTCGAGGTACAGAATTTTGGTCTGCAAATTCCACAAAAGCAAATCGTGTTGGTTGTGTCTCATCACCTGCCATTCGCACAAATTTGACTTCTCCAACTTGCTTAAAGAATTCAAGCAGCTGATCTGCTGTTGTAGTCTAGAAAGGGTTGAAGAGCTCAGCTGAAGTAAAATATACAATGGAAACCACTTATCTAATATATTCGGTAGCCTAAGAGCTACAGATTTTGGAATGATATCTCAGCATTATTACAAAGGTGACATGAATTTGGTAACGTTACATTTCAAGACTTAAAGACATGTATTTTTTCTTCCATTAATTTAAGAATATTCTACAATTTAAAGTAGTGCAGCCACAAGCCCTTAGTCCTTCGCCTAGATAAAAAAAAAAGAAATTTACACAGGATTTTGCACTTTTCAGGCAACTAATCTGAAATAACTGATAAGAAACTTCCTTAGACACCTGTTTCCAAGCTACTAATTGTGACTTTTAATCAATTAAAACAAAAAAATCCAAACAACATTAAGAGACTTAGATTTATGTGGCTTTCTACTAGCTTCCAGCTTGTTTTGCTTTATCACAATCAATAGTACTTTTACACTCAGTAGCTTTTTCAGCAGCCAAAAAACCCAAAATGTAATACTTAAATTGCTATCAGTCAAAAGCAAATATTTTTCAATTAATCTGATCACCTCTTGAAAAACCAAGCCGCTGACTGAAAGGTATTTATGCTAATTTTGCAACTTCCAGTAGGACACATCATTCCATCTTACTGTACCTAAGCAACTGCACTGTGCTCTGTGGGACAGCTACCATGACCTCATGACTTCTGAGGATTGCTCATCTAACACAATCAAACCATACATTTAATCAACACACACAATTAGAAGTAGGTTTCTTTAATTCACCTATGGTTTCCCTGGTATTCTGACAAAGCCTGGTCTGATCTGACTGGCACATGAGCCTTCAAAATTCAAAACATCAGGAATAAGCAAAAAAGTTTAGGAGGTTTTGTTTAAATTCATGTTGTCATTAACTAATGGAAACTCCTTAACAAGTAAGATTAGAACTCATAGGTTATATTTTCACATCTTCTGCTAGTATTTCCACAACACAGAAACAAAGAAAAGCTACCTGGGAATTCAAGTTTCCAACATAGACTGTTCTCCTGATTTCATCAATTTTGGATGGATCCACATTTCCCATAATTGGTGGTTGTGGTATTTCTCCCAGTGTTGTAATGTTAGGATCCAATGCTGCTGCTGGTATAGCCCCTAAAGTACCAAGTGAAACACCAAGCTGGAAAACACAAGCACAGAATACACTTTGAAGCCAAGTACTGGTGAAAGATATTCCACTTCTTAATACTTCTTCGCCTGGATGAATTTCTGAAAAAATAGATCTAATGAATGTAAGCAACAATTTAAGGTCACAGCACTTCAGGTTTTTTCACAGAAGAAAAACCTACCCAGAAATAAGCTTTCATAGTTAAAGTGTTTTGTGGGTTATCATTTAACATCTTATCAAAGAGGTCTGGACAGGCATATATATTAATCACAAAATATACAGGCTTTAATGCTTAGAGTCACTCAAACTGAGTAAGATTCTTTCAGACACTGCTAGTATTCTTATTTTTCTGAAACAAGTACTTTGAAACTAGATGAGGAACAGCTGAGATCTTGCCCAGCAAGGAAAGAAGGGAATTTCCAGTGCTATGGGCAACCAAAGGGACACATGAAGTGTCTTTCAGAAAAATTAATCAACCAAGGCAAGATGAATTACAGCTGAAATGGAAAGAATATTCTATCTAAGTTCTTCCTCTCATACCTAGAGAATTACAAAAATACAGCTCTCATGTTCGGAACTGGAAGTTGAAAACTCTCCTGCAAAATGTTATTAAAAGTCACTTAAAAAGCACTACAAAACTGGTCTACTGAGCTTCTGGTTTGAATCGTCTCAACCCAAAAAGCAACTGCTTTTTCAAGAAATGAATTTTCTAAAAAGTGTGGGGAATTCTTAAAAAGCCATCCGTACTTTTTTGTATGTAACAAAGGAAAAAAACTACGCTATTTTAACCTTAAATTTTCCTTCAATAAACCACAGCAACTCACTGAGGTCAAGAAAGGCTCACAGAGGCAAAAGGGAATGGAGCAAAAATAGCAGAACCAAGCTCCTCTACTTTTTGTTGTGAGAACATTGTTAGACAGTCTAACAGTCAAAAATCTTGCTGTAGAGATATCAAGTAAAAGTCTCCACTGAAGCTTTTAATGTTCTGAAGAATTCGTGTCAATGTAACTTAGATTTTAATGATTTTTTTTGTCAGTTGGTAAGTACCACTGGACCAAATTAATGGCCCTACAGAGCAGGATGGCCATTAAAACGAACAAGAACCAAAACCAGTATTTACCTACTATTTTGGAAAACAGTAACCTGAAAGAAAGACCCTAGAAAGGCAGCACATCAACATATTCTGATCAATCCTTAGAAGAGTCACCACAGCTAAACCCTCACTGCAACATCCATGAACCAGATAGCCCTTGCTCCCCAAACACAGGAAAGGCTACTGACAACAGAGGAAACCAGAAATTATACGGACACTGAATTTTACTTACTGTAGTCAAAGGGGTTGACGTAGGTATAGGAAGCAACCCTGCACCGGGCATCAGACTTGTCATAGTAGGAGCAGGCGCCAACAGAGAAAGGGCTTTGGCTTCATCTGGGATTTTACCTGAAGAAGCAAATGAAAGCATTACACAGAGTTGGAACACTAGGCAGATGTTACTCTTTCTATGATTTTACAATTACCCTTGCATTAAAAAATGTAATAAATAACAATGAATCTATCTACCAGATCCTTACAAAGAAACAAGTATCTTAAGTTTTTCCTTTTACCCTGCTCTATTAGGAAAAACAAAAGTGAGCAAAACTTCAAAGACTAGCAATCTCATTAACGGATTATTATTTTAAAAACTGAATAATGTACATAATTATTTAACACTTTGAGCTATGGGTCACCTGTACTGGAAACTTAATGTTCATGAACCAAACGATATCAAGCATGGACGCTTTCCCAGGGCGGTGTTTTCGCGGTGATCGAAAGTTGTTTTACACATGACAACCGTTCGTGTTGGCTGCATCACTAATAGCACACAGAACATCAGATACAGAAAAGAAGAACATTTTTTAAAGTTTAATCCCCAGAAATGGCAAATAACCAAATCAGTAAAAGAAAGAAAACCAAAAAAAGTGGGAAAAAAAAAAGAAAAAAGAAAAAAACAAAGTATGTGCTAACTGAAATTTGTGCTTTTCTTTATTCCTCTGGTGCTACCTACTTAGAATGTAAAAATAAATAAAACATAAAATAATAAACTACTGAACTGCTGTGACTGCACACAATACATACTACAAGTAAAGCTGAAGGTGGAGGAAGGAAGAGTAGAAAAAACTTAGATTTGTACTGTCTCACATTCTAGGTCACCTCAGCTTACATGAAACTGTTAACTCTAAATTTACTGAGATTGAAGAAAATTGTAACTGATCAGGCTAAGCAAGCTCTATCTTCCCAAAATATGTTAAAATATGCTATTTCAACCTGATCATAGTCCTCCTGTCATGCCTGAAGTTTTAAGTAATAACTAATCTGCATTACAGGTAGGTTTCACTCAATGTTAGTCGTGATTAGACTACTAAATGAACCCCCCCAAAATCTCCAAAAACCAAAAGATTAATAGTTAAACAATTACGATTACAATTAAATGTACATTTTAAATTTGAAAGGCAAAGGGATTAAAACTGGTTAAAACATTAAACACTAAACTAAGAAACTACTGAAAGACGTTCTAATTACACTAGGTATGTATGATCTGTTCAAAATTACTGGCATAACTGTATATATGCTAACCAACTGAGCCCCTTGGTATAACCCCACGGACCTCAATAGTAAATGCTCTTATTTAAACGTTGTTTTAATAGTCAAGTAATTTATAAAAGCTGTGCCAGTTGTTTCCTGCCTTGATTCAAACTGCACATTTTAACTACAAAATGTCTAAATTCAAAATTTAAAGATTAATATATATTCTTATCAAAAAGAAAAATTTGAGGTAAGTTTCAAAACACCATGCAGGTTCAGTGATATGAGTTCCAACTGATGCCAAAGAAAACATACTACTTTAAAAAATGAAAAGAAACAAGTGCTGCAAACCTGCTCTACAGATCTGCAGGAAAGTCTGGGTTACAGCTGGATATGACCAAAGGACAAAACAAATCTAAATGAAACTTAATTTGTATGTAGCATGGGTGGAACAGAACAGAGAAAATAACAGTACCCTTTTTTTTTCATGCTTCCTATTTACATTTATTTTATTTATGTTAAATTTTGAGACACCTTGCTCCTTAACATGTAAGAAAGAAAACAATTGATTTTGCTATCTAAGGGAGAAAAATAGGAAAATTAGTAGCACTTAGGAGTTAACTGTGCAATAACGACTTCCAGGGCTTTTTTAAAAAACATGCATGAATCTAAGCCACCACCACAATGTTCAGCACTCTTCAGAGATCTCATTTTGAAGTCGGGCATGCAATGAGAGGTGTACCTGATTTGCCTGACTGCTCAAAAGTACCAAGTATTTTGCGAACCCTGCCTAATAAGTAGGCCTACTAACAGGCTTTTGAATATACAGTTCCAGCAGATGTGCATGCAAATTAGACACAGAATTATGTACCAGTTGTTCTGAAAACTGAAATATTTAAATTTTTTCAAATCACTAATGAACCAGAACTTATCCTGAACAGGGAGCACCTTGCAATTAAGCAGACACTCATGCAGGTTTCTGTGAATCAAGAGACATGGCACAATTAAATCCAATGGTACAAACAGCTCTGAAAGTCATGTGTCTGCATGCTAACTGAGATCTCTGGTCAGTAATGTACATAAGTATATGCCTAATTTACAGTGCCAATTCAATACACACTTAACCAGGTAAACTTACAAAATGCTTAGGCATTTAGCCCTTTTAAATAACAGCTCAGTTAGGTACATAACTAAGATGGACAACAACTCAAGTTCATAAAGCAACTTAAGTAGAAGCCTAAACTTCAAGTATGTATTGGTCATAGCACTGAAATAACTGAAATTATTAATTTGCTGAAACGTTGTTCAAGAAATCCACTGAACATTTCAGGTAAGTTCACCATTATAGCAGCTCACAGAATGAACAGCATGCATACGCAAATTGTAAAGTTTGCAGCATTACTTCCAGAATACTTTGGTCTTTCAACAATGTAAAGTTCTATTTTAAATACAAAATCAAGTTGGTCAGTTCCATACCACAAAGAAAGATTCATTTATTTTGTTTTCAAGAATGAGAAAGCGTCCATTTCTACAGACAGAACCCTGAAAATTTGCCTGTATATGCAAAGATACTGTCTCTTCAGAACAACTTTTCCAGTTTTTAAGACCGGGTAAAAGTTTTAAATAATTCTACAGAACACTGTTGTGAGAGAAAAAAAAAGTTTTGCAGTATCTTGAATATCTACCTCCATATTCTTTCAACAGTTTTGAAAAACAAATTAACATGTGAGTCCAAATAAACTCCTGAATTAAAGGCTTTAAATTTTGCTGTTTTATCTCTATGATTGTATTTGTAAAGGGAATACAAGCCCACAAAATACAATAAAACATGTGGGTTATGACACAAGAAATTAGGACAATTTAGTTTAAGAATAATACTTTAATTTTTAGAAACACAGTATTTAAAATCTGAATAAGAATGAGGTGAAGATATTTATTTTCTAAGGAGGGAAGCAGTCAAAATAAATATGCCATATCTAAACCACATCCTTAAGACAGATTTCTTAGAAGCTCTTCTGCTTAGTAAATTACAGGTTCTATGACCATTTATTTATTGATTCGTCCCTTTGCAAAAGAATCTGGAAGCAGATGTACATATTCTCAGCATTGCCTAAAGGCACAGTTGTCATTGCTACTTTTTTGTACCATTAGTCTAAAGAGCCCTAGACAACCCAGTCCATACTAGAATCCATTTTGCTGAAGGCTAAAGAGAATCATCTGCATTAAGCAAGCACTAAGGACAGTATTTTTATTCCTCAAGCACTCAAAAGAAATAACTTTTCTACTCTTTGAAGTGATCCTATAAGGTTAACCCTCACATTCACAATTGTTTCTGCAGTAAGTGAGTTTGCCTGTTTTAAAAATACTAAAGAGTTCATAATCTATTTTAAACATTAAAAAAAAGTCATTATTTTCCTGCTATTTTACATCAATGGAACATGTACACTTAGAAATAAAATAATTTGTGTGATCCAGCTCATGAATCTTAGTGTATTTAGCAGAAGTGAGTAAAGAGATTACAGCTACTGGCAATTACAACTGCCACAGCCAAATCAACAAAGATCACGAATCAAATCTCTTCCCAGCTGCAGTGCAGAATCTGGTGAAAAGAGTGAAAACCCAAGAGATCCCAGTGCAGCTGGCTGGGAAGAGCAATGCCCGAGGACTAGACACACCACTTTGTTCACCATTTCTGTTTCAGGGCTTCTGTTTCACAAGAAGTAAGAACATCCTTTAGGGATGAGGACCATCTCAATCACTCCAGCATGAACTACCAGGGCTTCTGAGAACGTGGGATGACTGGAAAAACACTTTTTTTCCTGACTTTGGTGTTTTTTCTAAACCTCTTCCTGAAATGGTCACCACTGGAGCATATCAAAGTGCAATACACACACACACACACACACACACACACACAGAGAACTGATTCCATCTTCCCACAAGTAACAGTGTTAAAAGACAATGTGTCTCACATTAACACACTCCAACCAAAACTTCAGGCTGCATTTGTACTTATGAGTGGCAAATAGTTTTTTCTGAAAATCACAAAAAAACCCCCAATGAAATCTTACTGCCACTGACCTCACTGGAGCAAGGTTTCATCAGAAGTAAACAAATATTTCATGACATTCACTACTCATGGAAGTTCGATTTCAGAAATAATAATTTTAAACTCATCATATTAGACATAAAGAGTAAGCCTTATCTTAAATAGCTGGTGCAACATAAAATAAAACACTCTGCTGAGAAAAAGTAGCAGAGAAATATTATGACTTTACTTTCCAAAGTTGCTTTCTCCAGATGCAAGAGTTTTACCTGTCCTTTTCCAAGATAAACTCATAAAGCACAATACATGGAAGAATATATCTCAAAACTGATGATTTTTTCACTATTGCTGTCTTCTGACACAATGTACTCATCTGTTGAATTTAGATGCTTAAACATATCCCACATCAAATTTATCTTAATTCAGAGCATTAAAAACTAATTATATTCTAAATTCTCTGTATACCATCCACCATTCATAAGCAGCTTCAGGTCAACTTCAAAATCAAACACTGTGAACCCTTTACAAACATCATTTTACAGAACTGAAGTACCAGTTCACAAGTACAAGGGAAAGAGATTTAACAGAACAAAACAAAAAAGGGACAAAATAAAATAAAAACAAAAGAAACAAAGGAAAGAAAGCAAAATAAAATAAAAACAGAGACAGGGCGTCCATCTTCAGCAGGCCAGACTTCGATCTCATTTCCCCCATGAAGGTTTCACTTGGCGGCAGGTTTAGTGGCATGGCAAACAATGCCTAACTCAGGCAAGTGTAACAGGTCTGCCTTGGCCAGTCTAGTCATCTAATAATGCACAAATATCACACAGAGAAAACATACAAAACCAAATTAATAGTCAAAATCCATCTACCAGATAATGTGGACATAAAATTTAGAAAGATTAGGGCGGCATCTTTGTTTAGCTTTCAACCTTTGCATTTTCAAAGTATATTTAAAGAAAAACCTACCAATACACACACACAAAAAGTTATCTTTTCACAGCTTAATAACCTTAATTTACAATTACATTTTGTTAAATTGTTCATTAAATGTCACATAATTTACACTGATTTCATTCTGTAGTGATTTCTTCCTTGATTTACCACTGTTTAAATACACTCCAAATTTCAGATTTTATTCTATTTTTTAAAACCGGGTTTTTGGATTTCCATTTTACCTCTCCTATATGTTCACCTTCATGCGTTACTGGCAATGCTGGCCAGTGGTATCATTTTACCTCCTGGTAGGATAAAGCCATCACTACTTTTAAAACCCATGACCCACTCCACTGACTCCATTAAACAATGCATCGTATGATACATAGTGAAAAAACCCTTGTGCCATGGTCTCCAAAGCCATACTTATTCCACACAATAAATTCATCAGAAAGTTAAATTTGCATAAATTCACATCTTTCTATAAATGACTGATTCTGATATAAAGTTGCAGGGAACAGCATTCTGACATTAAAAAAAAGTGATCCCCAAACCCAATCACTTGTTCACCCAATTATGCATACATTTTTGTGGAGTCCAGAATGATTCTGAACAGTGACTACGTTTTCTCAGAAATGCCTGATCAGCCAGTTATGAATAGAGTTGGAACAAGATTTGTCAGAATTTTGATTTATTCTTTCGTTCATTGTCTACCACAAAAGACACAGGAAAATGCAGTTTTACCTGCCTGTTGCCATATCATGTCAGGCAATGATCTCATCACAAGAAAAACACCAGGAAGTGTTGTTCATTCATTAGGCAGCCATCTTCCCTCTCTGGCAGTACTGAACCAGTGTAAGATCTTATTGATGAAATATAAAACTAAGATTCTGAATAATCTTTAGTCAATTTATTAAGGGGCAATCTTCAATTTGAGACTCTGGTCCACTCAGCCTCTACACAGCTTCAAGTGTACACAGCGATATTCTCTTTGTGGTTTAAGAACAAGTTAAAACTACGAAACCAAAGAGCCCCCAGAACAAGACACAAAAGCAACTATAAACCTAGGCTTTACAAAGACAAATGTATGTGCTGTATGCACTGCCTAAGAAGGCTACAATAGGCAGTACAATGTAGGTCAATATGGCCTTTAGTAAAAGTACTTTAACAGTTTGTGAAATTTTGGAGACTTGTCAGTTCGTTAAGAACATCCCAGGTGAGTATTACAGCAGCACTCATCTCACACTATCTAGGTCATGATGCAGCAAACATGCCAAAAAATGGTACTCTGGGACCATTGTTACCAAACTGCAGGAAGTCAATAGTATTTTTCTGAACCAAAACCTGACTCTTGCAGTTAAGGGATGTTACTAAGAGGTATTTCTTGATCTGCAGAAGTTTACAGTTCAATCACTCTATGTATTGCTGGTCATGGCAAAACAGCAACCAAGTTGAAAGTGAAGTCAGGTTCACTCCATTAGCTGGAATGATTCCACTCTAAAGAGGCAAAAGGTCCAGAACCAGTCAGATGCTAAATTCCACAATGATCCCAATGAAGTCAATGGGGCTCTGCCTAACTCCATCAATATGCTTACCACAGGACCCTGCTTCATGTAACTATTCAAATCCACAATGCTACGCTAACAACACAAACTGTCTTGTACTCAGCACATCTGTAGAAGCGTGGCCTCAGAGATAGTTAAAGAACATCTGTCAATTTAGTATTCATCAAGTATTTAATTTCATTAAGAGTTTTAAGAACATTTTATGATGGAAGCATTCTGGACAGATCACTCCATATTACAACAGATATCCAAACCAAAAAAAGAGTACCAGTATACATAAGAAAAGTGTTTTATGGCATATGAAGGAACGTTTTCACCAATAACAAGAAGGAAAAATTGTTTTTTAAAAATTAAACTAGCAGGTAAACATTTATATTCAAACAGTATTTTGAATGCTAAGTATCTTAGATCAGATGACTCTAAAATGGCCAAACGAATATATCAGATGTCTATAAGACAAAATTGGGATTCACTCTAAAAAAATGTGGAAATAATCAGCATCTATAAAAAAGCACAAATCAACAAAAAATTCACTACAGCAAAGGTGATACATAAAGATTCAAACTGCAATGTTATTCTGTCAGAAAACTGCCTGATCTTTTCAGAGCTCCATTGACTTCAGTGAGAACTCTGTGTGCAAATACACTTGCCAACACAAACCATAGTGAAAGGAATTATTTTCCTTTCTTTTGCTTCAAAATATGCACTAACTATGGAAATTGGAGTTATAACTTAAACCAACTATCTTTTTGCTAATGCTGAATTTCAGTTAAAAATGTATAACTGAGTTTTTCTTCATTCAATTTTCAATTTTGTTTCAAGGCCTTTTCTTCCAAAATGCAATAAAATAAAATAACAACAGAGCACCACCTTCTTACACAGAAAGCTTAAAACAATTAACAGACACAACAAAGACCAACATTACAGAATAACATCTAAAATACCAACCTTCTGCGCAGGGCACAACTATCAAAGCTCTGTCAATAAAAACCGTGTTAGTTAGATGCTGGGCCACACCAACACTTGATGCTTCACGAAACTTAATATAACATACTTTGGAGGAAAAAGCAAGAGGTGCGTTGCTGCAAGATAAAAGGAAAAAGTAACAATTAGTCATAATTGCATGCATGTATTTTTAACTGTTAGTCCTTAGGAAAAAAAAAGGTTTTAGACTTGCTAGAAAAGGAAGCCTAAAGTATAGAAATCTACTAACTTGCCAACTTGCTGTATCAGTGAAAAAGCATGGAGTAGCACCTCCTGCTTTTTAATGAAAATTTACATAAGCCAAAATCACTAACTAACAAGACTAATTTTCTTTTATTACCTGGCTACACAACATTGAATAGTACATTTCAAATCACTATTTTAAGGAGCATATTTACTTGACAATTACAATTGCCAAGTAAATATTTTATAGTTTATCTTTTTTTCTGAAAATAATCTTTGTTTAGGAAAGTCAAACAATAAACCCTAGGTCCTCCAGATTTTAGCCTGTAATAATCATTATTCTTTCTCTGGCTTTCACAGAAGCAGTTTTATTAATTCTTACTAAGATAAAAGTAGTTCTTGAGAGGGCTTTCAAATACTGGGTCTTAGCTGACTAATGTAACAAAAACCTTTATCATTTGCCTAAGTTTGGCATAGTGTAGCATGGAGTAACACTGGAATAAGTAGGAGCAATTCACCATTTGGCTACAAAAGGGAAGAAAATCTGTAATTCACTTTTCCATTACGCAGTATGCCAAGAGAGAACATGTAAACATTGCAATCTTGATCAAAACTACGTAAGTTTGCTTTAAAAATGGATTCCGTAGTCAAGGTTTGTAACCTTTATACAAGCAGCTTATTTCTTCACAGGAAGGAAGTACAGGTAAAATCTTCAAACAGAGAATACAATAGGATATTGCTGCAATGTCAGCAATTTCATTTGAAATCATGGAAGAAACGTCGCACAGACTGTTTCACACTGATCCTGTCTCAACCAAAATGGAAACACTTGTCGAGTTTCTGGAAGCGCCAGCAGCAGCTCAAATTTAACACAGCCCATCTTGAGTCCCCTTGAATTCCAAGCAGGTGCTTCCCTAGTTATTCTATGAAATTCTTTTAGACTTCAGTATTTAAATACAAATCAAAAGTTTTAGACAAATTATCTCATCATATTAATTACAAAAATAAACCAAGAATGTAAGCCTGAGGCAGGCAGACTAGTATGTTTCTGGCTACCAGAACAGTAGCACCAATGTATAATATCTAGAGATGGCTGAATTCAGAATGCCTTTCAGGAACTCCTATGGTGGAAAATTCTGTAAGAACAGACAACACTGTGGAGGAAAAACTGAACAGGGAGTGGAAGATACATAAACGTGAGAGTCAACCCCATAAAACTCGGAAAAACATTACAAGATGACTACACTTCTTCTGCCCATTTTATTTATTTCTAGCAGCTAATGCTTTCACAGTTTCAAGTTTCCACATTCAGGAAGGAAGTAACTGCATAGAATACCTTCTGAGCCAGATGTAAGGTCTTGGCTGAGACTAGTTTGCAACATCAGAGGTGACAGCCAGCTGCGACTTTTTCAGTACTTGACAGAAACTTCATTTACCACAAAGACTTCTATGGCCACAAGCAGTTTTTTATTTGGTTTGGTTTGTTGGGGTAGAAGATTCTAAGGAGAGGGAGGAGAGGGTATCTTGGGGTTTTTTGTTGTCATTGTTTGGGATTTGCTTGTTTTTTTTTTAAATACATCCATCAGTGTTATAACCCAAATGGCTGAAGCCACCAATGAAGGTTCTATGGTCCACACTGTTGAAAACTTCTAATATCTCCTAGGTTTTTTTCCTTTTTTGTTTTCATTGCCAACTCAAGAATATAATTCTGCCCCAGGCAGTTTCAGACCCCCAACAATACTTATAAATTTTAACATCTATAGAGCCTGCACTGATTAAAGTGTTTTTATAAGATTTACTCTCCTGTATTACCTGATTTAGAACACAAAAGCTATGTGGAACATATGTTAAAAAACATTTTATGTCTGAACACTGGTGCAAATGAGGCTTTACTGATGCCTTAGGTTTTAACTTTTATATTTTACAAATTCTGTATTCTCTGTATTCCTAGTGTGTCACTCTGAACTGTCTTACAGCCTGTTAGATGCTGCTCTCTCATGCTAAGATAGCCATAACAAAGCCTCCCCAGGCTTGCTCTCCAAGGACACCCAGACCGCCCTAAGGCCAAAAAGTGCAAACCGGCATCTCGAGAAGGGGGGCAAGTTGGGGGGGCAGTTACATTATTAGCTAAAGTTTAATTGGCAAATTTATGCTGACATGCAAATGGACCAAACCTATAACAGTGTGAAGAACTCGTGACTCGTCGCCCATCTTGGGTGTAGCCTTTGGCCTGCCCAGGGTGTACCTTTGAAAGCCTTTTTATTAAAATAAATATCACCTTTATTCCCTTACCCTGTCTAGTCTCTGTTTCCAGAGATGACAAAGATGTCTTGGTACCAAGCGTTTTCCAAAGGTTAGGAAGGAGAAATTCTCTATAAGAAGACCACCTCTACTAAAAACACATCAAAGGAAACTATTAAGATCTAAGTGATCTAAAATTTTAGAACGTTTAACAGTGATCAAGTCCTCTCCTTTTACGAAGTGGGCCTCCAAAATCCTGCCATCAGGCTTCTTAAGAAGCCTTTCCTAAAACAGTAAGTCCTATTCTAATTCCTTTTGTTGCTTTTTTTTTGCTAACCTTTACTGAGGCTGAATTGAGGGAGACTCATGACCTTTTTCCTAGGTTACACAGCACTGACGTCCAAAAGCAACTCCTACATCTCTGATTCAAAGTTACTTAAATCCAGTTAGTCTCTTTAGGGAAAAAATTAAGAAGGAACAAATATTTAAATAGTATTTGGACATTTCTGACATTTTTGTTTCCCTTTGTAGGAAGACAGTATGGTCTGTAACGTTCATCTCCTAACAGAATAAAAACCAACCAAAGTATTTCCTAAGATGGATCTACTCAGAAATCTTTGGTTTAAAAAAAAAATAAACAAAAAAAAAAAAATCAAAGAAAGGCTACAAAACATATCTCTAACTGCACAAATTTTCTCAGGTGGGGCAGGGGGGTGGGGTGTGTAAGATGTGAAGGACATGACAGAAACTATTAACTTTTTAAAATAGAATGTTATGGAATAATTGTGCAGATCAGTTTAAATAAGGCTGCGCGTGCTCTGCCTCAGAGGCCTCACCTATACTGCTGTCACTGCAGGATACAACAATGTCTATTTATTGGACCATACAGATGACAAGTCCTTGTCTCAGATGAGATGTTCCTTTTCTCGGTTAAGTGAAGGTGGCCCATCCACCTGTGTCAGAATGGGTAAGGTATACAAGTGAGAGTGATTTGGGTGGTACCTCTTAATGCTAAACTAGGCTTTACCCAAATACTCTGGTGCATGAACAGAACACCATTAGGCTCCAAACCCCACTGCCAAGGTCTGGTATGGCATGTGTCTCCACCTCTCAACGCCTACTGGGTTGCAACCAGAGCGGAGCTTCCTGGTGGCAGAACACAGAGGCCAATCCAGTCTTGCCCTTGACTAGGGAAGGGTTACAATCAACATCCAGCCCATCATCCAACTTTTGGTTAAACTGTAAGTTTTTTCTCCAACAGTGTTCTAGCTTCCAAGACCACTCCAGACTATTCAGAAGCAAGCAGTGTTACACAGCAGGTCTTTCCACACCTAATAGACAGCTTGCGACTCCTTGCTTTTAAACAACTCATTCTGCAAAAACCCAATTGCTGCTCAGTAAGTTTTTCAACATCTAACTGTTCAAAAATCCTCTTAAGGCCACATTTGAAGGCACATTGCTACACGTGTAGTTTTAAAGGCTACTCTGAAGGGCAGACTTCAACCGGGTGACAAGTTTATCACAAAAGCATGTCTGGGACCAAGAATACAATTACAGGTGTCACTGCCCTCCTGCTAAATTGGAAAACACCACCAGGCTGTTGTGTCAGTGGCTGGCATACTGAAGCACCTAGGCAAAAGACTTGTCACATCCTGCAAACCAGCTTCAGATTTTAATGGTACTGATCTACGTGATCGTGATCTACGTTTTCTTTGGGACACCTTTGCTTTCCATCCACTTGTCAATGAAATACTATTTTCTGAATTTATTACAACGTTATTTAAATATGTTTTCAGAAAGTCAACAGGATGCACTTCTTTCTTTGTTTCTAAGGAAGGGAATTAGAGTAAATACTTAATTTTTCCCAAGGTAGCAATTTGGAAGTCAGTTCAGATGTCCATAAGTATGAGGCAAGGAAATCCGTACTTCCAACATTTATGCATAAATAACTGTAAATTAAACCAAGAGTAAAGCAGGTAATTACAATCCTGCATCCTATCTCTGAAAACTGAATCAGCATTATAACCTTGACATTCCCAAGTTAATCCCTACTATGGTACTGGATTTTACTACTTTATGTGTATATAAACTCTGGCAAAATTGTACACATTGGCACAAACATTCTCTGTGCGCGAATGTCAAGAAAGTCCACATTTCCCTTAAAACCTGTTACATAACCTAGTGAAAGATAAGAACAACAGCTGCAACAAAAAACCATATTCAGTCAAGAGAAAACCCAAAGCATAAAGAATCAACTACGGAACAAGGCTAGGACAAAGTCATAGAAAACTGTATAAAAATCCACTACACAGCTACCATTAAAGCTCTTTTAAGCATATCTTTACATATTAATTTTTTTGTTTTGAATGGTCGACATTCAAAGATACTCTGATGTAATGTAGCTACATAAAAACTGATCAACATCAACTTTTTGGCTATTCACTTTTGCAAATCGACGTTTTATTGGCCTGAACATCTTCGTATTGAAGTTCATGTATTGGGATGCTAATAACGCTCCCTCTTTTCCACTATTCCGATTTAATTTTTCTGCGAAAATACAAGGTTTGAAAGGGCACATTTGTTATTCACTTCCCAGTACAACTGCTGCCTCGAGAGAATACGAATGTTTCATTTACTCCCCTTTTCTGCTGATCATCGTGTTCTCGTGAGAGGCAACACTGTTACATTGCGAGGCCCAACATCTCCCACCCGAGCGCACCCCTCGCACGCCGCTGACACCATGCGAACCGCTATAATTTAGGGAGAGTTGTGACACCCGTGATTAATTTACTGCACAAGTCTTATTGGGGGCAGCTCCGAGCACAAGGCAGATCAGGTTCCTTCCATCTGCAGAACCTCAGCTACTGTGGCTTCTGTTCGAACGGCCCCTTCTCAGAGCACTACGCTCTTCCAACAGAAGGTGAAAAAAAGAAACGGAATAAAGGCAGACAGGCGAGGGCGGGCCCGGGACTGTCCGGTCCAGCTCGCCTGCACCGAGCCTAGGCGAGGAGAGAGGTAGGCCAGAGAAAGCGGGTTTTCGGCGAAGAGGAAAAAGGGCCGGCGCCGCCATCTTAAGTGCGGGCGCAGCTCCTTCCCCGCCGCTCCGGCCATACAAAGGGGAGGGACCACGTGACACCTGCCTGGTGCCCGCACTCAAAATGGCGCGTCTGGCCGCCTGCCTCTGCCCTTCCCGCCACCCCTCGGCCCCTCC
>VXBT01008946.1:39283-120053 GCA_013400235.1 Oriolus oriolus
GGGACCGGCGGGGGGCCCGGGCCCCGCCCAGGAAGAGGCGCGGGCCGTGAGGGGCCGGCCCTGCCGCTTGCTGCTGCGCGCGCACGGCGGCTGCTACTGACGCGCGCCGGGCCAGGGGCGGCCCTGGAGACCCCGTGGGTGGGTCGCGCGCTCCGGGGGCGAGGTTCCAGAGAAAAATGAGATTTCCCGTTTAAATGCGCGTTTGGTGGCCAAGTTTAGTAAGAGACAGTTTAATCACCCCAGGGAATAAACCTTTGAACACACCCTATGTCTAAACAGGAAGGGCTTGTAATAGAACGGGTTGAAAATGGTTCTGCTATAAATTGCACATCTATCCCGATGAAACTGATCTTGCCTGCAGTTGTAGTTCAAGTTCTCCTTAAAAATTAGATTGGCTGGAGAAAATGAGGCTGAGCATCTCGTGTGTAGTCGATCACTATTAAGGGTCAAACTGCAGTCTTCCCTGGTGGTATATAAAGCTGTGCATCTTGCCTCTGAAAGGTTTAAGGTTTCAGGCGGTTTATAAGACTTTCCATTCCCCGACCGTGAACTGAGAAGAGATTGAAGTATTTTTGAAGCTATCTGGGGTGAAAAATACTGCAAATTTGTGACAGTTCCCTGAGCAAGTAGGTCAGTTGTTACAGAGTCTCCATAGGTAAGTCTGGGTAGTCCTTCCTTTATTGGTGCTCAATACGTTACAGAAATGTAATTCCAAGCAATTGTCAGAGATGTATTTTATTTTAAAACGTTTATGAATATATTTCAGATAGGACTTATTTCAAACTTAGTGCACTCATATTCTCTTTCTAAATGAAATCCATATTCCAAAAGTACAAGACTTAAATCCTTTCTTTCAGCCATTCTGGTAGCTTCTGATTATCTTGAGAGAAGTTTAACTGGAGCTTCCAGATATTTTGTTGTATATTGTGGAAAACAAAACTGATATTATTATTCTATAATAGGAACCTTACATAAAGTTTTCTTATGTTTTCACTAGTACGTCTTATCCAAAGATGGTTACCAGAGATGTAGAAGCTGTTGCTGCTTTGAATATTCTTACCCTTTCTCCTTGCATCTCTCAGTGGAGGGTCCAGAATAAAAATGAACACAAAGAAAAGCCTTGTGATGTCAGAACTGACTGGGATACCCTCCTTCAAGTAAAGCTTGTAACAGTACACATGAAATGCTGAGCTACTGGTCTGCTCTCTGAAAACAAAGCAAGCAAAACACTGTTTAAATTTTGTAATTGTTAGTCCCACAGTACAAAATTAGCTTGGAGAATAAATGAATTTCTATTTCAGTAAGAATAGGGCAAAAAAATTAAACCAATCCCAGACCCCCAAAAATCTAATGCTGAAAGCTTTGGGTCACACATGCAGCCACTAAAGGGCTGGAAGCAGACAATGACTATTTTAGTCAAACCATTCCAGATTTAGAGGTGCTAAAGAGCACTGCCTCTCCTATAATAAAACCCCCCAGAACTACTGAGAAAGAAAAATTTAAATTAAAAGGGTAGACATGCAGAAAGGGAATTGTACAAGCAGTGCTCTAATATCCTGTCTCTAATCAGTGGCTAACAGATGTGCATCTTACACACTGCTGTAGGTCTAGAGAAAACTTCAGCTGTGATCTAAGTGAATTAATATGTGTACAAGTTACTTTTCAATTTTGCTCACCTGTTCTTACTTGTTATTAACTGTATTTGTGCATGTAAATAAATCTTTCACTTCCACCTTGCTTGTCAGGTCAACTAGCAAAACACAAGGCATTCTGCAGGCTTTTTGGAGGTAAACTTAAATTCCAGATTACCTGCATATAAAATGGTGAAGTTGTTAAATAAGAGTGACTATTAACCAGTTGTCTAAGACTCTGTTTCATGATCTTCCCATGAGGATTAAAAAGCATTTACTGCGAAATATTAATTGCAAGTACCAGTAGAAGAATATTGGCAATTCCAAAGGAAGTTACAGTAAAAGCTGTTTTAGAGTATCAGGAGAAAAGTCTTTTTCATTGCAAGAAGTCACCTTTTAAATAGACAGTAGGTGGTCTAGTTGCCTCTCCCTGGTCTTAAAATTAAGAGCCAAACACAGTTAAGATGGTAAAAGGGTTTTACCTTGGTATTTATTTAAGGACCCTTAGGTGCGCCAAAATGCACCCTGAAAATGCACACACTCACGATAGATTGCATATACAATTATATGCCTTGCAAATTTGCATATCTATCAAAGATTCCCCAGTGAGAGGCTTGAGCGAACCACTCGTCCTGAGGAACCTTCATGGGCCCATCTTTGTTTATAGAATGTGTTCTGGAGAGGACCTTGGTGTCAAAAAGGGGCTTTTTGACCCTTAACTACGAGGCTTCTAAAATGTTTGGTCTAAGCTAAATTATCAGACTTAAGAAATTATAAGTATGAGGGCTAAAAGCACTAAGAATACATAAAAGCTATATGAAAAGGTATATAAGCGGGATATAAAAGAAAAGGCAAAAAAATCATTATGGCATCAGTCTGATACAGGTGGACATCTCTGTGGTACTTGCTGAGCGTGCAAGGGGAGGGAATTGAAATCACGTGAGGTAAAAGAAAGAAGCATTAGAAAGCTTTCATTAGCTTTCTTTAAATGGAACCTTAAAGATTTCAAAAAGAATGTTAGCCACAGAGCTAAAATTTTTTTGATAAAATAAAATAGTTCTAAGTTTTAAGCAATTTATGAGAAGTAAAATTTAACTTCTGATTCAGCCACTCCTGTGGCACTGGTAGAACTTTCCTTTGGAACTCTAAAGCCCTTGAGACTGAAGAGCAAAGCTCAAGCAAAGCAGATGTACCCATGGCCAAGGAGAACCAGGTTAGAGGAATTGCTCACACGCAAAATCAGAGGACAGGATGTTGGGATGTTCCTCTGAGTGCTGAGGAATCTAGCCAGTGTCCTGTGAGACCACCTCTAATTATCCTTCATAGTCATGGTGTTTGGGGAGGGAAATGTCACCCCTAGATTCCAGATGGGCAAGAAGGAGCATTGGTAAAATTAGAGGCCAATCAGCCCCACCTCAGTCCCTGGGAAAGTGATGGAGCAAATTCCCCTGACAACCATTTTAAAACATGCTAAGGACAAGAAGAAGACTGGGAGTTGTAAGTATGGATTTATAAAGAGAAAACTGTGCCTGACCACCTGGTAACCTTCTGCTGCCATGAAATGACTGGCTTATGAATGAGGGGAGAGCAGCTAATACTGTTTATCTTGACTTTCTCAAGGCTTTTGTTACTTTGTCCCATAACATCCCTGAAAGTATTTCTCTTTGCTCTTTCAAAAGCAGTACTCAAATGCCACTAAAAGCCAATATATTTGTATAGCCTGTGCTGCCTAAGTTTGTTTTCCCACATAGTAACTTTACACCACTTTCCTTACTGTATAACCAAAATGTCAATGTTTTTTGTGGATTAGTGATGCAGAACACAGGAAACCAGTTTCTATTCTACAACATGAATGGTCTTTCTCTTGTGAATTAATCAAGAGGCACAATCTTCAAATGCCAGTCTCCTACTAGACTCCCAGTAGACTCCCAGTACAAACTGACTGCTCACAATACTCCTATTTTCTGTTTTTACTCAGACACATGTTCCAGTTTCACAGATAGATGTTCACATGTCAAATTACCTTGAACTAACTTTCAAAGACAGACTAATTAGAAAATGTTAACTTCATAATATTTCACAGACAACAGACTTTATTCTAAAGTCCAGCAGATCCACAGTGCTTCCTGAGTACAAGAAGTGGCTTTCATCCTCTTCCCATTGTTACACCTTTCAGGTTTATCAGGTAACTGCTCTTGTTATTGTGTATGCCTTAGTATAATTTATGGAGTTTTTTTAAGAAGACTCATGTAGAACAGAAGAACACCTTACAGAAAATAAACTCTTACTTCCATCTCATCTCTAATTCTCAAAATTATATAAAATTATTTAAAAAGTAAGTATAAGACCAATTTTATATACCTATCCAGAAAAATTATTAAAATATTTTTCCCAGATAAAATTTCTAGAGTAGTAATTGTTTTTCCCAGATGAAAGTTTATCTGGAAATCTTAAAATCCTTCCTGTACTGAGATTAACAGATGAATGCTACGTGGTCAATGTAAGGAGGTGAAACCAATTTAAACCTCCTGCCTCTGGATGGCAGTCAGCTGTACAAGTTAGCACTAGTAAACTGAAACAGCTGTGAGATTTCTGCATTTGCTTTTTATCTGTTTCACGGCAAACACATGAAAAAATTTAGGGTTGCTGTATTTAGCATAGCAATATCCATTAGAAGAGTCATATTAGCAAATCCAGGAGTGTGTTTTACGGTGATATTCTTCTCCCCATAAAATTGCTTGCATCAAAGATGGAGTAGTTTTTCTCGACTTATAATTATTTTTAAACTTACTTCAAAATAAGATGAGGGAGTTAGCCGACAGCCTGAGATAGTGTTGTTAACTCTGAATCTTCAAGCACATATTAACAAAGGAGGAGTATCTCCACCACTGAGAGACCAGGAAAATGCACAAAAGCGGTTAGGATTTGAGAATCTTAATCTGAGAACAGATTCTTCATCCAGTTACATTTCAGGGCAGCATTTCTTCAGTCACTTATGAAATCCAGTATCTGTTCTGCACACAACACTTCTTGGATTACAGAAGCATTTGTCTTCAAAAGGGGATTTCAGAAAATCTATATAAAAGTCAGTATCAGTAGATAAACTAATAGTTTTATGATACACTTTTAATACCCATATGTGTGACTATGTATGTGTAGGGAAAGGAAAAGGAAATGTAAAAACTCGGCTTTTTTTTTTTTTTTTTTNTTTTTTTTTTTTTTTTTTTAGTTAAATGGAATGTCTGCTAGGAGATCTGCTACTTGCTGTTTTTCTGGCAGGACATGCAATTGGAACTGTTTGGGTAACTGCCCACTGGAGCGAAAAAAGCATGTTTTTTCTTTGCTGTGAGGTTATCCTGCTGGGAATCACAGCGTGCAATTCTCCATAAGGGGAAGTTGTTTTTAAACCTCAAAAAACCCTGTCTGAACAAGGTAATTCAAAGGTGTTGGATAGAAAATTCTGGAATTCACTGGGATGAATTTCTTCTCCTTTCCAGCCAGATTTTGTAGGAGTAGGGCAAGAAATTCTCTTCAAGGCATAAGAATATAATAGAACCTGTATAATTGTGAAGTTTGAAAACTGCAGTATAACTCGGTGCAGATAAACATTAATGTTTTACTTCCAAATTTTATTTGAAAGTGGCATAAAATAGGCATTATTACAACATGAAGTGAGTTTGGTAAGTAGTAACACTAAAAAAAATCTTTGGTGTCTTCAGATGTCTTAAAATATAAGCACATAATGATTCAATCTGTAATAGTTTAACTACATTTGCAATTAAAAAACACCACACATCACTTACTGCAGGGTCAGAAAATCACCCAGTGTATTTTCATAAAATTAAAATGCAGCAGAAAAAAAATTGTTTAGATGTTTTATCTGTTTGGAGGCTTTCAGCATGGTTTCTAACCCCTGCATGCATCAACTCCAACATCATTAGTCATTGCTCATGTCAGTTAGCAAATGAGATAATTTTATGTGATTATTTCCAGGACTTAGTATTATGTCAGCCAACCAGCTGTTACTATCTATTTCAGTATTTACTAGTAAACTTCAGTTTCTCTGTAGTGAGGCCACAGCTTTCAGCTGAAGTAGTTTTTGGCAGAAATATTCCCAGCAAAAATACCTTCTCCATATTCAAAACCAGTTGTTGATTATTCTAAGTGGAAGTTCTTGTAGATGAAAATCAATCAAATATGCCAAAACATTGGTATTAAGAGCTGTGGCGCAGTATTTTCACATCCTGTATTTTGCCAGTGCATACTTAAAATTCAGTAGAAAGCTTTTACCCCTTTCTGTTAGTTTTTTTGTTGTTCATTTTTTCTCCAGTTTCCTTCATAAATTATCAGCATTAGCAATTGAATGAGAATTTCTCTGTAGAGCATCTGGTTCATCTGCTACCAGTTTGTCTGTTAAAAGACAGTCCATGAAAGGTTTGTCCCAATCGGTATTTTTACATCTGGCAAACAAGAGTGAATATTCTGCCGCAGTTTTTTCCATTACTTCGAACGATTCTGAAGCATAAACATTTTAGCCATCTGCAGCATCCAGCCATGCCTCATGAAATGGATGCAGTGCAGAGCCATATTCCCCTTTGTGTTATGCAGCTGCTAAAATAGATGTTGCAGACTGCTGTGATAAGAAATTTAACTCCTGGTGCTCTAATGTTTCAGCCATGCAGAAAAGCTTTGTTACTTCAGCAACGTGACTTTTCATGAGGAAGAGTTTTCTTGGCCATCTCAGGAACCTTACCAGCATAGTCATATGTTCTCTCGCATGTTCTTAGTGCACCTCCAAAGCTCTTAATCAGGTGTTGATATAAGTATGAGGGGCTGAAAGTGTCCTGACTTTACAAGCTATATGTAAACTTTATCATTCACAGCTCGGTCATGTTTATCCATACTTGCAAATTACTTTTGTTAGGCACAAAATCCTGTGCCTGGTATTTCTGATGTAGTTTAAAATACTGGATTTAGTGCTCATTTCATGTTTTCTCTTCCCTTAGGCCAAACAGCTGCTACTTTTTCCATACTTAATGCTTATCCCCAATACAAAGCAATAGTTCAAACAGTTCAAACTGCAGAACTGAAATACAGGTCACCTTCTCACAGACAGTATTCATGAAAAGCAAACACAAGAAGGCAAAGAGCTGGAAATCAGGGAGTGCCACAGAGAAGAGGGTCTGAACTGCAAGGAGGGGCGATGCTGTCTGTAATTGAAATTAGGCTTTTAGAAAGCAGTAGAAGAAAGAGGTTGCTCCTAGGAACCCTTCAAGAAACTTGAGGGACCTGCTGCTGTCAGGTACAAGGCAAGGGGGCCACAGGGCTGTGGGTCCAGGGAAGCTCTTGCTTGTAGCAAGTGTGGTCAGCAGCCCTTGATGCAGGGTGCCTGAAGCCTTTGTTGCAGCTGCCCCTGCTTGGATTGGATGATGCTCCCACCCTTTTGCTGGTGCTAGGAGGAGGCTTGTTGGATCAGAGGGAGTACCTAGGCCCCCAGACCTTTCGTGCAGGACCTGTGCTGCTGTTGGAGAGCTGTGCTGCTAAGCACAGGAATTTTGGAAGTCAGCAACCTGTGCAGCTTGGGGAGAGATAGGACCTTCTCGGACCTGGGCCCCACAGTGCAGACCTGGGCAGTCTGTCACTAGAAGAACCACAGGTGGAATACCAGTGGAAGGCAATAGCTGGAAACTGGTGGCTTCCAGCACTGCATGTAAGGCTTCTACTTGTAGTGCAGTTTAACTGTGTAGCAGAGCTCCTGTTCCAAGGCTGTCTCATAGATGCTGCAGTAGAATCTTCTGTACACATTCCAAAATTGAATTTAATCCATGGCAGCAGGGATACCATACAAAAATATACACTTTCTCTCTGAGCAAGTGCCTTCAGGCAGAAAAACAGAAGTTACACCCCGTATTCTCAGATACTTGATGAAAAAGTAAACTGCTGAGTTATAAAATAATGTCCAAGTAGGGAGCACATACAGAAAACCTAAATAACAAGGGGCCCAATACTCAGGTTCATCAGGGCTGTAACCTGTTATAGTGGGGATCAGTTTTCTGTGTGGAGGAGGTAGAACATAGCAATAGCAGTATATCAGATCCACATATGCAAGGAAAAAAAGACTAAACAATTTGTGTTACTGCATTGTGTAATTTCCAAGAAAAGTGGATGTAAAGCCAAATTTAGCTTTCCTGTGAAATCCTGTGTCTAGCTCTCTAATTTCTTTACCACCTATTTCTTTTTACCCTTGTATACCTCTTCAGAGTGCTTTCAGCATACTCTTAATTTTAACCCTACTCATTGACCTAGGCATCCCTCTCTCCCTATCAAAACTACTTAATTTGCAAAGTCCTCTCTTTGTGACAGAAGCCACTCACTGCCCTATCTGATTTCATTGCAAGACTGAGATGCATTGGGTCTGGCTGAGGCGGAGCTCATTTCCCCACAGCAGCCCTCAAAGTGCTGTGCTTTGCACTGGTGGCTACAGAGATGTTGATAACACACCAGTGTTTGGCTAGTGCTGGACAGCACTGGCACAGCACCAGCGCTGTCCCCTCAATATTCTGTCCCCAGTCAGTAGGCTGGGGGTGAGCAAGACCTTGGGAGGGGACACAAATAGGCCAGCTGACCCAAACAGACCTAAGGGGTATTCCATACCGTATGATGTCAGCTCAGATAGAAAAGCTAAGAAGAGGAGGACGAAGGTGGGGCATTTGATTTTTACAATGCCTGCCTTCCAGAGCAACTGCTACCCATGCTAATGCTCTGCTTCCCAGAAGTGGCTGGACATCACTTGCAGATACAAAGTGGAAAATAAAATTATTTCTTTTCTCTTTGCGTGTGTGTGTGGAAACTTTTGCTTTTGCATTAGTAAACTGCCTTATCTCAACCTACAAACTGTTTTCCATCTTATTTTCTCTCCTGGGCAGTTGGGGAAGGAGGAGAGAGAGAGCAGCTTCAGCCAAGGACAACCCACCACATGGGGTTACGCACAAAAATAGCTCTGTGTTGTGAAGAACCCAGTCTTGCAATGGAATCACCTAGAACAGACCTGTGGGCACTGAGATGCACAGAGTGAGGAACACAAATAAGACTTTACTACTGTATATTGATGGAGTACTGAGGTCTACAGAAACTGTAGATGAATAAAATACTGTTATGGAGAATTTCCTAATACTTAAATAAGTCAATTTCACACAGCTTTAAAGAGCATTAGTTTATTATCTATTCTCCATGTGTTACCTCAGAAACAGTCTTATTATATACAAAAATTTGGAATGTTGAATAAATGCTGATCAATAGAAACATTACATAGCAGTTGACAAGGGAATATTTCTAAACAAAACCAAAATAATAATGAATGTTTGATTCTGTGTGTTGCTTATTGCTATGTTTGTGTTCATAGAATGCTTTCAAGTATATACACTGTTTTTTAACTCGCCCAAAAAAGAAACTAAAAAAATATTTACATAATAAATACGTGGGAGACTTCATCTTTTCATTGCATCAGTTGAACTGATTCTTTAATGAACTATTAAGAATAGAAAGAATTAACACAGTTTGCATCAATTCATTGCCATGCTGAGTAACTTAGGCTGCTGATGGATTTTATTCGAATTGTAGTTTACAATGCATTCAAAATGAAAAGTGCCGATATTGTCTCTCCTCCTGTTGAATCCTGGCTGGACGAGTTCAGGAGACATCTTTCTCCCACTCCCCACAAAACCATTTAGTCTGACATGTTTACCTTCACACACTAACACTGACAAAACAAACACATTTCAATTCACTGAAAACTCAAACATTTAGTGAGTAAAATCAGCATAATCCATGTTTTATTAGACAATTAATTTGCTAACTGACGGAAGACAAGCTTTGGCCAAGTATTTCCACAAGAAGTACTAAACTTCTTGCTATAAATCTCTACTTATATAGTTCTACCAGCTGAACAGTTTTTGGCAGAATTTTTCTGTGATACATAAATCTGAAAATTAAGTGACACAACAACATTTAAAACTTCTGTTACCATTAAAGCAAAATACAATACAGTATAATTTCTCAGTGATATATTTAAATGTACTGCAAAATGTATACAAAGTCAGTCCAAGATCAGTAAAGAATCAGTTCTGCTTTTTGGACTCTTCCCTTCTCAAAGATGCAGGTTTTGTAGAAGACCAAGGTCATTTAGGACTTGTCTGTATGTATCCCCATTAAAAGGCAGTGTGTGATAAAAATAACATGATTCAAAGTAATGAACATGTGATGTGAACATTTTGCATTTTCAATAAAAAAATAGAAACTAAACACCAACTAAACACTGAAGCCTGCCATTATATAGCTATGTTTCTCATTCTTTAAGATTAACAGCACACAGAAAATAAGTGAATTTTATCAAAATACAGCACATTCCTGCTAATTTATCCAAAAAATCATTTTCTATGTAAATATTACTGAAAATCAACTAAAAAGAATTAAAATATACAAAGAGTTGTTAAAGGGTTTCAATTAAAATTATTAGAACTATACACAGTACAATAAGCAATAGTTAACATCTTTGAAAGAAGTGCAATAATATTGGAGTTCACTTATTAAAAAAGTACTGCCTGTTTATTACTGCTAGCTATGTATAATTCCTTTCTCTTCCAGCTCATTGTCCCAAAACTAAAGGAAGCTGGTGTTTTTGCTAGCTTTATTAAAAGGATTTACTTTTTGGGTTGAAAAAAGCGCTTATACCTGTCTCAAACTACCAACTTGTACGTAATTAAAAATGAACTGCAATAATTGAATATTGCTCCAATGACAGGCTAATTATTAGCCCTGATTAAAAACAGTTATCGGTCTTCTATGGCACTTTTCCCTGGTCCATAACAACCGTGTATGAATTATCACTGCAGACTATGCAGTCTCTATTCAATTACAAAGGAGAAAGATAAAGTCAATGTTTCTGGTAAACAAAATTAATAGAAGCATAATTGAACCTTTTATACAGTAAAAAGGAACAAAGGCAGCCTGTGGTAAATCACTATTACATTTATGTAATTAGAAACCCTTTAATGACTCTGAAGTGTCTAGTTCACATTTAATGTTACCTGTAGGAACAGCCCTTTAAGAAACCTCATTACGAACTGGTGGGTTTTAAGTACACCCTCCCTTTGCTCTCCATCTCACCACAGCAATTTTCCATCACTGCTCAAAGTTTCACAAACTGGCTTTGGTTACCTAGCTCCATGCGTATGGTTTCCTTTTTGATTAACAAGGCAATATGCAAAGGCCAAACAAAATTGAGATGTCTTTCGTAACCTTTCCTGCATCATTTGTGTCTGTTTAAATATATATTACAGGCAACAACCTTAAAAACTGGCCATTTCAGTTTCATTTTTAAAATCTGTCAGCTTTAAATGGAGGTTTTTTTATAAAGATAAAATTATCACCATTTCCACAAAATTGGGGATTTCCATAGCAGAGAAAAATCTCTGGGCACAATTCCACAGTACAGTTGAAAAAAATTATGTATGCAAGAAAACAACTAAACATGAATCACCTGTGGCAAATGAATATTCAGTGACTACATTAAGAACAAATCCTGTATAATATGACAAATTTGTAGTTACAGTCTTCCTAAAAAAAACACCATAAGCTTTTATTGCATTTTCTATTGGTAGACGTACACTCCAGAACTAAACACTTTTTCTTCTCTCCTGATTCCAGATTTAGATAGCAGATAATTGTTTCACATGACCTTACATTCTGTCCAACCAGCACCACCTTCCATCTACCCATTCATCTATACAATGTGCACATAGCAAAGCCAACACTTCATATCCCCGTTCGTATCTACAGAAGTGGTTCAGCGTAACACATTAATATCTGGTGAATAAAAATAAAGGCAATAAACAGCTACAGGACAGACAGCCCTGCCATCTGTCCATTGGCTACAACTGAGGCTTTGCAAAGCCTTGCACAAAGTTTAGTAATGTGTATGAATTATCCAAAAATAAACCTACCATCTGTACAAAAAAACAACACAGGTTTGTTCTTGGAGGAGTGATCCTTAGATTGCTATAATGCTTAAAAACAAGTTTATTCACCATACGCATTTCCAAAATTATTTCCTGTATGTTCTCTACAGTGGTTTTTCCCCCTTTAACCACAAGTTCAGTATTTCCTGTACAAATTTTGATCATAATTCTTTTTGAATTCTTTTCATGTATAAAAATATGCAAAATATTCAGTTTCCCCATAGTCCTTCAATGAATTCTGTTGGTTTATCCCCACAATCCACGGTACTTATGAAGAAACTTCTCGCACAATGATGAGTTCCACTGCATTCTGAAAAGTCTTTAGCAAAGATACTGCTTGTCCATGATCAATATTGATGAAGCTGTATCCATTAGCCTAAAAAGAAATATTTAAAATTGAAAATGACAGTCTTGTATTCCATGTTAGTAAAAGATGTTTCTTATTTCATGTAAGTTTATTTAAGCCTTACGGTTTCTATATGAATGCAGAGAATTCATATAGAAATGAATTCTATATGAAACCACTGCAGATTACTTGAATTTGTACCTGCGTGCTACAAAAAACTAAACTACCATATCAGCCTTGGAAGAATATTGCAAATAACCAAAAGAAAACTGAACTTTAAACTATTAACATCAGACACCTAATTCATCAGCCATAATACAGCCACACTGAAAAACCCAAATGTACTACAAATGACATATCCTATTTTAAGTATCAGAATATTAGAAATGGCATCTGTGATAAATTAAAACTATTGAGGCCTGTGACAAAAACATTAATGGCACTGGGAGCCCTTTTTGTGTGTTAGACCCTGAGATAATCCCCAACTTGAATTTGCCTGTGACTCTGAACAATATTGTTATTCTTGGACAAGTTTGTCTTGGCAAACACAGGCATAACCAAGTGGCCTACAAAAGACAGGGATAACATGGCTATGGCTCAAATTCTCAGAGTGTACTACTGCAAGATCATGCTCAATCTGGTCAGAAAAACGTTGCAGAAGGACAAATTTGTCCATTTAAACTGTTATTGCTTCCAGCTGTGGATCTCACCTTTTTCCCTGAGCTGCTTATGTGGTGACAGAGAACTGGATGTGCTCTCTGTGCCTTAGCTGTGACATTTTGAAAGCTACAGTTCTTATCCCATCACTGAAAACTCGCTGTTGTTACCAGCTGAATCCTTGGTTATAAAACCAAGAATTCAAATCTTTCTAGAGTTGCAGAGGAAGATTTATGTAGACTGTTCAGAGAGCGAAAGTGGCAACAACCCTTCCAAATCATGATTTGTACAGAATGTCCTAGCCCTAGTCTTAAGTCTTACTTGCAATTATATAGTCAGTAGTTACGTAGAATATTTTTACTAGACATATGTATTAGACATGCATTATAATATGCATGCCTATTGAATGTTTTACAGAGAACATTGCAAAATCAAGCATAGCAAAGGCATTTTGGAAGAGATGATACTCATTTAAAAAATCCACAGAAGTCTGAGCGGCAACAAGACAGTAGGACTGTCATTGCATCATCATTGGGATGATCACAGGTACAAAGAATGTGCTGTTACACAAAAAAAATACTCTTAGTTATGAGAAATGAAGTGGCTTCTGATTGTCTAAGCACGCAAATGCAGCTTGTCCTTTAGCTCTTTTTCAAACTGAATTCCTTATTAAACAACAAGCAAAACCCAAGCAGTGCCACCATAAAAAACACTTAATTAAGGAATTTGATTTGTCTGCATGGCTTTTATAAAGATAGGAATAAACCATTAAAACAGAAGTTACCTTTCAGATATGTTCCACTTTACAAATACGTAAAAAATGTGCTAACAGCTCTTTCAAAGGTTTAAGATGCTTCCTGTTCCTGAATGTGTTGGTAACCCTGGGTGTCAGGTTACCACCATCCCTGCACCAGTAAGAGAACTAGGACCTCTCTCACCCCAGTGAGGAGGAACAAGCACAGGATTATTTACCATGCTTAATAACAAGCCATCTTTTAGTTGGAACAACTTAGTCTCAGTTCAGTTTTCATGTGTGCCTTTTGGCTTTATCTTTCATTCGAAGAATTAAGAATTAGGCTGAGTTTTCAATTTGGCTTTGTTTTCGAAAACAGTTCACAGGATGTTGTGGTTTAATCAAGATACTAGTGGGGGGGGTGGGTTTGGGCTTTTGTTTGCTCTGTTTTTAGAAAACTGAAATGCAGCAGAGTCAACTCCAACATTTTTAGGATATGGTGAATAATTATTTTTAACAAGCTCTGCAATTTAAGAGTAGCTAGAACAATGTTCAAACGCCCCATCTGCCCATTTTGGTTAAGAAAGTAAGGCACTATGAACCTACTGTTAATTTTCCTGACCCCTCCCCAAATAGCTTATGAGCTCATTAGACAACTTCTAAAAAATCTGATACAGGAAAGGTCCAATAGGTACAGACTTCCTAGAGAAAGGAACAACACAGCTTGCAGTCCAGAAGCCATGGCTCCTGAAATGCCTGACTTGGCTGGCCAGCAGCAGATGGGCAGCCAGGAGGCGCATGCTGTGACCAGGCAGACACCAGCCAGCAAAGGGGCAGCTCTCATGCATGTGTGGCCTGCCAGTGGGGGAGAAGCAACAAAGGCTGGCAGGAGCTGCAGCACGGACAGGGATGTAACAGGAGAGTGCAACTGTGGACAGCAGCTATCAGGGGCTGGTGTTCAGACAACACAGTGTTCTCAACACTGCATGTGGATGACCTCAAATGCAGTAATTGAATGATAGTATAGCCTAATGAAATGCTCATGTTCAATCTCAAATTACATCTTTTGCCACTTTCTGTAGAAGTGTGAAAAATGGAAAGTGATTTTGAAAAAATGATCCACCATGCTTTACTCTGCATCACTTACTGTCATGTTAGGTGGCAGAAAATAAAAAGCTTCATCCCAGAATATAAGAATAAATCTGGAAAAGATAGGTAACCTATCTAAAAATGAAACATTCTGCTCATAGGTGCAAACTGAAAATAAACTGGTATATTACATAGGCCAGTTAATTAAGTCATTACAATACCTGAATTATTTTATCCCCTGGCTGTAACAGCTTAGATGCTGGTCCGTCTGGCTGCACTCTGGTTACAAATATGCCCTTGAAAAACAGAGGTGGAAACATTTTTGACAACTTATTTATGAATAACAGGACAGCATCAAACAGATATAATTCAAAACATTTTTTCAATTTCCCATCCTAAGTAGAAGAGAATGCAATACTATTCTACAGGTCTCTGGCTTTTGAGACTGCCTTCCTTTTCTGATGTTAAAAATCCAGAATTATCTTTAAAGCGTTACTTAGGGGAAAGCTGGGATCCACCTTGGTTTAATTTGGCAGATGTATTTGTCAAGATGAATTATCAACCACCAGAAATACAGCTGTAGGCTAAATCACTGTCTCTTTTATAAGAGGATTCCTAATTGTACACTCTACAATTCACTATCTCAAATCTGCTAACTGATAACTAGAACTGTGCAAGAAAGACTCATCTGGCATAATCCTCTATACTGTCATGCAACCACTGTGACCATCTACAACCTTGATTTTCCACTTCATTTGTCCAATTTTCTCCCTTCCAGTCCTGGAGTTTAGTGGTTTGGGATATATATATATATATACTTTCTTTTCTCCCTTTGCTGAACATGAGAAACATTATAAATCAGAAGGCTCTTATGAAGCATTAGTATAAAATACTTACATCATCTTCTGGTCTGAATGGATTTCCTCTACCACCAACTCCTCCTGATATACTAAATCCAAGTTCTGGATCCTTGTCAACTCTCACTCGAATCTAAGTAATTATAACCAAAATTAGATGAACTGGCTGAAACTCTACATTCAAAGCTACTGTAATGGAATTATTACTAAAGAATTCAGGTGAATGAAAGCTTTAAAATGGAAAAAAATTTTAAAAGCCATTCAAGAGAATATTATATCTCATAATATTAATGCAGAACAAGATTGCAATACAACATCATCATGTATCATTGTACCTAAGTTTTATTCCAATACCACTATTATTATAATCATAATTCACATGGGCTTTAATTTCAGAGATATTTTGATATTATATAGGTTACTTTAAAGCCTCCAGCAAATATATATGCTCCTGTGAAAGAATCTGTTCCTCCTATTTCTTTGCTACTTCTAGATAAATTTTGAAAATCAAACCTCATTCCTACTTTCACTCCAAGTTCTACATAGCCAACACTCTGTGCTCCTTCTCTTGCTAAAAGAGTTGAAAAAAACCCTTATTTTACACAGGAAGTGGACATTCTCATTCTAGCACAGAATGAAAGTTAGTTATCAGGATTTTCTCAAAAAAACTCGAACAATATAGAAAGAAGGCTGTCGCAATGAAAAAGCCATTAAATAGTATAAGAATTTCTTATATACATATGTGTCTATCATAATAAAACTGATAATTATCAGGTGTACATCAGATTGCTCACTTTTTTTTTATGGATTTTTGCTTATGGACACCCATTTCTGGACTTGCAGGTTTTTTAAGCATGCCAGATGCAAAGTACTCTCAGTTGCACTGTGACTTTGCATTTTCTTCAGTTACTAGCTAAATAATGAGTTGAGATAAATAAATAAATAAATTTAGTTGAGAAATTAATTTTTAGCTCAGTAAAAAGAGTTTGCAAGTTTAAGTTTCTGGTATATTCTGTTAAAATTCTACCACATTTCTCTCAAAACTGGAAGGAATGTGTGATTTGAGGAGTAGAATTGCTCTGAGATAACATCTGCTGGAGATAAAGTCCTATATTGTTTCTGTCACCATCCACAGAGAAATGATAATAAATGAAAACAATGTAACAATTCATTGTCTCTGACTGACAGATGTCATATCTGTCAAATAGATTTTACTCTTACCTCTTGCTTTGCCAACTCATGGCCTTGTCTGGGAGAGCACTGGGACTGGGTATAGGGAGGTTGGTGGGCAACTTTCAACATCAGATAATCAATTAGTTGCTCTCTAGAGGGATGCCTTGCAACTGATGATTGAGAAGGGAGATGATGGACTTGGCTGTAGTTTGCCTGAAATCTCTGAGGCTGGCACATTTGTCCATTTGTTAAAGGCATCTGAAAAAACCACAAATGCTCTCAGTCATATAGTTTACATGCAGCAATCCTCAATTCTTGCATTATTAATTCAATACTTCTTATATGTGACTGCTCATAATTTTCAGCAACATTACTAAAACAACTCTTCTGGATCCCATACAATTACATCCATTTTGTTTATAGTTACCAGCTCTGACCTACTGAACAAATACGAAAAACAAAAAGTTGAGTACTAATTTATAAGTACAGATTAGACAGACTTTGCTTTTAGCCCTTGTTTTTTCACTGAGTTTTCCCAAACATTATTTTCTAGCAGTGCAACTGATGGTATTGACACTTGATTGATACCATTATAGTCTGCACTTTCCTTGCATAAAATTCAGAGATTTTGTAACAATTTCCAACAGATCATACAAAAATAAAAATCCCTGCTGCCCCGCCCAGCTGGCAGACTACATGCTCTCCAAGCATCTTACGGTGAGCACTTCACAAGAAAACTCCCTGTGAAAGTTCGCATCCAAGCTCAAGATTTTAATAGCAAAATTGCAGTATTTCCAACAAATATTACTCTATTGTTAACGCATATGTAATTGATTTGATAGGTATAATGATGACAAGCAGCAGTGAGGTCACAACTGTCAAGACATACAATGCATTCCAACCACATCACCAGGAATGATGCCAAAGTGGCAACGTTTCTTTGCTGAAACCCCAGAGTTACTGTTGAGCTGTGCAGCTGAGATGGGCAGGCTTTTTCCCTCCTCACCCATATGCCTCATGCTCTTATCCACCCTACTTACTCACTGATTCATCTGTATGATTCCAAAAATGCTACAGGCTTGAGTTACAGATTTTTTCTGCCTGCCACCATTATCCCATTAGTTATGGAATACAAGGTTATTAAAATACTGTCTCAGTATTACAAATAACTGAGGTGTGCAAATTTCAACCTTTAACCATGCTATGTGAATAGACACATAGCAGAATCTGCTCTGCTGTGTTTATGTCAGACTGATTCTGAGAAATGATAATGTGTTTTATAATACATTTTCAGATTATTTACAAATAATATGTATTTAGTTTACACAATTTTCCATTGCCTTTTCTGAAAAAGTAAAAGTATGACAGGAAAACCTTTTTTTTGGTTGCACTGCCAGAGGTAGAGTTTATACAGGCAAAATGTATCCACAGCTATGCAAGTTCCTAATACCCATTGTCTGTAGAAATGCAACTGAAATTACTGAAGGTATAAGAATAAAATCCACTTCTGCATTGTAATAATTTAGAAGAATCCTTTTAGCTTCACGATAGTAAGACCCGCCTCCAGAGATGGTGCTTAGAGATGAATACAGAGTGTCTCCTACTAATTCTGGTTTATCATCACAATTTCATCACAGCGGATTTCAAGTTTGCTCTTTAAAAGGTTTAATCAGCTTCATATTGCTTTCCTGAAATTATCTGCCATATTCCAAATTTCACTTGCAAATACGTATTTGGCCGCAAATTTCTTATTTCAAAGCACCTACTGAAGAAAAATAACAACTATCTTCCTTCATACAGTCAACTGTTTCGTCTTCCAAAAAGAGGATGCTGTTTCATTTATGCCAGCTTTGAAGCCTGGGTATTACATTTGAAACAAGCCCTAGTTCCAGTTGCTATCCCAGCATAAGTTTCTACTACTAATAAAAAATATATCCTTACTAATAATAGCAAATAATGTCCTATCCATGGTGTCATGCAGATGATTACCTGCACAGCTGTTTTCTTCATGCTGTCTGGAGGAACATCTTTGAGACTAAGTGTGGCAGATGAGTAATTCTGCTGTCCTGAAATGAATACTTCATCCTGGCACTGGTCTCCTGGAGCAGAAGCCTGGGGATGCTTTAAACAGAATGACGCAGTAAAGACAACTGTCTTCGTATAATTAAAACCAAAAAATTCTCAAAAGAAACCCAGGATAAAACACGTTAAAGGCTTTATCATTCTTTAACTTTTTTGATTAACTAGTACATTATTTATGTATAAAATCTCACTAATCAAGACACCATACACCCATAATATAATGATGGACATTTACAAATCTTGCAGCTGTAGAGCTGTCTTTTATCAGCAATAAATTAATAAGAAAAGCCAACAAATGCTAGGGACTAACTATTCAAGGATTCAAGAAGTCTTGTGTTGACTTTATCCTGCTCACTATGGATGCCATAACATCACTCAGGGTGCTCATTTAAAAACTCATTTCCTCACATTTTCTGACTATGAATTTTCTTGAATGCCTACAGTATCTTACAGTACAATTTATATCATCAGAATTTGTTTTGGGGAGGAAGAATAGTAAGATTTTGTTCAAATCTTATCAGCCTAGGTTAAATTCAGAATGTCAATCTCTTGATCACAAAGGTAGAATGAAACCAGACAGTTTTACATATGTTCAACCATCTACAAAGCCAGTTAGAGAACTCAACTTCATGACATTAAACTGAAAAGCCCTGCAATAGGTTTACGGCATATGAAGTGAAAGCAAAATATTTAATGCCTAAAAAAAAAAATTCCAGCATATAAATTATATTCTTTTTATTAAAGCATTGTGCATATGTAAAAGGATAACTCTATCAATTTAAGGACCCCCTCAGAGTTTATTCTTTCCCCCTCTATATATAGCCTCCTGAAGGTACTCACTCGAACAACGTGCACACCAGAACCTCTTCCGTCTGCAACACTCAAGGCAACACTACCCTGGCTGCCATGCAGATCCCTAGAGCTGCCATAGTGAAAGCTGCTAACTGCAGCATAATTGGAATTAAAGGACCGAGACAGCATGCTCTGAATAAAGAGGGGACAGATTTAACACAGAGATTAGTGCAGCATGCATAAACCACAAGACATGTTATACATGTAATACAAACATATTCCATTGTCATGCAAGATAAAAACCATGCAAGAACAGTACCACTGTGATGTATAAACAGAACTCAGTGATCCTATTTACCTTTATTTACTGTAAATCAGCATGCAATCAGAAGTTTGCATGCAGAATTACATGTAAATAAAGTCACTGAAATATTCATGTGTCTGAAAAAACAACAAAGGTGCTTATCAAAATTTTCAGGTTTTCATTACATTTGCAACATACCAAATATGTTGTAGGAAGAGAAGCTGGCAGTCAAGTTAAACACCTGTGGAAATCTATCTAATTACCCCTTACTATTCTGTCTCATCCCCCCACGCCACTGCTAGTAACGTAAAAATAAAAATTTACACAGAGATTTGACTGACTGTAATTTCTTGATATAGCCACGCTGATAAATATCCACAGTGCATTCCAGTAACACTTCACTCAAGAATGTGAACAAGCCTCATTTAAAGGAAGAGGCTTGAAAGAAACTGCGACTACCCCTGTGCTACTGTAGGCAATTGAACAGGTATCATGACCTCATGGACAGATGTGACACTGGTTTGGGTTTGAGCTTCATTGTCTTGCAAACCTGTCCCCTGCAATATTGGCAAGGATAACAAAATGAAAGGAAGAGACATTACCATCTTGCCACCATGGTCTTTTGTAGCTGTAAGAACAAAACAAAATAAAAAGATAGCACAAGGGAAGAAATAGAAAATCTTCCATGGGCCACCTGATAGATGAAACAAAGCTATCTTGAAAATGTGACGACCTCATGAAAAAATACTATCGTAGGAAAAAGATACACCGCAAAGCATCAAAAAACAGCAAATTCAAAGTTGTTTTCTTTAAAGCTTTTAATTTTTCCAAGTTAAAGAAAGAAATGTTCAAAATGGGTATAATTTGACTAAGATGCTGTAACAATTCTTACATGAATAAATATATTTTGGCACTTGCCTGTAGACTATGTATACTAATCTGATTTTGAAAATAGTCACTAGTCCTTAGGCAAACATCTGGTCTTTTGTCCTAGCTTCATATTGTGAAACGAAAACTAGTTTAATAATCAAAGTCATATGCCTCTGCATACTCATATTCCCCAGATGCTCTGGTAGCCCAGTCACTGGAAACTCCCTTGAAAAACAGCATTTACTGGCAATACTTGTTTTATCTTGGCCAAAGCTCTTGGATAACCTCTGTCTCAATGACACAGTGAGCATTCTTCATGTTTCTCTTTTACACCTTCCCTGTTCTCTAGCCAATGGATTTTTCAAGCTTCCAGACAAGTCTGCAGATGTTTTCCCTTTCCTGGGAGGGGAAGACTGTTCTTAATATTTAAATCTACATTCACTAGATATTCAGTCTGAGCTTACCACTCCTCTAAATTTCAGTCCAAACACCCAGGCAAAAAAATGCCAAAGCCAATTTCCTTAGTTTCTTAGTGCCTCAAACTGTCTTCTTACCACTCCTCTCATAATAGTGTCTATTATTAACCAGGTGGTGGTCTTCCCCCACCGCTGCAGAGAACTGCCTGAAGACTCATCACGGGAAGCTCTCAGAGGCTCCTGTATCTCTCCATCCTCGGTAAGTGGCAAAAAGACTGATAAAAATAGAAGGAATGCGTGGTCTTCAAACTGTCTCTAGCAGACCATCTTACTATAAAGACTCCTAGATTCATTCTGGATTCAGTCTTCTCAGAACCAAAGAGATGGTCAATAAATAGTGACAATCTACGTGACAAAAGAGATATGTGACAGTGCAGACTGGGGTTTAAAATCTAAGATAGATCTGCAATAGAGAGGGAGAACTTTCCTAAAATTTACAGAGGTATGAACTTGGACATCAGGAACTGAAATTTCAGTTAAGTGAGTTTCAAGGTGACTACATAATCCGAGAAGTATAAACTCTCAAGGGTTTATAAAACCTTCTTTCTTGGAAGAGACTTTTTCCAAAAGTACAAAAAAATTATTGTGCAGTTGATGTAGGGAAGAGTTGAGAACACTGCAAACACCGTTACTCTCCTTTTCTACCTGAGCACAGCACCTCAACACTAAATTAGAAGAAACCCAGAAGCTGTAGTAACAGTACAAAATAAAATACTGTTTAAAATTACATGGACTTGCAATAAAGCTTTAGTTTAACACAAGAAAAGATTCCTAGGGACAAAACAAGAGTATTTGTCTTCTACCTGTTTTTAGTTGGGATGAGAGAAACTGATGCATTTGGATTGTGAACAGCACTGCTATTAATTTTGTTTCTCAATATGAGAATGATGAAGGTTGTACATTTCCTACAAAAATTCCTGAAGACTGCTGTGCCGGAAAAGACACGTCCTGAAATCTGAATATGCAGATGCCATTAAACCCCGTGATTTTTACTCCAAATTATTAAAAATTGAATATGGAATAAATGCATGATCTAAACTTCAGACTAAATATAACTGTTAATTCTAAGTACCAACTCTATTAGTCACCTTCTTTGATACAGTGTCTTTAAGGCATAATGGCCTGCAAAATAATAATTCAAATATTTGAGGCTTGAGAAGTATTATTTCAGTTACTTTGAACTGATATCTACTAAGAAATATACATGTCCTATTTCAGTGTATTTTTGTGAAAGCCACATTTACTAGAAATCAGTTATTCAGCCATCAATAGTCCATATCAGAAACTACAATACATCATGAAAAAATGGCTGTCTACAAAGTAATAATAAGTATGTTCATCATAATCATCCCAATTTGTAGTCAAAATCAGCCGCTTATGGAATCAGTTTAGATGCAGGCAGCTAGTAGCATATTCTGAGGTTTACTTTGTATTTTTTTTAATGATAAAAGCCAGAATGTATTCTCCATTTTGCAGCTCACAAAAGAATTAACATTTCAGACTCCAAAAGGGCCTGTTTTGGGAATTGCAATGCCTTAATGCATTTATTTAGGTGCAAGAAAAGAAATATTGGAATTTATTTTGGAGAATTTATATGGAGTAACATTGCAATTTTAAGACTGGTTGGAGTCTGTCATGACAATCCATGAAATTTTGGCTTAGAAGAAGAACTAATAATTTCAGTATCTACAGAGAACAAGACTCTACACTCTACTTATCTTGAAGGAGCCTTAACTGGTAAGTTAACTGCTAAACCTAAGTATCAGTCTTATTTATTTATGTAACATTACCTAGAATCAACTGCAAGGTAAGGGCGGACATAATTTATCCTTTGAGACAAGGATAAATCTATCCTTGTCTAGAAATCCCTTCAGTTTTCATTCCCACCATCCACATTATAGACATAACAGACTCTTCTTCCTACTGAAGAGTTACATATGGAAAAACTACATATAATTTAAATTCGACTATCAGAAAATGTTTGCAGATTGAGAACTTTTGCTGTTTACATATCAAATGCACAAGAATTTTATTCCTTTTAAAGTGTGGTGTTTTGACTTCTGAACTCTACAAAATATCACTATAACACATTGATGGTTCAGTAGTCCATTCAAAAGGGAGAAAAAAATAATAAATATAACTAAAACCAAAATTTAAAACTAACAACTACTAAATAGATAATACTCCTGTAATTTATCAGGATACGTAAGTATGTAAAAATATTCTTCAGGTTATGATCTTATAAACATTTAAGCGTTTAATTTTATGTATGACCCACTGAAGTCACTGTCCTCGACACAGTGAAGCAAGTTTAACTTGAACATCTGAGGCCATATCAATTAAAATATTTTTGCATGTTAGGTATGTGGCATAAAAAAATGTGTTGAAGAAAAACTTTCAAACTTTGATTAAAACTGCAATTCTGTATCAGTACTGAAACAACTAGACATCTTTCTTTTAATAATGCAGTGTACACTGACAACTCTGAGAAAAAAAATTAGGAACTAAGCTATGATCCCTCCTCTGAAAGCTCTGCATTTTACATAAATAGTAGATAAAGCAGATAAAAACCAGAGGACTTAATTTCAGATGAAATTAGAATTGAAAGCAAACACACACCTAATGAACTCCCACAAACAAAAATTTTTGTTGATCCTCAACAAAAAAAGGAAAATATACGTATGCAAGGGAAGGACAATCAGGCTCAGTAACTAATTTTGTATACTCAGCAAGGTCATGTAATAGATATTTGCATGTAACTGTTGCAGATATTTCTTACTGCAATTTATGAAAGAGCAATTCCTCTACCACACATTAAAATATGTGACACTAGTATTTTTACACAGGCAGTATTTTAGTTTTAATTCCTAAATAAAAGCCAGTAGGAATACTATAGGAGTCGATTGTAACATACCTGGTAGTAAAATGGGCATGTCACACTGAAAAAGGAAAATATGCTGAAAAATATTACTGTTTTTAAAACTCACTGTGCACTTCATTTATGAGATTGGGGGTGGGGCAGAATTGACTACATGCTTTCCAACATCTTATGTATACAACCACTAGAGAGCAGTTTGACATTTAATTAAGCTCCTGTATCCCCCAATAAAATATGCTTAGTATCATGTAAGCAAATTATTTCTTCTAATATATGCAGAATTTCTATTTACAGATGGTCTCATGAGCTATTTTCACCTTCATTCACCCAGACAGATAATTTTAGTTATTCTCTACATTTCACAGAAACACAGAATGTTCTGAGTTCAAAGGGACCCACAAGGATCAAGTCCCACTCTTAAGTGAATGGCCAGACCCTTACAGCTTATTAAAGGTATTACAAATGCTGGCTATTTGGCTGGAACCATTGTTAATCGTTTTTGCTAGACTTAAAACTATTCTGTATCTCTGCTCATGAAATTAAACTCTTGAAAGTTTTTTCCCACCTGTATCAGGTAAAAATGGCTAATAAATAACAAACTAGCTTCTCCAATTTGTCCACCAAGCAGACACCACTGCACAAATTTAAGTGGGTTCACTCCTCCCTCTCTCTTCAGTTACTAAATGTTATAAAACACAATCAACATGAGCTTAGAAAAAGGAAAAAAACCCAACCAAACAAAACAACGAACAAAACCAATCCCCAAAAGCCCACTACACCCTCCTTCATAATAAGCATGGGACAGAAATTATAAAAATGATTAAATTCAATAACATGAGAGTCACACCAAGAGCAATACTATTAACCTATACTGGTCAAGAAAATGGATATTAAATATTCATCAAATTGCTTAATTTTGTATATGTGGGTTTTTCAGTGTTGTGTCTTATGCTTTAAAACAAAGAAATGTCATTTCAAATCCATGAAAGCTTTGGCAAAGTAGTTTCCAATAAATGTTCCTTAAACAAGCTCTGTAATTGAACTTTTTCCTTAAATGAGTTCTGTTAATTACTGGATTTGTTTTTCAGACTTCAAAACATTTCAGAAGTCTGCTTTATAGATAAAGCACTCTCACCACTTGGCTAATTTTTAATTACAAACAGAAATATCGAAGCCATTATTTAAAAAGAACTAAGACATATTCTGTTAATTCCTAGAATTTCCACATTATCATATTTGCCAGCTGCCATACAGGATCGTATCTACATTTTTCACAGTTCAGATTTTTCTTTTTAAGTCAGTTATATCTGGAGAATATAAAGTAGACAATAGTATGCACATTCACTTTTAAACCCATAAATGAGTCTCAGATTATTAAGTAAAAGCTACTTTAAAACACTTCAAGGCCAGAACAAAAGAAACATACAAAACAGACTTAAAGGATTTGTTAAATTAAATGCACAGCTAAAATCAGTCTAGTAGGGAAAATTAAAGTTTACATATAAAGCATAATGAAAAGTATTGTCAGATATAAAAGGAATCAGGTCAGGCAGTCGATGACATTAAAGTAAAGGTGACTACACTGCTGCAAACCCAAAGAGGTATCACTGCTGCATTGAACAGTGCTCCTAACTTGCCAATGAGCAAGCTATAAACAAACTGTACTAGCAGCGCACTGAAGTCTTTGCTTCCCTCAGTACTCAGGGATTGCTGGTATTTTTGTTTCTCTTGTCATGTCAGGTAAGATTTGATATATCCATCCAGGAGAATGGAAAATGAGGGAAGGCCCATTTTATTAGAGTTGGAACATGGCGAGGTTAGTGACCCTTTCGTGGGACAAGGGGTCCCCCACATGACAGCACGGTACTACCCTAAGACACTTCCTGTTGCAGGTGACCACCTGGATCAGAAGAATATGTACAGCTTTTGTTCAGGTTTCTTTAAAGAATGAAGCCCAGCCCTTTCTGTCACCAGAATTTATGCAACTTGGAAAAAAAACCAAAACAACAATCAAAAACCCCCACAAAAAACAAAAAGCAATCCCATCCCTCCCAAATACTGGGATTTCTAAAGACAAATCATAGTTAAAAGTAATTTTTCCAACCATCTCTAATTAAGTTTCTCTACCTATCACAGATATTCAAGTATTTAGCATAATAATTACAAAGCAAACTATGTTCTTAGAAAAGAAACTAAAAAACAGAATCCATCTAGCTGGCATAATCAAACCATCATTTGGATGCTTTACTCAATTCCCTTCCAAAGAAACATGATCTGGCTAATGACATTCTAGCCATTTTTAGTGATGATATTTTCAACTGGGTTACCTGGACAGCACAGATTACACTCTTCCAAGCTCTACTCAAATTCTTTGAAGATATGTAATTGTTCAGCTCTACGTATCAGCTCAAATTCTTGATGGCATTTACAGTACATAAAGAATCCTGTTCATCATCTCTACTTATATCAAAACCTACTGTGATTTTTCTGAAATGAACAAGATTTTTAAGTGTTCTCATCTCACAGCAATAAATATTCATTCAACAATCTGTCAGATACCCAGCTTCAAAAGATAACTGTCTTGGAGGCAAATACATGATAATTATGGCTTTTGAATTCCTCAGCAACTAAAGCTGCAGACCTATATTTCCAAACAGATTTTACTGATTTTCTTTTTCCTTGTTCTTAAAGAGAAGAAACAGGGTGATAAAAGGCAGAACAGAAAGATGAAGTGCAAGGGAATATTTCAGTATTTTGTGAACACAAAGCTACAATAAAAATTACGTAACTTAGAAGAGCTGGCCTTGCAGTCTAGGAGGTCTGTATGACATTGTTTAATGTATTCAAAAGTAATTTGGCTAAGCTGGCAAGTATGATGTAAAAACAACAGTGCTTTTTTTTTCTTTGGGGGAAAAGTACATTTACAGTCTACCATCTGAGTGTTTCTCAGATATTCATCACAAACACATTTATCCTTTCTAAAGCAGGATCAAAATCAGATTTTCACTAGTAAGTAAAAGCTGGTCAAAACAGAGTATTTATCTTATTCCATATCTAGGTAACAGAAAAGTAGAAAAAAAAAGAGAATTCTTGTTTTTACCTTTTCTAGCTTTTTAGCCTCAATATGTCGCAGCACCTGTTCCCTCCAGTCATGAGGGACTTTAGTTTTTCCTGCAGGGTCTAGTAACGAGTGCTCAGAGTTAACCCTTGGGTTTGCTCTCTTTGAGGGGCTAGTCCGCGAGTAATTGAAGTCACTGACTGACATAGTTCTCTCTGGTATTTCGCTCACCGACGGCCGCGCGCTCTGTGGTCGGGTCACGCTCGGACCATCAATGCTGTATGTCCGGGCAGAGAGAGGCCTCTGCTGTCCCGGCATTACTGCTGGAGCTCTTCCCATTGTATGCAAATCTCTGTATGTTAAATAGTCCCCTTCAGGCATTTGGGTCCGTCTTGAAGGGCCACTATCCCCAATATTCATGGAAGCTGTAGAAGATACACTGCTCTGCCTTTGAAGAGTGTGCCTGGTTGCTCCTGGGAGCAGTCTGTCACCTGGTGGAACAGCCCACAGATCTGTGTGTCTCCCAGCCATCCGCTGGTGTGTGCTGTACACAGCGCTGGCCCGGACATTGTTATGATTGGAGAAATTCATGTTGCCAGAATGCTTTACATAGCTGGGAGTTTCTGTACTGTCAGACCTAAGCAGACGTGAAGGAGGTAAACTGCCTTGTTCTACTTGGGTGTTTTGTTTCTGGGGCCACAAGGCATCTTTTGCTGCTGCACTGCTGCTGTACTGAATATTATATTGGGGAGCACAGAGCATCTGTGCACCACCTGTCACTGATCCCCTCACTACATTAGCACCTTCAGGATTGTGATTTGAGTCAAATTTGAACACCATTTTTGAAGAAGATACTAAATCAGATGATGATGATGACCCAGGAAAAACCTGCAAAGGCTGATCATAGAGAAGAGTAGCAGATTTACTTCTGACTATGTTTTTTCCATCTGCAGTATCAGATCCTGATTTTACCACTGAGTTTGGCTGTTGAGATCCATTTTCATTTACAGTATCATACATTTTCAGCCCACCACTGTCCATACTTGTGGTGCTGTGAGATTTCATTACAGGACCGCCTCTCTGTGGTGACAAATCTTCAGTGCTTCTAGAAACACACAGCTCAGCAGAATCCCCATCAACTGTAGTGCTTTTTGGTAGTTTGTCTTTACTGGGAGACTGTACTGTTTCCTCAGGATGTCCGTTTACTCTATTTATACGATATTTATTTCCATTTTCCAAGTGCTCACTTTCTTCTTTCGTGTTATTATTCAAAAAGCCCATTACTGAAACCATTTTCTGTGTTTCTAACTTTTCTACAGGAACTGGCACTGCCTCTTCACTAACCAGTTTATTGATATTCATGTTTATTTGGTCTAATTTGTGAGACTCCTCCACAGGAGTGCTTAGATCAACACCTTTTCCTATCAGGCCTAATCTTTCTTCAATGCTTAATTCATACTCAGACAAATTTGTAACCTTCTCTTGCACATTTAGTTTTTCTTCTACTGTTATACTCAATTCTCCTCCATTTTGCAAAAGATTATTCAAATTTTCATCTTCTCGCCTGGAAGAAAAAAGATGGCTCTTAAAAGAAATTCTCATAAGAATGAACAGTTCTCCAAGAACTATTTTAGAAAAAAATTAACATTAATATGCAGCCATGCTGTGCTTACAAAACAGGACAAAGAAACAGATTTATGATTTGCTATCTTACATTGAAGAAATATGCTATATAGAGAGCTCATTTGGGCAACATTTTTGTGTCATGTGGTTTCAGAAGTTTGTTTAAATTCCACAAGAATAATTAAAAATTGTTCAGAAGTGTTAAAAGTACAAAGTGATAATAATTTAAGTTTTTAAATTAATTTCTTGTAATTTCCATTTCGGACAATTGTCTTGTTTGTATTAGCAGTTTTACAAAAAATGGCACTTTTAAACTAAAACCTCTAGAAGAGTAATTCCATTCTTTGTAGGTTTTTAAGAACCTTTAATAGTCATGTTAGGAATCAAATTGATTTTCAAAATTAAGCAAATAAAAACACTGAGCTTTTAAAATGGTATAGTAATGTATTTTGTAGGGATAAAAACTTATGAAGATAAAATTATTACACCCTATTATGAAGAGAAATGGGAACCATGTATTGTATACTGAAGTTAGTCTCTGAAAGTTTTTTTTACAAGAACCTTATTAACCGTAAGAGAACATTATTAACCTTATTATAAAACATCAAAATTTAAAAAAATAAATGAATGAATGATAAATGAATTAATTAAAGGAATGAACACAATATAAAATATTAAGTAACATTTTTCTATTGTATTTGCTTAGTGGTCCACAGTATCTTACAAACCTGATTTTGGATAAAACAGTAGCATGTGTTTCTTTGTCAGGAGAACAGAGAGAAATATCTTGGCTACTGTCAGTATTTAAGGAAACAGAATCTGACATTCGAGAAGGAGAGGAACAGTTGCTGTTATTCTGATTACTATTGTGGGTAGCTTCATCTGATAAGGAATCAGTATCTTTTGAATCATCTGAAATAAAAATTTGCCAATTTAGTTAGACACACAGATATTATTAATAGCCATTTCATATGTGTATGTATAGTATTTAGAAACTGTCTCTTATTCTTCAGTAATTCTTACTATCAGAAACTAAAATGTAAGCTAACACCTTTGCAAAGTTCATTTAAACTTACAAAATACTGTTGGAAATTGTTCCTATTTTTAAAAATATCAGGCCTAATGTAAACAGCCCTTATCTGTTAATTAAATCCAAATTCTTGCTTTATTCCCATTTTCCTTGTCATACACTAGTGCTATATTACTGAATACTTCCTTAAAATATCTATCAAATCATACTTCTGTTACTATAAGGATTTCAAAGTTGTACATTACATGAGTCTACTGGCCCCTAACAAAATGAAGCATACTGCTTCACATGCCATATTTTGAAAGGGTACACAATTCCTGATTTTGAACATTCTATCATTGTTAAAGTGTGATTTACTAGACCAAGTACTTTGGAACCATCTACATCACTGGATAAGCTCTGGATAGCTTTTTAGTAAAAGTAAAAAATCAGCAATGAAAAACGTTCTTCCACAGATTTTGAATCCAATGCATTACCATGCTTTGCAGATCCCTTAGGACAACATTTTCAGAGTAATTTACCCCTGTGGACATCGATTCTTGCATAATATATGCATACTTACATACTACATCCGTATAAAAATAATTTCTCAGGGGGAATTCAAGCCAGCCATGATTCTGACATGAGCATAGAAACAAATATGTTTAAATTTTTGCGTCAAACCAGTTACAGGTGCCAAACGCATACATTTTGTGGAACTAACATCTATCTTCAGAGACAAGAAAGAAGTTTTGACCTGGTACTTTAGTCAGATATCAAAATCCAAGGACAGCATTGATAAACATCCACCTTTTCATCTGTATGTGATCCTCAGTACACTCTTCCTGCTTCCACCATGTGGTTCTCCTCACCAAATCTCACCTTTTTACAGCTAATATCCTGAAAAGCCTTTTGTCCTGGAAGTACTGGACCCGGATATCATATGAAGCAAAACACTATTTCCTATCCCATTTCTAGATCATGTTTTCTCTGAATCCTAGGCCATTTCTTACTCTTAAGGAAAAGGTTACCCAGATCAAATTTATATTTCAGAGATTATAAAGTTTAGTTAACAAAAAAAAATGTTCAGAAGTTTCATACTAGAAGAACAAAGAAAAATAAAAGAGTAAAATAACTCTGGAGAAAGAGTTTCCACAAGGGAAGTTTATTCTTAAACTTTAGGAAGAGAGCACAGCTTCTGTAGAGAAATTTAAATAAGTGATACTGCTGCCTATAGCAGCAGTTATAGCAGCTGCCTGTAGCAGCAATAATTCACAAAATTTGGGTGAAGGGGGAGATAGAGTATTTCCAATATAAATACCACTTTCTGCAATCCTTTCCTTAAGCATATCAAGAGTGTGTTCAAGCTCAAAACCCCCCAAACCACATCCTCCTTCTCTTCCCATCTGATTTAAACTGACAAGAATCAAGAAAATTAGGATATCAACAAAGCTTTCTCTGGCATGCACTCAAATATATGCAATTTTTTCCTGCTTTCATTGCTTAACTAGGGAATTAATCATCTTTCTTTTAAAATATACAAATTAAGCCTACTTTTACTTAATTTAATTGGAAAAACTAGCCACTTTTGAGTCAAGAAATTATCCAAATCACAGAACACTTTCAGTGCTTTTATGGTATCTTACCTTTTTTGCTATTGCTTAGAGCTACCACTTTTGGTTGGTTTATGGAGGTTTCTATCAGTGGTGGTCGCATTTCTGCCATTTTCATCTCTTCATCAGAGGACAGTTCTTCTGACTCCTGCTAAAGGAAAAACAGCTTTATGCTGTCCATTTTAAAGAGCAGCTTAAATGTTAAAAGTAAATGCTATCTAAACTATCACCCACTAAACAATAAAGGGGTAAAAAGATAAAGGAGCCACATAACACAGGCAAAGCAAAACAACTTTGTAGTGCATCTATAGTGCAAGTCAACTGAATTATCTTTCAGAAGTAGCACATGCAGACCTGCATTGTCACTGATGAATTCTGTCAGATGACACTCAGACAGGTAACTTTAACTGCAAAAAACTACTTGGAGCAAGCAGATGAAGCCTTCATTCCACTACTGGAGAGAGCACCCAGTTGAGTCCAAGCCACAAAGTCATCACTGAAGCAGCAAACACTCCAGACTGACTAGCTGGGTGTTGGTTTTGAAGAGCCCAAACTAAAACAGCTATAGGGTAGCATGACCAAGACAGTCTTAGGAATGGAGAGGTATGCTGTGTGAAAAGGCTGAAGGAGCTTGGCTTGCCTAGCCCATCTAACAAAACCAGAGTAAGGGTAGCTTGCTGCAGGTAAATTCCAAACTGAAAAGAAGTTACTTAACTTCAAGAGCAATGGCAGAGGAATAAAGCAATGCCGAATACATTTAAGCTAGTTATCACTAGTTCTGAATCATAAGATGGAACTCAGTGCACTTACAAGAGAGATTAATAGACAAAGCTGCTGCAAGTACAGCTATGAAATTTACTCAGTATCCTACTGCCAGCCCTATATTCATTTATCTTCAAACCCCAGTTGTTTCCAGTAATACTTTGAAGTAACAAACCCCTAACAAACTCTCTTTCCCCAAAGCAGAAATTTCTTTCTAGTGAACATGCTTCCTGCTACAAAATCCATGTCGCAAATTGCAAAAAGAGTCTGCCAATGTTCACTTTTTCTTACAATTTTGGAATACTTAATGTATGGAACCTACTGGAGCACCACCTTCCCATGACATCAATTACCTGGCCAGTTCCTGGGTCTTCAGGAAGGACAAACCTGACTGAGACGCAGCAAACAAGCTATGACAGTCTTATTTAAAAATAAAAACTAAAAATCTGTCTGCTTTTCTCTACAATCCAAACAATCAACCTCTTCACTGCATCTACCACATTCCCTTCCTCTTGGATGTGACATACAAGTGTAATCAATGCTGAAATGGAAAGCTTACATACATACAAAGTTTAGCTATCTGCAACAGTGTTACCAGCAGGGAGTAAGGAAATACACAGAAATAAGGACTTCACTATACCTGCCTTGTTTACTTACTACAGCTACAAAGACTTTATGTCACTGTCATTAGACAACTATCATGATCTTCTGAAGTTACATTTTTAAAATAAAGAAAAAATGTCAATACCAGTATTTTCAAAAAGCATGTAGAAGCAGGAACACACTAGTGGGGAAGTAGCCAGTGACAGCCACAACTGCCTGTCACTCAAGTATCTTCAACATAAGTATGATATAGGCACATTGCACAGCTTACACAACACAGACAAAAAAAAAATCCACTTGTGAAACTATGAAAAAAGTATTTTACAGGTTGTGACTGGGAACTGATTGAATGACAACTTCCAAAATTTGTCATAAACCTCAAATTTTCTAAATAAATGAATACATGGTGTTTGTCAGAGAGATGCAAAGTTCAGAAGTTTAAAATCCTTCACTTTAAGAGGTAAATACATTCCAAGTAATATTCCTGACAGCTCACTAGTAAACACAGAGGAATATTTTTAAACCCACCTTCCACTTTTCATTTGAAATGTATATGTATACTCACTTGGATACAGAAACTTTATTTCTACCACTGATCTGATGTTTTCTCATTTCAGCAACAATTAAAAGTGATTATTTAATGAAGTATTGACATCAAGCAACAACTGCGGGATTCTGCCAAAGTATGAGTCTTTTCACAGTTTATATCAACCTTTAATTAAGTTTGCTTTATTTTTCTTTAAATGCATGCATCTTTTATTATGAACTTTTAATTAGCTGTTTCAACTTTTACTTAACAAAATCTGAAGCAAGAAAAATGCTGTACTGAAAACTATCTGAATTTACAACAAATATGGAGGACAATTTTCTTCTATTGTCAACAGAAATTTTCATCTGCCAGAAGAACAAATTCAGTACAACACCAGCACAATTTTTGACTGCTATAATGCTCATTGCAATGCCATACCTCAAGCATGTCTTCACGGCTGACAATCGTTTTCGTGTTCTGCAAGGTTTTAACAAGTGCAGTCATCTGTGAATTCGCAGTGCTGTGCTCAGCTTCTGGTTCACTGGGCTTCTGCACAGAGCTTCCTGCTGAAAATTGCTTTCTCTCATCGGCTTTGTTCTTTATCGAACCAATTTCTGAAGTCTACAGAATTAAGAGTATTAGCAGAAAAAACATCCTGAAAGGTTTTTAGTGACATATAGAGCCAACATTATATAATTTGGGAAAATACGGAATGGAAAAATCTGAGCTCTGAAATGATAAAGTGCAGAATGCACCAGGTATGAAATGCTAAGAAAATGCCATAGATTACTAAGATACAGTCCCTAGCTTGTGTCAATCAGTTTGACTCTTTTCCTTACTGGTGTCAATTTGTACCATTACATTTCCAGTCAAATGAAAAAAAAAAAAATCAAAAAGGCCAATACCTACAATGATTCTATGTCAGCTCCAAAAAGTAGTGCTATCACCTATCATGCTGCATCAAGCTCTTAGAGACTCTGGACACTTTTGCCAGCCCATTACTACTGCTTGTTATCACGCAAAACCTTCAGTCATGAGGGGAGCAGTAAAATCCTCAGACATTATTGAAATTTCATTGTGAAGTCTGGCAGATAAAAGAGGATCAGAGGATGACAAAGATGCCATCCTCCAGAAACCAAAGAAGTCAGCTCCTTAAGACATCCACAGCTTGTATTTGCCTGAGAATTAGGTCACTTCTCTTGTTCTTAGTGTAGGAGGAAGACTGCTACTGCAAACCAGATGTTTACTACAGACCTCCTTAGGTGGGGAAGAGGTAAACTGTGTTCTGTGATCTAACAATTTTTCTTGCTAAAACGTCAGAGGGGAGGGAGAAGAGAATTAAAAAGAATCAATGACACTTTTGTCTTTGGAATTTCTTGTAAAACCAGAAGATAATGCTATCTCTAACCTTTACCCCCACATCTTTTACAGAAACTGTCTGGACTTCTCGTTTTGACTCCTTGGCAGTGTCTTCAGTAGAGTCTTCATCCTTTAGTCTATGTACAATTGTCTGGACTGTTTTGACCATATTCTTCAGTTCATCAGGATATGGAGTTGGGTATCTCTTCAGATTGCCCTCCTGTATAACAAAAAGCAATAAGGTTCTACATTTATTTAAATGTCAGAACTAAAACATAAGCTTTAAAAACATAATTAATTCGGCCAAACAACCAAATAATCTAGAATCTCCACCTTGATCCTCAAGTGTACCTGCACTGAGGCAGACATAAGCTTATACAACCAGGCAAGATTATGAATTGCTTTCAGTTCCTTTCCCCCAAGATGTCCAATGATTCCAAGCAAGGATTAAACCAACCATAATTCACTCAAAATAAAATCAGTATTTATCAGTTTCCCCACTTGTTCTCCACAGCACCATTAGTCAGGTGGCCTCTTAGTTAGGCCTTATATTGCCATATATCAGCTTGAGTTCTTCCCTTGTGCCCTGCTGAAAATGATTTGGCCAAATAACGCCCAGACTAAAAGCAAACACAACAACAAATCCAAACCATAGTGTTTCATCCTGGTAGATACTCTAAACTAATAACTGATGACTTCATTTATTCAGCAGAGTGAAACTCACAGCCAGAATAAGGAAAAGGCTGAGATTAAGGGTGGAAGTAAGAGGAAGGGAAGCACTAAGTATGCAAAAATAAACTCAATACTAACCCGAGGTGGTGCCTCTCTCTCATCTTTGTCTTCATCACACTCAAATGCCACCTGAGCACGCTGTTTCCTCTGTTCCTCCCACAGAGACGGATTGAAACTTTCATTATCAGATATGAACATAACTGGGAAAATAAACACCAAGAGGCTCTTATAAGAATAGGATACACTATGCAAAATAAAATATTTTCTTTCTCTTGGATGGGACTGGTGTGCTTTTGTATTAATTATTTTTAAAAGATAAAAGACTAACAGCACCATTAATTGAAGATTAGATGCAATGCCACTGCTTTATGAATTTGGCTGTACTTTTATATTAGAAAAACCCTACCTGTAAAAAGAAAATCATATGCTCAGCTGTACACTAGTCTTAGCATTCACATTTGAAAATTTTCAGCAGAACTCCGCTAAGTGGTTTTATTCTATATATAAATATGAAGTAATATATTTGTGTGTATATATATATATATAAAAAAACATAAATTATACTTGTATAGATTTATATCACCTACTATCAGTGCTTAATATCATTAAGCACATTTAAGAACATCAATCTGATTTCATTTAATGAAAATTTTAAAATGAAAACTAAGAATGACGTACTGGGGAAAAACCTGCATTCTAACTAATCCTAAAGAATTGTAAGCATCTAAAACTGAAGGTTAAGTTAATCTGCATGATTTTGCAGAAGTTATGCAGTTGACAGGGGCTTTACATACAAATATTTCTTGCTTAATTTTACAAGAGATTAAAAAAATCTTGTAGGTACCCACTGTCTCTTATTCTAGTATGTCTTGGCGTCACATCAGCCAGGTTCTACTTTTAGCATGACAAATAGTCTAATAAATCTGCCACTACCACCCAGTAAATGTATATCCTTCACTAGCAATACCAAGACTGTTCCTAATAACCACTTCTATACCTGACATAGAGAAATACTTAATTTTAGGGCTCAGTAAGTGCAATGGAATTGTTACTCTGCATTTATTGGGTAAATTTACAATTTTAACACATCTAAAAATATTATAATAAACTTCACTACCACTATTACTAAGACTTCCTGACCAAAAACCAACTTAAAAACTCTACCTATTGAACCTGAAACCTTCCTTTTGGAATTACTACCTCAGACAGGTATTCTGTCAGCTTAAGCCAAACAAACAGTCCTTTCCTTGTCTACTGAAAGAAACCGCAGAAACTGAGAAAAACAGGTGAGAGAACACTTTCAGGAAAAGTCTTGAACTTCATTGAATCTTCCAGTTTTCACATTCTATCAGACGTACTGCAGATACATTAGAAGGCGCTAAAAGTGACGCACAATTTACTGCTTTTGTTTATGTTTTTGATTATTCCTCTTTCAGTGTACTAGACACCTGTGCAATGGAACAAGAAATGTTGCAACTTGTCAGTTTTCAATTATTTCCATTAATATATTGCCCCTTCTTTGTTTCTGTTAAAGCAGCACAAGCTTTTTCCTTTCCCTTGCAAGGGAAAGAAAGTGGAAAAATAAAGTTATTTAACTCTCTTTCCCTAACTCCTGTTGGGCTTACTGGAGTGTTACTTGTTTCCCTAACTATTTCACAACTGTGCTGAAATAACTTGCTGGTAAGAGCTTAAAATTTTATGCCTAACTTTTTATAAACACAGTTCGAACTACATGTGAGCAATATGCTTTTTGTAGACTAATTTTTTTTTCACTTCAAAATAAATCAGAGAATGCTATGTACTTTCCAAAAAATATGTACTTGGTAATGGAGGAAACATTTTGTTAAAATAGTCAGTTTGAAGCTAACACCTGCTAAAGACAATTTCACCTCAAACCGTTAAGCTCTGTTGGACGGAATGAGGGTGTCACTCTGGGAGTGGCAACCATCACAGAATGTGTTCCTGTCAGTCCATTTCTCACCTTGCTCACTGACATAGCTTCATCTAGAATTTACCAACGTCTAAATCTCATTAAGTTACTGTTCTCATTCATCAGACACAACTCATCATCTCTTAAAAGCATACTCCAAACTTGTATTTAAGTATTATTTAGTGAAAATCACATTTGCAGGAAGCCTTCCCATTATTGTCAAAAGTGACCACTGTGACAGGGTATTTCAGAAATTCCTTACCCTCCTCAGTCCTTGGTTGCTGAGGGAACATGTAATTAGTAAGTACTGTTTTCTGTGAGTCAGGGTCAGCTTCTTTTTGAAGAGGGATAAGTGGTTTAGACTAGAAAGTAAATGAAAGACGGCTATGTTATGAGAGTGTATATATATATAAAAATAAATATGACCTACATATCACAGAGCATGCCTGTCCCATGACTTTGAAGACTACTCTCCCTTGTATTAAACAATTTCTCCCTTGAATAATTTTCACAAGATGAAGATATTAACCTGTCTGTATTTGACTGATGACAGGCTTTGACTAAGGACAAACTCAGCAACAGCTTTTGTGAAAAGCAAACACTAGATATTCAAAAAGTAATCCAGTTTCTTGTTGGTACTTACTACTATCCCAAAGCATGCTGATCTGAAATGCACAGATATATTTGGCTATTTAAAGCTGCAGTCATATAAAGAGAAAAATTCTGTATTCATGTTCGTTCATTTTGACATCAGATTGAACATCCTCCACCCCTTACAGGGAAGGGCAGGGGACTCTTTAAATTACTGTTTTAGAAGTGCACATCTGAGGCTAGTGGATTTCTGACAGCCCTGTATACCATAATGCCATTCAGAAAATCAGCATAATATCAAGGACTTTAATAAAAAGGAAAAATACAAGCTACAAGCACATGAGTTATTGCTTAACAGCTTCACAGTTGAACAGTCACACAGTTCAAAAGGTGTGGGGAGAAACCTAACTCAAAACCAGCCATGCTGAGCTTCCCCACTGGTATAGCTGTGAAAGCAACAGCAGGCTACACATTTAAGTTCTAGCTTATCAAGCACTAACTCTCCTGTGTAAATTAGCCTGAACAAAAGAAAACGACAAAAACAAAACAATAAACCAACCAGAAAAAACACAACAAAAACAAATGAACAAAAACCCTCCCAGCATCTGTTGAACTGCATTTCCTCACAGCACAGAACTTCTCCAGAAATATGGGTCTCCAGAGACAGGTAAGCCCAGCATTGGCTACTTCAGGAGAACTGACAGTAATGTCAAGAAAGTATTGATGCACACAGTACTAGGTCTCTGTTTAAGAGATGGCTCTGTTCTTGTCAATCCCATTAGGAATGAAGTCAACAACCATTTATTTTCAATATTAAAAAAATTTACCTGATTGTCTGACAGCCACATAGCCGTGAGTTGTTGCAGTTTTGTAAAGGTAAATGGTAAATTCTTCAGTCTGTAAATTACAAAAATTTATATAAGTACATTTAGCCATACTGTTAAGACTTTAAACAATCCTGCACTAGCCTGTAAAATATTTTAAAAGGACATTTCCATATGAAGTTAAATTAATAAATATTGAGAGCTGAAAGGCTACAGCATGTAATTTAAATTCAAATTTAAAAAAACCCAAGCAAACAAGAAAAACTTGTATCTGCCCAGTTTAGCAAATAGCTTAAAATAAAGAAGTTACAATATAACTTGAATTTGATTCAACTGAGTGACTTGAATACAAAGACAATTAATGTGAATTAATAAATCTGAATCCTCAGCATTTTATCTGTCAATATACATGCCAATTAAGGAAAAATATGCTACACCTGAAAATCAGTTTTTTTCTCAAAGATGCATGTATGGGGAATAATGGATACTCTGGTATTAATGGATAAATCAAGCTACAAATGGAGTACCGAGAAGCTGGATTGGCAGAACAGGAGGGAGAACTCCACTAGATTTCTCTCTCCCAGTGTATTTCAATACTATAAACTAACAATTCCCCAAAGCTAAACATTTTGTCCATTTTTAATGATCATCTCTAATAAAACACAACTCTTTTCCCCCTTCCGAAGAACACCAAGGTCTTTTACAATATCCTGTGATACTGTTGGGTGCTCCACATGCAATTCAAGAAGCTATAAAATCTTTAAGTAAGAATCAAAAGTTTTATGAAAATAACTAGATTAATTCCACAGAAAAACACATGCTAACAATCACAAATGTACTGAAGCTGCACTTCAATGCATCTGCCAAATCATTAAAATAAAGACAGCTTAATAGAATGGAACTGCAAGATCCAGAATACCACAATAATACATTAAATACATCTCAGTCAGCTTCTGAGCTGTGTATGAGATAAAGAAAGATAGCATAATGTATTATCAACAATCCCTCTACATTACTGATGCATTTTATACAACTTCTATTTGATTAAAAGCATTCACAAACCTATTGTCACTCAGATTGATGACTTTTAATTTCTGCATATCACCCATTTCTTCAGGGAGAAATTCAAGCTTATTAGAATGCAGAAACAATACTGTTACATGCTTCCAGTTTCCAATCTAAAAAAAAAAAAAACCCATAAAGAATTAATTGATCTTCACAACATAAATTTGAAAATTTTTAAAACAATTAGTATTGAGGCTATTTTGCCAGGAAAGCTTATTCATACATACTAAACCTTTTAGTTTCAATACATAGTAATGAATTCCTACTTTTTGCTTAAAAAAAAAAATCAAATTTCATTATTTAAAAACTTGTATATTTGTATACATCCTCCTTTAAAAACATCCACAAAGAAAATCCTTTCAAAAATTATTAACTTCACAAGTTGTACAGACTATATAAACACGTTAAAATATTCATTTTACAGTTTTGCAATTAAATACATACCTCTGATGGGAGCTGAGTTAAAAAGTTATGATCTGCAGCAAATGTTCTTATATTTGAGAGCTGCCCAACAGATGAAGGCAATGTTTCAATCTCATTGAAACTACAGTCCAGTTCTTCTACTGATATTAACCTGCAAAAAAAAAAAAAAAATTAAGTCCTCTACACAGATTAATTAATCCAACATTAATTGAATGCTTGCAGTTTAAATGAAGTTAGTATCACTATTATTAATCTCAAATGCCGTTCAAAATAAACTCAAAGGAATTAAAATCCAAGAAGAATCCTTTACTGATTGCCTAAGATGTGTCTTGGGGTGGGTGTTTTTTCCTGTTAGTTGATTGTAGGTTTTTTGGTTCTGTTTTGAGCTTGCTTACTTTTTTAAAATCTCCTTTACACTGTCCTCACAATGAAAACAATGAGGCCAGCAACATCAAATGCTTGTGTAGTACATGACAACATGCCAGTTCAAGGCATTAAAAACATTCAAAATGGGACAGATCGTAGTCAAATTAGAGCTAAGTGCAGTTTCTGAACAAGCAAAGAATTTCAAGAGTTAGAGGCAGTGAACCTATGAATTTGGCAGTGAAGTAGTATTTTGTAAACTCTGACAACAAAAGATAACATGTATTAATTAAATATATGAAAAGAAATTGGAAGACATTGTACATTTGTACAGCACTTAATTCTGAGCCAATTATTTTTGCTATTACTTGCAAGTTTTACACTAAATTGCTGAACACCAAAATATATATTAAAAAAACCTGCTGATGCACAGCTGAAAATTCTCTCTCTCTCTCTCTCTAATGAAGATAAACACATGTTCATATTTACTATTTACAAGATTTTTGAGACTGGGAAATCATTTGCAGGATATACCATGTTACTGTCAACAAAAACCAGTTTCAGGAAGCTGACTCTAGGTATCTTGTTTTCTACCATACTCAATTTTTCCTTTATAGATTGGTGGCTGCATTAAGTGAGGAACATATGTCTTTTGGTATTAAATAATAAGAACATACATGCTGCAAATTTTTTGGTATTAAATAATAAGAACATACACGCTGCAAAGTAGAACTAAGATATGAAATCACTCGCTTTAAATTGTATTAGGACATTAACATGTAAAAGAAATGAAATCAAGTAGTTATAAAATCTCCGAAAGAGGAGCCATTGTTACAGAAAAGTGTTCAGAAAGGCAATTCGACTTTTTATTTTGGTGAAATACCTACCCTCCTATGGAGTCTGGCAAATAAATTAACTGGTTTTCATCAATTTTAAGTGTTGTCACCTTTTTCAGAGAACCTATAATAACAGGAACAAGTAAATCAAAACGGACATTTCAGTTCATTAAGCTGAATTTTAACTTTAAATTAAGAGGAGAAAACCCCCCCAACAATACGGGCAAACAACCACATCTTCTCTATTCCCTGGCACACCCACAATGCTGTATTCCTATGGAAATAAGGAGATGAGCTTACAGAACTTGTTTGCCAGTTTACAATGTGTCAACCATTCAGGTAGGCGGGTGGGGGCAGGGAGAAAAAGAAATTGATTTTCCTCTGATAGAGACAGCTGTTTTCCATCCATTTACAAACTACTGTATAAGGTAAAGAATGCTCCAAAACAGTTTTAAGTTATTATTCAGCCATGCATTACAGCTTTATCAAGAACTGGCAATTCTACTCAACTGAAACAGAGCTAGAATGTTATTTTTTCATTTTCAAGTGCTCTGTGTCTGAACTATAGGCTTTTAAGAATATGAATTAACTGAAAATACAAACCAATAGACTCTGGCAGTTGCTGAAGTGAATTACTGGATAACAGCAGGTCTTGCAGGCTTTCGCAACCTGAAATACCTTCTTCGACTACTTCAATGTTGTTTTTAGAAACATCCAAGTAGGTCAGTTGTTTCAAAGTGCCTATGAACTAAGAGCAGGAGAAAATAATGCATTCTAGAAAGTGCAAGTTCAAAACAAAAAATCTGACAGATTTGACAAACTGTCTCCCAAGTGTAATGCCAGAGGAAAAAACTTAGAGTGCTGAAATACAATTATATGCAAAATACCCAAACTTTCAAATAAAGTATTTTGTGCAGATAAGCACAGCTGTGTTTTCACACACGCAGACACCCCACAGTAGCTCTGCACGTCCCTAAAGTCAGTCTGCTGCACATTCAATGGTTTGGTTAGTTACCGTGAATCAAGTAACTGAAGGTTTAGAACAGACTTCAGAAAGAGACACACAGTGTGAGGACATCATTACACTCCAGTAAAGACTTTTAATGCTTATTTTTGCCTTTTGTGTAAGACTGCATCCTACTTTACCTCAAAAACAACAATGATGAAACCCTAATTGTACTTAACTGAAAGAAACAAGCCAAAATATAAGCTTGTATTACCATTCCATATGAACCAAGCACAAGCTTTAAAATTCACGCACGTGACTTTATTAAAATCTTCACTTTCAGAAATACAGTTTTACTTTACTGCAAAACACAGTTCAGCTTGTATTTTACAATCAAACCACTCAACTGACTAAGAGTTAGCTGAATGAAAAACAGTAGCAAATACTACTGATTAGGCAGGAAGGCCACATTTCACATGACTGCTAGCGATTTTAAGGCTGAAAACAAGCCAGCTGCTTCCCAAATTTCAAATACTCATTTATTAGTTTGCTACAATTTAAGCACATGTACTCAAGTACTGTAATACCAGGTCAGTCTGGACCACATGTAATCTGGATGTCAGGAACCCATACAAAGTCAACAGACTGTTTTCTCACGAACTGGCTATGCTCCCTGTTTACACAGCACCGAAATTGGCACTGCTTGCTTTACAGCTGTGACCAGTAAAAATCCACACAATGTATTTATCCTGTAAATTCCTACTTGCTGTCTAACACAGAATAATCCCTTTTTGGAAGGACCATTCAACCCTAAATTTGATTTAAGATTTCTACCCAATTTCCTGAATTGCAACATAATTTTTAGATGAGAACTATAAAACTCTCCATGAAAAAAAAACCAAAAAGCTGTGCATGCAGGTCTTATGATCAGTGATAATTTCGAAGTGGACTAGTTAAGCATTCAAGTGCGATTCAGCCTTTCGGCTTCAAGTAATACTAAAATCACCTAACTTCAACATACATGATCGCTGACAAAGCAAATACCTGTGTCATTTAAAGTACTCTATGTTTAACGCAGCTAAAGAACTTACCCCAGGAATAAGTGTTAGTCTATTACCATCCATCCAAAATTCCTTTAATCCACTCAGTTGTTCAAGTACTTCAGGCTGTAATGGAAAGCCATTTTTAAAAAAAACTTACGAAAAAATCCCAGAGACTGGCAGAAACAACTCCACTGATTTGTCTATTGCAACTTTAATGATGTCTTTCTATAGCTGTTACACCCACTTTTTTCACTGGGTCATTAAAGAAACCCAGATATTTCACTTTTGAAATTAAAATATATACCGGATATACAAAAACTTTTAAGAACTTGACCACAGCACTAAATAATCTTTAGAGAAAGGCTTTCTGTTGGTTTGGTGTTTTTTATGGAAAATATTACTTTTCAACAGGCACACACTCTAAGTACATGTTATTTGTACAATTTTGATGGAGGAGTTCTAAAAACCCTGAAATTCCATCAGCTCAGAGGACCTGTTTTACAAAAACCCCAGGGATTTTTTGGTTTTGGGGGAAAATTGAAACAAATCTCATTTTTCTATCAACAAAGGGTGCACCTCCATGACACAAGCAAACCACTCTATCCATAAAATGAAGTGCAGGATTGTGTTTCCACTACAACTTATTGTTAAAAGTGTCTTATGTATTGGGTAAAGACCCCTTCTTGGTAAACATCCATGCTGCATACACTTTCCTATTCAAACTTCTCTCCTGAGAAAGTAATACAAAAGAGGTACTACCACATCTTAATAACTACAGATCAGATAAAGGCTAAGTAAGTTTTGTTATATAGTAAATAGACAGGATTTCTCCTTAAGTTGAAGTCCTAACTCATTTTCCAAGAGAAAGTCGTAACTCAAACTTTAGTTAAAGGTTCCTACACAAGTATCTACCCTGTGATAAGAATATGGCAGTAATGGTAAGGGCTAGATGTTCAACCATAATATTGAAAGATTCCTTAAATACACTCCCCTATTTTCCAAACCGTATCACTAGGCAAATGTTCAGCTCTGCACATTCTACTAATGGCACACAAAGGTATTGCAGGTCAGCAAGTTTCATTATACTTCTATTTCAATTTCTTTACCCAGGAAAGTACTTGTAAAAGCAGAGAGATGTTAAGTGACTTTAAATACAAGATATATTTGCCTGTGAGACCACAAACAGGAAACAAGTCAATCCATGCTGAAGGAAAAACTGGAGCACCTCCACTTTTTAAATACTACTTTGAACAATATTCAAACTTAAAATTAATATAGTTTCCACTGGATCTAAATAGTTTGTGCACAATAATAAAAGCAGGTTATGGACAAAACTATAACATTAAATACATGATAATCAGTAGTGTTTAGAATTTATTCTAAGCCAAATAATTATGTTTATAATTTAAACACATATTACTATTAATTATTTACCAGTACAGTAACCACACTGTACAAAAGTGTTATTTTAAAATGGAGTAAAAACATACTCTCATTCCTAAGAACACACACATGATTTTTATAACAGGCTCCATAAAGTATTATAAGATATAAATAATACTTGCTTGGTAGCAGAACTCTTGAACTGATTTATATATTTTCAAATTTATTAAAAACAGATCAAGGGATAAGGAGATTTATAAAAGATGCAAAGCTCACCACTTCTGTGAATTCATTACTTCCTAAGTCCAGTCTCTCCAACTGAGTCAGTCTGGACATGGTTCTGCATAAGGAGGAGATTAATAAAGAATTAGATCTAAGAAAATACTAGCTACATCAAATCTTCCAGTATTTACAAAAATCTAGTGATCAGTATTACGTAGTGATGCTATTCTGAAACAGGAACCATACCTAATTAAGGTCAATTTTACACACTGTTCAACCAGGCACGAATCACTGATCCTGCAGACTGCTGAGTGCCACACAAAGAGTACACCGTACCTACAGAGGAGCTGGCAAAAACTAAAGACCAGTAAAGAAATCTTCATGATAAAGAGTAATGCAGTGGTGCATCTCTTCTTTTGAGTGGTTCAGCTTTTCACCTACAGTCACAATATGTCCTTTCAGTCAAAGGCTGGTTAACTACATATTTTCTTCTCAAAGACTACTGCCTAGTGATCAGGGAAAACAGAGAAGAGCCCTGCTGAATCACAGTAACCAACACTACATTTTTACCTCTCCAGGTTGCTGACTAAGTTGCTTCCACGGGACGTGGTCTGGAACCCTAATTATTTCTCTAGTCATACATTAAATGAGATTATTAAGTTGGATTTTGTGACACATCAATACTCTTTAACCTAACTTATGGCAAATATTAAATCAATGTCTGAAATAAAAGTAAAATCTCTTACTTCACGCTGTTTTTTGCAAACACTTTTCCTCTGTTTAAGTTTACTCTAGGGACTCCAAGAGATTATCTACCACTGCACATGGTGGTCTACACAATGCGTACTTCACAGTCAATAGCAGTTCTACCTGAAAGTATTTTTTAAGAGGCTGTGAATTCCTCATATGACATCATGTTCTGTATTTATTTAACAACAGATTTCCACAGAACAATTAGTAGTATCTAAAACTTTCATATATAAACTGCAACTGTGTACATAACTATAAAATACTGGAAAAATTAAATATAAGAGCTTCTAAATAGTAGGGTCTTGTATATTATCAGAATATCACACTAGTTTCTTGAAGAGACAATTGCATGAGCACAAGATGCTCTATGCAGCTATTCAAAGCTTCAGTTTTTATTCAAATACCGTAAGTTCTTCAGTTGCTCTGAACATACAGTTCAAAAGCAATATATTGGAAAATGCCTTTTTTACTGAAAGCAATTTAATGTGATTATTTAATATTATTCATTAAATAATCTCCAAGAAGGAGACTAAACATTTGTTTAGAAAATTGATTTTCATGACACTGGAGTAATTAAGCTGGGGACAAACTAGGAATTTAGCGTAAGTAGGTAAAGACAAGACCAAGACAAAAGCAGAAGCATTTTTTGCACTGTACATATAGTATACACAGGCTTTGAAGAAAAGCCTCTAGCTAACACTCCTACTGTCCTAGAGAAAGAAAAAAAAAAAACCCAAAAACATGAAAAGGCTACTTTCAGAAGACTGAGAAAAAATTTCCCTCATTTCTTGAAGCTGATGAACAGGATGATTATCAGTAAGCCAACTGCTAACATTCTTTTTCAATTTGTAACTAAACTCTGAGTCCCACTGAAATCCTGCAGAAGATTGCCCTCTCAAAACTTTGTGAGAGCATGCCAGTACCAGTTTTAGTGCTGTATGTTCCTAACAAATTTGCCCCAATGAGTCTCCCAGAAGCACTGCTGAAGAACTCCTTTGAAAAGATCTAACATAGTATTCTGTAGCTTTTGAAACTTCATAGACTACACTATGCAAACCAATGTTATGTAACAATGACAGGATAACAAGATAACTTGATTGATTTTGGGCCCTTTGCCAAAATGACTGTAATGTAGCAAACACATCCACTGAAGTATACAACACAGACAAATGTGTTTGCAAGATGAGGGTCTCGGTAATACTACTTCCTTTCCCTGCTGCTTCCAAAATAGAACTTTCAGATATTCTAGCACTAATATCTCCTTGCTTTTGTGTATTGTTTATAGAGAATCACCTTTAGAGAAAATGCAAATAAGGCTTTCAATAATGTTATGGTAGCAGGAAATTAATGCCAAAGGATGTTGAAACAAACATTAACTAGATCATGTAGTTACACCTATTTCCATCTTTGACATAGTGCTATGTAATCCCTCCCATAAACCAAGAACCTCTTTCATAATTCATATTATTGAACTTGGTGTCAATTCAACACAATACTAAGAGATCAGATAGCCTAAATTATGCCTCAAATTCTGTTGTCGTATACAGACAGCTTCACTAAGGTTAACACTACAGCTTACTTCAAGTGGCATACAGTTCAAGATGGGGTGTGTGTGATGGCAAGATTTGGCCCTGAATCACTGTAATTATACTCTCAAATAATTTGTTTCATTCTAAAAAGCTTACTCTTTTTATTGACAATTAGGCCACAGAAGCTTAAAAAAAAATGGAAAAAAAAGTATCATATTCTTACTGGACCATCTTCCCAATTTACCTATCAGAAAAATGCCTCTAGTCTCTGTGTGTTTTTGCTTTCTTTTCAGTAAAAATAGTTTCATCAAGCTGTTTTGCATTATAATGCTGCCACTTGCAATCTCTGGATGTGGATAAGCTCCAAACAAAATTATGCATATTTGGCATAAAATTTGGCATAAATTAAGGTTGATTTAGTGTGTTGGCATTAATTACCCATTTTGATTAAGACTCTTTCAAGTACTTCATACTTTGGTGTCAAAAATTATGTGCATGTTTTACTCAGAAAGAGGGATGTAGAATTTACCCAAATACATTTCTTATTACAAATAGGAAAGAATTTGCTGTAAGAACGACAATATTAGAAAGATGAGAGTTACAGGAAAACAAGAAAATATATTGGTATTCTATAGCAAAAATATTAGAACCTACTGCTACATCTTATTGACATAAAAAAACTGCTTTCGATTTTCTACATTTTTTAGGGCTGCATAGCATGTTCTATAAGAGTACCAGAACAGAATAATAAAGGTGGCAGCTCAGCATCTACTATGGATTATTATGGAAATGATACAGAGGACCTCTTCATGATAGTTGTTGTTTAGTTTTCAATCAAGGATGAAACTCTGAAAACAAAGAAGTCAACAAAAAAATTCCCAGCACCTTCAACAGAGGGTACGTTTGACTTAAATACATTAACGCATTTGATTAAGTGTCTCTTATCACTACAAGAGTAAACTATGCTTTTAAAAGTATTTCATGTAATTCACGCTGTTAGTCTTAACTATGGCAATTAAGGTCAGAGTGATCTTATAAAAAAAATCTGTATTAGCTGTAAGTTTTAATTATAGCTACTGTTCCTCAATTGGGAGTAACTTAATTTAGAGAGCTACCACCTTGAATTACATGTCCTCTGATTTTTTTCTGCTGAAAACTAGTGATAGCAGAAAGAGCCGAAGAGGATTGAGAGTATTATACTACAGAATGCTTCACACTTTGAAAATGTAAATTCACACCTTCTGATGCTGTACATGTCATTCCAGATAGGAGTTCTGGCTTGCTTATACAGCAGACTCCATGGTACAGTATCTAGGCACTTAAGAAGGGAATCCCAATAGAACATAACCCTTGATCATGTCTTAGGCATATAATTAGCTACAGCCACTAAAAAAACTGGCTGTTGTATTTGAAAAGCTGGCAATTCCCACTTCAGCCTACTGCATGGAAGTCTCTCCTAGCACATGAGTTGGACAGAGTGACTATTCAATTGTCAGATCCTTCTCTTCTCCACCAAAACTTCTTAACATCCACCAAAACCAGCAACTCTACCAATTTCTGTTGCCAGTGAAAGATCCCTTTTATAGTACAGCACAACATATTCATGACTCTGCAGGTGGTTATTCACATCCCATCTTTGGGATCTGTTTCTTTCTTTCTCAACCTCTTATATCTTTATTAACCTGCTTGGAGCTCTAGAGTCCCAGTTGGAAAATTCCGAGCATTGCTCCTGTTCATAGAAACAGCAGGAACTGTATCCCCATCAGCCCGGGCTTGTTTGATGAAGTAAGTGAGAATTGCAAGGCAGGGACTACAAAAATGCTAGATTTCAGGAGAGAGGTACAATTGGATTAATGTTAAAACAAATGCTGTAGGAATTTCTAGAACTCTACTGTACTTACTTTGGCAATATTTTTAACTGGTTTTCTCTAAGTTCCAGTATCTGGAGTTTAGTTAATCTGTAACAGAAAGGCATAACAAGTTACTACAATATTCTGTATTTCATGAAAGAAACAATCTATAAACTTACTTATATTACAGAATTAAAAGAAAAAAAAACTCCAACTTTGAAATTTTTTCCCTGTAACATTAAGATCAAATTTTGTGCAAAATTTGCATGCTATTTTAAATTCATTGGTTGGAGTTTGATTTTGGTAAAGCAACAAACAAACTAGATCTTGCCTGCTTTTCTGCACCTGTTCGAACACATTTGTTTTCCTTCATCCCAAAGACTTTGAAACACTTCATTGGATTAATTATGGGTACATGTTATCGCCATAATGAAAAGTACACAGGAAGTAACAGAAAGGTAGGTTCACTTTGCACAACCTTTAAATTAATGTTGGATTTCCTTCCATATTCTCTTTCTAGTCAGCTTCTTAATCCATTCTGGTATTTCTGTTAGAAGGTGGTTTGATCTTTCTTCCAGTATATCTTTGGTTGCAAGAAAACCTCTAAATCCCACCTCAACTGCTCGGCCAAGATAAGTTCCAAGCCATCTTGACACAAAAGAAATGTACCATTCCCAGTGAATTTTTTTGTATTTGGACCGAAGTGACAAAGCTCTATTTGTTAAAAAAAACGAAGAAACTGAGTTTGGTTTAAGTACAGACAGGACCGTAATGACAAGAATTCTACGTGTGACCCACTGACAGCTCTCATACAGCACAAAATAAGGCATTAAGATCCCTGACTCAGAAAGGAGCTTAGTGAACAGACCAGTCTTTCCTAAAGGTGTTTAACTAGTGCGTTGTAAGGACAAAGACAAAAACCTTAATTTTTATTAAGTGGTAAGAACTATACTTCATGCAGAAATAGAAAGCTGAAAACAGGATTTATTTTTCCTCTAGACATTCACTCATTTTTAGAGAAGCTTGAAAGCAGCAATCTGCCATGCCCACAAACAACCTAAGAATGTAAGAGTCACCCTGAAAGAGAGCACAGGTCAGTGCAGCCCAGCATTGCAAGTAGCACTCACCATCTGGTAGCAACTGCTGGAGGGGAACCTCCTCCCTCCAACTTCTAAAAAAAACCCAAAAGCCCAACATCTTAACAGTAGTGAAAGAATACCCTAATAAAAACCCCATTTCATGGTAATAGCGCTGCTGTTCATCTAGAACATAAGTGGGAAAGACTTCCTAGCCATCCTACCCTACCAGCACCCTAAGATATCAATCTAGTACAAAACAAAACTTGTTCAAGAACCCTCAGACATGAATTAACATTTTGGGCTCTGATTTCTGAACCAAGCATTGCATTAGGCTTCAGCTGGTGTTTTGATTTGATGACAGGGAAGATAGCTACACAGTTTGTAGTTTTTCTTCACAACTATGTATGCAGTCAAATTTCTGTTGAATGCAGTGGCAGCAAATCTCCATTCATATGCTGAACTATAAATATGCACACCCACACTTTGCTGACTTTAGACAGAACTGACTGTATGACACTTGTAATAAGCTAATTCTCTGAACTTGAAGACTGCCTTTGGTGACAGAAAAGTTCATAGCTTTGTCACATTGTTTCCTGTTCCAATCCTTCCTCAGCTAGCCCTAAGAGAATGAAGATCTAAGTATTGAATTTCTTAAGTGTAGAGCTTCACAGAAGCTACTAGAAAAACATTTGCAACTTCTGCTGGGTGGGAGATACAGACTGTGTCTAAACATGTAATTTTGTTCCAGTAACTGATGAGAAATACTGGACTGAAGCAGTTGTCACCTCTTCCACTATGACTTGAGGAGCTAATTCAAGTTTAAAATAATAATGCACAACAAATACTAGGTGTATCTGCTCTTTAAATTGCTGGTACTAAGCATCCAACATCCACCCAAGCTGAGCATCTGAACTGCCAAAATGGACCTGAAGAACTGGCATTTAATTCGGAAAAGAAATAGAGAACTAATTCATTTATACTAAAGGAAAAATGGGATTCACAGTGGCAGAATATATATGATCTATGCCATTCTGTGGCAAAGATCTGTCCTACTTGTACAGAAACATTTAATTTCTGAACTTGAAAAACCCATCACCACAGAACTATATGCACATCACCAACGCACAACGTTTTAACAGGTATTATTCAACTGAAAGTATATATTCTGTAATAGCTTAAAAATTATTTTTTCAGTATTGTTCTTTAATCATAACCATCTTAGCCTGCTTTTAATATGCAGCACAACTTTTCAATAAAACAAAATCTCTACATGAACTATTTGTCAGGAGAAGATCAATATCTTTCCTAAATCTGATATCTTAAACTATACTACCTGTAAAAAATGTGAAAGAAATACAGAAGGTACACTCAGAAACTCGCTGTGTGACAAGCAGTCATTCCTTGGAAATCTAAAAATATTGCATTGAGAGATATTCCTTACTTTACACCTCCTCTGCAGTTTTCCTAAAGCAGAATATTTTTATTTTAAATTGTTACTAAAATATAAAGGCAAGTGGACTAAAACGTATGCATCCCGCAGGCTGCATCTACAAAAGTTTCTGCAAAACACATATATACACATATGTAACTAAATTTGATTATCACTGTACATTTATGCAAAAAATATCCCAAAGTAGATACTACTAAAACCATCTACTACTACAAATACTACTGGAAAGTTGTTGAGAAAGTAGATATAAAGCAAATTAATTGCAACATCACAGTAAAAAGGCTCTGGAAGCAATATTCCATTATAGACAACATTCCTAGGTTTTTAGAATTACACTGAAGATAAAATCCTTGCTTACCTTAAACACCCATTAGTAAATAATGTTTCCCTTTCAAAACCCTCAAAATGAGCAAGCAGCGAGTTTCAAGTTTAACATTTTCTGCTTACATATTTGTGTATTTAAATGTAAATATACACTATGTACTTAGATCCAACAGATATTATTTTCTTATGTAAGCATAATAATTCTCAGATATCTGTGCATTGGTGTGAAGGCTAATGCCATGATCTGTGCCAATATCAATGCATTCAAATTTGAATTTGGGACTGGAGCAAAAACCCCCTCTTTGTCACCTGAGAATTCCAAAGGAATGGGTACATCATATCAAAAGTCTGGTGACTTTTAGTAAGTCTAATAGGCTGGACAAGAACAACATAATTGAAAGACAGCAAATATACAATACTCATTAAAAAATGGGGGAAAAGATCACATAATCTTGACCTCACAACTATGGAAAGCTTTAGCACAAATTCTGAAGATGAGAATAAAACATGGAGATAAATGTAATTAAACATTGCATGAATATACTAAAAGTGCTTTTCATTATAAAAAATTTCTTTCCCAAGCATCAGGCCAAATGTTATTGACAGAAGTGCTCAAAGACTCTTTTTCTAGGACTACCCTATTCTACGTTTTTTAACAGCAATCTTTTAGGATCAGAAAAATGTTTAACTTGGTGTATGTCACAGACAATACAGTGATTTAGTAAGACACTGGAGAGGAAAAAAAACCTTGTACAATCTTAAGGACTAAAAAAATTAGAAAAAAGGACAAGATGCCATAGCACCATGCCAAGTACTTAGGATTTCCTTGCAGGCATCAGCCATTTCTAACTGAACTGTCCAATATATCAGTTGATCGTGTAGGAAATTACACTAGGCAGCTGCAAAAAGGATAATTGGAACACTGGAGCATAACCACAGACATTTCCAAGAGAAACAAGAAGATAATCATGACACTGTACAAGCCATGAAGAGATCTAAATTCGAATTCTAAATATAGCTATATATGTCATCATCCTCTGTCAAAAAGAAGATGAATTAAAACTGAAACCTGTTCTAAGATACATTAATATAATCAGACACAAAGGAAACCCTGCCACACCAGGAGGAAACAGAATTTTATTTAGTCTAATGAATGGAGGGATATGAGAACACTACAAATACAGCAGGTGAGAGAATGAGGAACAACACTCATGAAAAATGACAGCAATTAAACTGTAGAAACAACGAACAGTCAGAGAGGAAGAGATGTAGGAAACCAGGTTTCTAACCTGACACACAGACAATAAAAACCTTGTTAGCTGTAATATGTATTGGCTTAGTTTTTAGGAGACATTATTATTGACAATAGCTGCCAGTAAGAGCAGGCAACGGAACTCAGCTACTTTGCATATTCCTAAATAATGAAAAGTAATAGTTATAAGGCCATATTAAAAAAAAGAAATTAAAAAACACACTGTACTGAAATAAACTGAAGGCTTGTCCTTTATGAGAATAAATATTTCAAAAGCTTCTACCAGAATTTATTTTTGTTCATAAAATAAGTACCTCCATATTCTGAAGCACAAGTTAAAAGACTTCGCACTAGAAAGTATTTATACCTAGTTGTAAAACTGCGGGGTGGCAGAGCAGTCTCATCACTTACAAAACCGAAGTATTCAATGTCAAAGGGGTCTGAACCTTACTTTAAAATGGTATTTTAATGTTTCATTGTTTTTTAATTTATTTGATCTAAACATTGTCTTCCTATAGAACATTATGTGTTCTACACAACAGTTTCATTAGCAGGCAAACTTACATACACGAATACTTCAAATTCATTCTCCTAGCTATACAACAGGATCCTGCAAGCCACTAGATTTTAAAAACCAAAGCAGAATTCTTCTAGCTATCAAGAGAAACACTACAATGGAGAATTGGCTTTCAAGTTGTCTTCAGTAACTGATTTATTCTTACAATGTTAGTAATTAATGACTTCACCATTTCACTAACCATTACGCACTGAAAAGCTGACAGTGATGAAGAAATGATGAGAATTTTAATGGATATTGTGTGTAAGATTAACTACTTAAAGGATCAGGTGTGTCAACCTGAAGTCTTCAAGTTCATCCATAGTGCCTGTTTTTACTATGAAAATCTTGCCATTTGGTTAGACTATTAAAAAACAGAACAGAAAAAAGCGTAGACAATCATTAGAATTCCAAGAAGATTATGCATATTCCAGTTATTTCTTCTTCAGCCTTAATGAGGGCTTTTGAAACGCAAACTCTATGCACCAGAAAAAAGCATGATGATGCTTCTGCATCAGAAGCAGCTGTTTTGATAGCTGAATGTGTAGCAGATCTGGTGCTCTTATCATTTATCAGGGAACGACTGGTAACAGAGAAGAGCAAGCCAACAGCTCTGATCACAGATGACTAATAAACTAATGGTCACAAGTGGAGAGCACCTGTGCTTATCTCCATTGCACATCTCCTGATCTGCCAAACTGCTGCAGCATTATCTGGGGGCTTTGCTAATCACTTGCAAACTGTGCTGACCCAAATATAACCATACAGCCTAAGGCAATTTTTTCACTCAGCAGCATGACTGGTTAACTAATAGCTGTATTTTCTGAAAGAGATGCTTGCTGGACATGGTATGGAGGAGGAAAGTGACAATCTAGGAAAAGAGAGTATCAAATAAGAATGGAGAGAGGAAAGCTGCAGAAATGGCTAAAATCAAAATGGTAACAACAGCATGACCTATGCTCATCTAGGAGTCTTCCTTTCACTTTTGCTCCCAAGATTTAATCTGTTTTACAGAGGTAGCAGTTTAGTATTTATCTTGTATTAAAACTATGACATGTAACAGTTTTGCATAGTCAGCACACCATAAATATGCCAAGTTTTTCAGAAATCTTCCTGGCAATAAAGGATTTGAGAGTTACAGTTGTGCATGAAGTAATTCGTGCATCCAGGACAGGCAGGATAAGTGGAATTACATCTGTCATTATTTGCTTCCCTCCAATTACTACATGACAAGCAACACAAATTTCAAAAATACTGATCTTCCTTACTTACCAGACTAGTGGTGGAAAAGAAACAAGAATGTAAATGAGTTTTAAGCCCTTCATAAGCATTCTGTCTGTCCTTCAGAAGTGAAAATTAAAAGCTGCTGATATAGATTCAGGGCTTTTTTTTTCCTGTGACTATTGAGAATTTGTAATGTACACTTTCTCCAGCACCCACTTTGCTTCAGAACCAGAAGAAACTGCTCTGCAGAAATTTAAAACTAAATGTAGATATTAAGTTTCATGTTGAACTTACCTGCCAAAATTGGCTGGCAAAAACTCAAGAAAAGCATCATTCAGGTACAGCTGTGTTAGGTTTAACAGTTGAGAAAATCCATCTGGCAGCCTATATAGAAGTAAAATAACGCAGTACCTTAGTTTCAGTTATATTCAGGGCATTAAGTAATGTTTTCTTAAGCAACAGTATAGTACTGAAGTCTTACATATTGATAAAATTAAAATTAAGGGGCCAAACCTCTGAAGTCACACTAGACAGTTGTTCTCCATAAGATGAGTTGCAAAATCACTTGTAAGTATTGAGAACAATGTCTACAGACAATAAAAACTGCAAATAAATATAGCCTTGCTATGTATGTGTAATCTCCTGACATGTAATGTGAAGGCATTCACAGAAACAACAGGATAAATTTAAAAATACACAACACCTTTTTTCCCCCCAGAAGAGGTATGTTGTATCTCTGGCAGTGCTACTTCTGGCAAATTAATTTTGTCACTATAGCAGAAATGCATATTAAAGCAGAATTAATTTTTGTTATTAAGGAAGAAAACTCTTTGCACATTTCTTACAGTCACAGAGAAGTGATGGATTTTTACAAGCTGACAAAGCTACATGGTATAATGAAGGATAGGCCACACAGCCTATTAACTTTGGCAAAGTACTTTAATGAGATAGCTATACTGGATCACAGTGGAACAAGGTTAATGAAGATACTTCTCAGGTAACTCTGCTCTTGCCTCCAAGGGCTGGCACGTCTTGCGCGAATTCGAGACTCAGTAGTATTTGCACAAAACAGAAAACATCAAAAAAATTTACAAACTTACTTTGAAATTGGATTGACGCTTGCCTCAACAACTGTCAAGACTTTACAGTTTTTTATATTTTCTGGAAACTCCTGTATGCCTGCAAGATACAGAAAGAAGTAGAAAAAATAGCCTTTAATTATTAGACTCCACCACATGCATAAAAATTATGCACATGAAACCACTAGCCAGAAAAACTTTGATTCATTTAGCAACTAGTGAACTGTTTTTCTGATGTCTCATTTTACATACAGTTTTCATTAAAGAAATACTCTTGTGCAATATCGTGTTTTTTACTATACTACTCCTAAAGCTTTTCATGTTTCAGGTTAGCAGGCAACTCACCAAGCTACAAACACACAGTACACTAAATTCCCACTGCTTATTGACAAATCTTAAAGTACTTGTACTTAGAAATGTACTTAGGATGAGAACCTCTGTCCCAGTATCATTTATTTTAAAAAAGGCAACCACTTGGTAGCACGAAGTTTCCAAGAAGATCTGTTTATCAAATCCATGGCTTGTGTAGCATCCAGCTGAAACAGTAAGGCTTCAAATCTTAAACGATGTTTACAGCTTCACAGTTCTGAACAGATATCCCAAAATGTGATGTATGCTTGCTGTTAGCTTCTAGATCATTTGAGAGAAGGACAAAAAAATGCTCCAGCACACTTATTTTGAAAATTAAAACCATAAGGAAACTCCTTTTTTGGTAAGGTTACCTCTGGAAATGCCAGAGTGAAGTTGCATTCCACTTATCTGCCAAATCTGTATTTGTCAGAAACTGATAAAGCAGGCCTTGAATTGGACGTGCATCCACCATGGCAGAAGAAAATCAGTATTGAATCATTCTCCCACGCAAGACCTTTACCTCCATCTTTACTATATATATGCCGTAAAAATAAACCCACCCAAAAAACCACTGCTATCACAACTGCATTTGCTTTTGCAACATATTCTTATACACTGAGACAGGTGGTTTTATTTTAAATATATTTGTCCTAAGTACAATAACCATTCATATTGATATCTTTCTACTTCGATTAAGAATACACTGTTGTTTGCAAGAAAAAACCCATATGCTAGTAAATAAAGCTAGTTTCACATGATTTTTTTTTTCAGGTAACAAATCTTAGTTCTTCATCTTTGAGTTAATGCATGTAGTTGTGTCTGCGAGTGCTTTATCAGGTATGTGGAAAGTGCAACTGAACCCAGGGAACAAGACCACTAAGAAGGAACTAAACTCTGTGAATGCTTGTTTTTAGATTAGTGAGAGCATGAAATTTCATGCTGCTTGAAATGACATTAACAGTCCAGCTGCAGAGAGAGAGACAAGGGCAGCATCACTTCTCATTCAGGCTGGCAGGTGGAACTTGGTTATGTCTCTCCATGTATCTGTTCTGAGAACAAGTAGTTAAACATCAACTGCTAAGTAATATTTTTACTTACATAAGAAACTGCAGAATATCTGACGTTAGCTTAAAGCTTGAGTCTATGTTTGTGCAGTAACAGGACTGAGCTGGTGTATCAGGACTTAAGAGATGGCAGCAGACAAGAAAAGTAGTGACAAAACATATACTTTAACCAATTGGTGATGATAAGTGGCAAAGTCACTGTGCTGACTTTTCCATGAGTTCAACTAAAGTAGTGACATCATTTCTTTCAAACTAGACTTTTACATCTTTCTTGACAGGAACTTGTTTATCATACTACCATTGAAACGATTACTTTTGATTCATACCAGGTATTGTACTCTGTTACTGAGAGGTGAAAGGCAAGAAAAAAACATGACATCCAGTTAATCCAGGTGTTTAAATACATCTGAGAATCATGGACATTTTGGGGAAATAACTTCCTAAACTCAGAAGCAGAAGGGACCAGGAAGAACTGAACCATCAGTGGTAATAGAGGCCAGGATTTCTGACACTTCTGTTTGACTAACATGCATGTTCATGCCTATGCACGCAGGTGTAGATAAAAATACAGCTTTTCATATATTTATATATATGTATGTCTGTGCGTGTGCAAGTGAGTGTTCACATGTGTGTGAGGTCAGACATGTGAAGTTTACTGGTGCTATGAGTGGAGTCAAAGCAGAAGATGGCAACAGGATACTAATTTAATTCATTTCATTACTCAGTACAAAATCAAAACTAAAAAGGTAATATTTATAATGTAATATTTCATTTCTGCAAAGCAGTAACTTTATTTTCAAGTCGAAGAAAGATTAGGAAACTACCAAAGATGGACTAGAACTGTACCTTATCCATTACTGTCATATAGTCTTAGTACAAAGAGAAACACACTTCCAAGAAACTTAAATATACATGATCTTAATTCCAGTTGTAGCAATAAACCTCTTCCAGCAAAAAGAATATCCATACATGGAAAGCATCTAACATGACACAATACCCTGAGCCTGTAGAGATGAAGTTACAGATTATTTGTATGAAGTGACCTTCTGGCGTCTGAAAAATAAATCAAGACCTCTTTATTGCTGAGGATACAAATTTACCTTCTTAAAATAAGCATTTACATTAATTAGAGTAAACCACTGCTATGCTCTTCCTTGGGGGCAGAGCTATGTCTCAGACTCACTCTGTGTTCTTAGTTTCACTGTTTGAATCATGCTGAGACATTCTCTGTGCTTAGTTTTTCTGAAAGACGGTCACACTACTGGCCTCAGCTTGGTCTTTGGATGAAAAGATTGCTGTGGTCCAACAAAATAAGCCTTATCTTTGTAATATTAATATTAGTTTCCACTGTCTGTGTCATGAACTCATGGAAGCACACAAAGCTTAAATTTGTAATAACTACATAAAAACCGGAACACATAGCACATCTTCTAGAGGGGAGAATGTCAATGTAAGCTTAGTCTCAAAAGAACAGCCAAATAAAATATTAGCTATCCAAATACAGACATGTTAAATCAGCATGCTTCTGTATACAATCAGAGGACACTACAGTAGTCCCCTGTTTGACTATGCCTTGGGCAAGAGGCAGCAACAGTTTTAACAACAAATTAATAACAGAAATTCAACTGATATGAGAAACCTAACAATGAAGGAGCCTGGGAACTTAATTTTGCTTCTTCTTCAAGCCAGAATCATTGTAGTACATACCATCTTCACCAGCCTCACTCAGTACTTCAGTACAGATAAACGGTCATAATTCAAGAGCACCATATTGAGAATGACAGCATAAAATATATCTGATATTTGTAATACACATCCAGAACCTAGAAAAAAAAAAAATCAGGAGACTGCTACTCTCTACCACATGATAGGAAGTTGCATTTACTAACTGGCTGTATAACAATCTTCCGACCACTCCCTTTTCCTTAGCTATACTCCTGCATGCTAGAAACATACAGTTATTGTTGGATCAGTATTCTCCTCTCTCCCACCAAGAAAACAAATACAAAAAGCAAGTAAGAAAGAAGAATACATAAGAAGGCAGAGAGACATCGGAAAAAGATATGAGGGATGGAAAACAGGGTTGTAAAGAGTGCTTTGTAAGAGGATTCCTTGCTTTTCTGCTTTTCATCTATCCTTATTGTTCTGAATCTTCTTCCCCATTAAGGAAGCTCAGCAAATCTCAAGGGATTCTGTGACCACATATTTCTACACTCATTTTTAACACTGTGCGAATTAATCCATTTTGAGCCAACTCAATCCTTCCATGAGCCTCTCATTAAATGAGTACTGCAAATTGAGATCCACATTCCTTTCTAAATCCTGTTTTTCTTTTGGGTTTTTTACTGCTTTCTCAATACACTCATACTCAAGGATTATAGAAGACAGTGCAACAGATCACCTGGTCTGTTGCAGCCTTATTCCACTTTCATTGAAAAGCATTATATGGACAGGTTCTTCAACATATCACTCATTTCGTACTTTACATGCTAACAACCACTATGCCCAACACGTTTCAGTGCTCAATTGGTTTACAGATCACGCTTGCAGTTTTCCAAAAAAATACAAACCATTGTGCCTGTGGACATGAACACTTGCAGAGCACAGTAGGAGAAAACACAATTTGCTGATCATCTTTAACCACCAGATCCAAACTGAATTGGGAGCAAAGTTCTTTTTGTAGTGTAGTTTACCACAAAGGTTAGATTTATGTAATAGCTTTTAAAATTTACTCGTCTGTTCCTTCCTCCCTGTTTTCCCAAATTTCAAGCCCTTTTAAACTCACTGGCCAGTTTCTATCAAAAACAACACCAAGCCCTCTCAACAACAACAAAAAAACCCCACCCCCAAACAAACAAACAAACAAAAAACCCCAACAAACAAACCAAACCAAAAAGACCCTGTTTAAGACAATTTGGCAGTAAGGTAAGGAAATGGAATTTAAAATTCTTGTCTGGACTAAGCCAAAAGCAAAAAAAAAAAAAAAAAAAAAGCATTCATCATTCAGAACTCTACTTGGCAAAATTTCACCATCTAACCTTGTGGTATTCAATCATGATCCAAGACCAGCCGTGGCACATGCCCAAAGGACATACCAAAAAGGTCATACAGGGATTTCAGGTCAACAGACACAAATCTGGAGGTAATCAACCTTGGTTCTTGATCACATTATGTGACTGAAATACAGAATTTCACCTGATTTCTAACTCCTTGGAGAGCAATGATTTTTTTTTGGCATAGCCTGTCAGAGCAAGTGTGCACAAATGTCCTTCTGCCTGGATTAAGGACTGTAAGTATAAACTGGGTCCCACTCACCATCTGGAGTTATACTCATCTCCTCCCCTACACAGCACAATCCTCTCCTATCACTAGGGTCAGTGTAACTTGCAAAGGAGGAGAAAAAACTGAGACAATTTTTTCTCTCTATCAGATAAGATTTTTTTCACTCAAATACTGGCAATTCCATATCTATAGAAAATTGTGGAAGTCAGATCCACTGTTGGCAGAATCTTTTACTGCAGTGGATCTCAGTGCTGACAGCCCTGTATGCTACTGCTTCAGCCGAAATACAGATGGGGGCTTGCTCTGAGGCTCACACTGTGCTCATATTTTAATTCAGAAACAAAGGCTAAAACTAGCATGTCCGGACTTCAGATATAGAAACCACCACTGCTACACAGAAGTGGCAGTCCCTACCAGTCCGTAGTACTATTTGTAGAGTTACATCTCTTCTCACACAGAAACATTTTAAATAAGCTTTAATAGGAGAAAGGAAAATGTATTGGTTCAATCCCTAAAAAGCACGGAGCAAGAAAATCACTAACACATATGAGACCTCTAGAAGCCATATGGGTGATGTTTCCAAAGGAATCTGCAGCTAGATCTCTCCATTTGGGGACAAAGTGAGAGAAAAAAAAATTCTCTCCAAACAACAGGCACACTAAAAAGCTCTCTTGGAGCAATATACATGAAACTACAGCCTGCTGTACGCTTACTCCACTCTTACTGCACCCATACAAGTATAGAGAACAGAGAAGCAAACATATAGGTTCAGTTTGTGTTAATACAATTTACCTACTTTCTTCCCTCAGCTAGTCTATTTGTCCTGGGTCTAACTTCTGGGCAAGCAGCTCCATCATGAAAAGAATCGCAAGCTGTTGTTGTTTTTCCCCTCAGGCCTCGGCTTCAACTGTCCATCAAGCCCATATGGATCTAACATAGCAAAATATTTCTAAGAATATATGCTACAAATCTCTCCAAAAATATGAAAGATCTGTTTGCAAAAGCTGAAATTTTAAACTGAAAACTTATAGTATCAGTCACAGTCTATATTCTTACATACTTATGTATTTTACTTTAATGTGGGATTGCTGCATACCTTCTGAACTAAAACCAGCGCTTTTCATTATTCAAAGTAAGCAGTGTATTAGAACCCAAAAAACTCAATGCACAGTACTGACCCACCCACCCTTACCTTTGAACATTCATTCCTGTTCCCAAATTCTTTCCCTACTGCAGCTGGTTTCAGGCCCACCAGCATCTCAGGTTTACATGAGATGCAAAGCTCATCTGTACGTCAGCATTAACACCTTTCTAATTACAGTTTTGGGGTTTGTGTTTTTTTACTGCTTTTATACACATGTACGAGCACAGGTAAGATAGTGCAGCAAACACATCTAAGCAGTCCTCTTTAAACCATTTGAAAGACTCAGTCTTTAGAGTAAGGTCTCTCTAGGCCTGTTCTAGCCATGTCTCTTACATAACGTAAATTAGAAGGAGTATGAGTAGCAAGACAGGTTCCTCAGTGCCTGTTCTGTGGAAAAAAAGGATAGCCAGTAATTCTGCTTCTTGAAGACGTGCCTGACACACTAATTTACATAAGCCTAAACATGCCAGAGCAGGGCAAAATTGCAAAATGCAGAACACTAGGAGAGCTGTGGACAACAGTTGTGTTCATAACGCTGTTTTGGACAATTTCCAAGGTTACACAGTTTTCAACTATGTCTAATTCATGGATGGAGTGCCATCGAGTACTCAGAGAAGCACGAAACATAACCACTGGAAGTTGCTTTGCCTTTCCCTGCCCTGTCCCCTACTATCCTGGACTGCAAAATCAGTGCTGTGTGTCCAGTCACTTTTAGCTGTTACATGACAACTGTCATGCAAAGCACACCGTGTGACAAAAATACAGATACAAGTTTCTCCTTTGGTGAACTGGTGAGGTGCATAGTGACAGTGGTGACAGGACCATTGGCTATGGTAAGTTCTGCACAGGCTAAGCACTAGATTTGAACTGGGCAAGGGGTTCCTGGAGTCAGGGCAAACTGAGGAACAGCTGAGAGACCTGTCAGGACTGCCAGGAAACAGCCAAGTTCCAGCAGCTCTTGCAAGCAAAACTGCAGTGGAGAAAGGAATAGCCACGGGCAAGCAATCATGGGAGACTTTAATACGTCCAGTGAGCATGAGTGACTGGGAGTGTGAGAAACAGGACGTGTGGCGTCAGAAAGATGCGGCACAGGGGTCTGCGTGGCAGTTCATGAGGAAGGGCACAGAGGAGGAGCCACTCCATCCTACTGAGTGGTCAACGTGCAGCAACCTTTTTTTGGCAACAAAACTGGTGTCCACCCGTTGCAACTGCAGGGCTGAGGATGAAACCCAGACAGAGAGGCCACAGCCTCCTCAGATAGATGCCTACACCCAAACAGACCTCCTGAAGTCTCAGAGAGCTATCTAAACCCTCAGCTGCAGGGAACTCCAGAATCTGAGAGCCCTGCTAGAACACAAAGGCAGTGTTCCGTGAGTGCCACGGATGTAAGTGTGCCAAGACAGACAAGCTTCATTGCATAAAGTGCTCACTAGGCAGCGTACCATCTGGGAATCTGAGCAGGAAATTGATGCCAGTAGTAAGCTCTCGCACAGGCAGGGTGATAACCCTGCATTAAATCCTTGGGAGCTGAAGGTAAGTTAGTATACAGCCCAAGCCGGTAGGCTCAGCTAATTCACAAGGCAAGGGAGAACAGACTCTTGTCTCAGCTCAGAGCAGGAGAAAAAATGTCCCTGTGCTACCAATAGACCCCTAAAAATAGATGTGCTGTTCTGGAGCTAGAAGGAGAAGACTCTGTGATAGGTAGTCAAGATCCAGAAGAAGACAATTCTACTAAATTTGTACAGTCATCTTCAGGGTGACCTAACTACAGTCTTCCAGTACCTGAAGGGCCATACAAGAAAGGTGGAGAAGGACTTTTTACAAGAGCATGTAGTGTAACAGGACACGGTGAGGATGGGACTAGGTTTAGATGTGATGCTAGGAAGAAAGTCTTTACTGTGAGGGTGGCGAAAACTCGCTGCCCAGAGAAGCTGTGGATGCCTCCTCCCCTGGAAGTATTTAAGGCTTGGTTTGGATGAGGCTCTCACCAACCTGGTCTAGTGAAAAATGTCCCTGTTCCTGTCAAGGGAGTTGAAATGAGATGATCTTTAAAGTCCCTTCCAACACAAATCATTCTATTCTATGGCCCTATTCGTTGCTGTCTTTACATGTAAATCCACATCTACAAACTAATTACTTTTACAATACCTTTTCTGTATTACAAAAATTTATTTTGAGTCCAGGAAGACATTTTTAATAAACTTATTTCAGAACTTCAGATACATACACTCAAATTTCACATTGAAGACCTTATCTGCATTGAAATTTCATTCCATTTGCCTCCCCTCTTATACACAGAGATCATTTTATTGTGAACAAACAGATTCTTTTCAGTACCTTCAATAAGACAATGTATATAAGAAAATGTACTACAAACACTTGAAAAAAACCTTTAAATAGAAGGGCTGCCTACATTTAGGGCACATTTATAACCTCCATACAGAGATACACTATCACAGAGCTACAGACTCCAAACTCTGCAGCAAATCAATTATCCTTTATTTCACTATCATGGATAATTTAAAAACTCTGCTCCTGTCTGCCCCTCTGTTAGTATAAGCAGAGAAATAGCAAATTTACAGCAAGTTATTTTGTATTCAGGATCTTCCCCTCTTATTTCTTCCCGCAGAAAATAAAACTTGGATCTGTCTCCCTCTAGCAACTACAAACAATTCTCAATTCCTTGGAAAAGCCACATTCTTAAATGTACCAGATGGGCAACAGAAGGTTGCATAGTTTCTTGAATTCTCATTCTCCAACTCCCCAAGCTCTGGCACACAGCATATTAAAGACAGTTTGCCAAATTAACAGATTATTTTAGAACACTGAAGAAAACATATTTGATCTAAATTTGCATCTGTTAGCAAAATTCTTTAAAATTACTGGAATAACTCTTTAGGCAGATATGCCTGGAGGTGGTGGAGGGTGAGGGGAGGGGAATGTTTTCTTAGGTTTAGTTTGTCTATTTTTCCATGAAGATTCTTTGCAATACAGACTAACAAACTGACATGAGTAAATTTGCTGTACCATCACTGTGAAAGAAAACACACCTAAATATGTAAGACTATGAAGGTACTGTTATTTCCAAAGCCCCAAGTTACTTTTGGTCTTACTAGTTATTTTCTCATCTTTCCGTTAAATCCTCCAAAGGCCTGAAAAATATGGAACTTAAAAATTCAATCTTTTTCTTTCACCACCTGCATGTAGGGAAAAAGTAGATCATCTCACAGTTTCCCACTAGACTAACTCCACAGACACAAACAATTTCGAGTGCACTTCCCAGGCTTCCAGAAAAGCCTGATTTTGCTGTCAGTCACCTCATCCTATCTTTCAGCCTTTCAAACCACTTGATTCTAGTAACCTCTAAAGTTATCTCCTCTGTACATTTATATACACCATCAGACACTGTACATAAATGCTTTCCTCTTTTTCAAAGGAGAGGCAAAAATATTTCCTTGACAGTCTTCCACATTGCCCTAGATGCATGTTAAGGCTGGCATTCCAGAGTCACAAGGAAATGATTGCTCCCTAAAGTTTAACCCTGAAAGACACTGATTTAGGGGTGAGAAGTGGTGTTGCGGGGTTTTTTGGTGGGTGGGGTTTTTTCCTGCACAGCTGTCAATACATAAATAAATTGGCCACACAGGATTAAAAATGTTTTTATTTCTTTTAGCCGCATAAATAAAACATTAATTAAAATTAATTTTTCTATATTGGTGTCACATTCTGTATGCTGCAACTTCTCTTTATGATGTAACGCATTAGGTTACAGGGCTGGGAGAAAAGGCATATCTCAGTGCTTTGTATAGTGCAGGATGTAATTTCTGGTATTTAGTTTATATAATGGCAGTTTATTTATTGAACCATTTGTTCAAGTGTCATTTCATCTTTGTGACTAGGATAGCATTGGGCTTCAGCTAAAAATTTCAAAGTTGAAGTGTATCTGGAAAGAAGCAGTGGAATACCTCTGATGCTAAGGGTTCACAGTAGCCTTGGGAATCAGGTTAAAATGCCACAAAAGGACAGTGGATGTCCTCACTATCGAAAAAGCTACAGAATGTATTGACTACTACCAACAATAAAAGCAGAGTTAAGACTAACTCTAGCCTATGCTTGCTGCACATATAGGAGCAATTTGGTGTTTTTAGGCTACACTTGTACCACGACTGCTTCAGTGGCCATGGATAATACATTCCAGACCACACTCTTGTACAAAGACTTCTGTATACCCCACAACACACAACCACTAAAGGCTTGTACTCTAACTCAGCACATGTCTAAAAACATACATCACTTCGAACAGTAGATAAACTGACAGAGACGTAACCAAATGAAGATTTGTAAATAAAAAAAACACCCTGTCTGGCTCAAGGAGGCCCAGTAAAAGAAGGTGCTGGACACTGGGAGCATACAGGGAAACATGCATGTCTCCTGGTTTCCTGTATTTCACTACATTTTCCCCAGGCTTCTGCTTTTCGTCACTGTTGCAGACAGGACACTATATTACATGACTCCTTGTTCTGATAAAACGTTATTACATATTCTTAAGTATCAGCATTTGCACATCTGCTGTGTCTCCGTTAGAGTTTTATATATCGTGTGTATGAAACCAAATGCATTTAAGTCAGAAATTAAAAGGGCAAGATTATTCACATGCTATTAAAGCACCATAAAGACTGCTTTCCTGGCCTAACACCCGTCATGTAATGGATCTGCTACCTTGAAAAATTTCTGTGATTTTGATCTTTCATCTAAACATCAAATAATAAGCACACACATATATATGCACGTAATTCTACTTGGAGAACTGGATGCTCTCCCATACAACAGGTCTCACTCTGCGAGCCAGACCGCAATTCATTAGGTAATTTGAAAACATTTTAAATCTGAAGCTTAGTTTTTCATTTTCTTATCAGCTCTTTAGAAAATTAAATACTTTGGTCAATACATTTGATTACATCTATGCCAAAACCAGCTCAAATATTTTACGTGAAAGTCCTATCATATTTCATGCATGCTGGTATTTGGAAACTAAAGCCTAACCAAATACAACATTTGTATGTAAAAATACAACCTTTAAAAATAAATGCATATTTCTTCTCAAGGCATCTGCACTTCATGATTTAGCCCAATCCATCTCAGACGGAAACACTTAATGGTATATCAATACTTCAAGAATAGAGGAACTATCACCACTCACTTACCACAACCACAGGAATCTGAGAAACACACAATTATTTTAGAATTCGGCATCTGTCATCATCCTGCACTTCTGGGGACTAATACTTATATATATTTTTAATAAACTAAAGGAAAGCAATTCTTTCCACAGAAGTCCACTGCTTCCACACTCTGTTCTTTTGATACATAACAGAAAAAGGAAGAACTGGAGATTTTGACACATTTTGCTATTCTTAGAAAACTAGTAAAATGTCTCCTATTTGGTTCTATTATAGACACCCATCAGAACAAAGAAAAAGTGAGCAGTAAATTCTTACAAAGAGAAAAACAGACACAAGGGAGGAGAGTAGGCTTGCAGTTGTCAAGAAAAAAGATTTTCCATGGTTGCAACAGCAGAGAGGAAAAGAGAAAGGGAAAGGCACCTACGCCAACAAACTGAGGTCTCAAATAATACCGCGTTTATTACAGAATAAACAGCACTATTTCTTACTTCATCCAGAAAGAACAAACAGGGGCTCTAATTTGGTTTTTTTAATTTTGCAGAGGTTTTAGAACCACTGGAAGACAATATGTTCCCAGTAAACAAGCTTGTGACCTTAGAACTATTTTTTATGTGCAACACTAGTCAGAGAAGCTATCCAAATTGTGATAAGTCTGAGAACAGGCACATGATAACAGTTTAAATAAGCTTGTAGCCCCTGCCATTTCTCTGAAGGGTGTTAAAAAAAAACCCAACCTCTAGAAAACACAGATTCATAGTTTACTGGAATAACGTATCATATGCCTCAGAGGAACAAGTGCTCTTTCAGCAGCTCTCTGCAGGCTTAGCTCAGGGCCATGCCATTTTAGACAGACAAGTAGCTCCCTTGCTTCAGCTGCCTATTTATGTACATGAGCTGTGGAATTTGCCAACAGCAGCACTCAAATCCCCTTTTGCTGCTTTTAAGTCTTCTGCATTGAGAACTTGTGTTGCAAACAGTTAATACTTTCAACAATTCAGTCCACAACAAGAAGATGATTCTTTCTCTGTTGTGTGTTACTGTGACAGTTTAAGGCCAGTGTTTTTTAAGAAAGACTATCAATCCACTTGTACCAGGAACAGATCAGTGACAACCAGGACAATTTATCACACTAAATGCTGTGCTCATTAAGCAGAAATAATAGAGTAACAATTTAACTACAGATTAGGCTACAACAACCAACCAAGGAAAATACCAACACCTCAACAATTGGAATGCTTTCATAGTAAAGCAGAACTTACTTCTCTTTGTGGAGTCATAGTTAGCTAGCAGCCCAAATGAAATAATAAATTGAATGAAAATTTTTGGAATATTTATGTAATTCTTATTTTCAAGTATTATATCAGTGAGGTGTCCTCTTAACTAACTTTGTATTAGTAAGACGAAACTATTCTATTCTCCTCAATTAGCATGATTTCTTCTTCCTGAGGTAAGTCACACAGCTAAGTTCAATGACAATGTTATTTCAATTTCCTCGCACTTGCACACATCTGCCAGCTTGCCAAAGCAGCACCATCAGTAAAATTCCATGTATATAACGCCTGGCTGACAACATTTCTTAACTTAAAAATGTCTGACTCACACAGAATGATAGATTTTTAACAAATCAGACAAGTGAACCAAGTCATGTCTATGGACACATAAATACATTTCCCCATGCAACAGAGGTTACCATCCCCAGAGCAGGACATTAAAGCCAAGTCCTACTACACTACAATTTTCTAACAGCTTATTAAAATAAAGCAAACCCTATTTTCATATGAAACAAATTATAATAACAAAATCCAGCAACATTTACACGTTCTTGTGAAAACTCTCTTCAGTATAGTGACAGGTGACAAAAGTTACTAAAAGTAACATTTGATCTTATGTATTTTGAGAGAATATAAAATGCCAGACAGCATAGTCTACAAACCAATCAGTGTGAGAGATACAATTAAATATCACAACCAAAATACCACATCTTTTATTGTACGCAGGGATTTAGAGTAGTAACTTAAAAATTACTAGCTGTAGAGCTTCTAGAAATTATAGTTTCACTAGTGTCTTCGTACAGTTAATAGTGATTCGCCTTTTAGTTACCTCAGTACAATAAGCAAAGTGACTTACCATTCTTGCTGACATCCAGTTCCCTGAGATTAATGAGATTTGCAATGGATGCTGGCAATGTGGTTAGATCATTGTCTGGCAAACTCAGCTTGTGTAGAGACTGACAGTTAAAAAGTTGCTGTTGAAACAAAGAAAAAAGTGAATGTGATTTTCTCTCAGTTTCCTCTATACAGCTTTTGTTTTTAATCCCTTTAAACTTCTGACTTCATGGCCTGAAGACCAGGTTATTTAAGAGTTTTTGACTACAAAAAATTTTTAACGAGTTTCATTGAAAATTGACTCATATTACAATGCTTAAGAAAGCAAAAAACTGCAAATGGTCACAAGGCAGCAGCTATGCTTAATACTTCCTACAAATTCCTTCCAGTATCTCAGAAATTGTGACCTGTAGTTACACACAGACCTGCAAACATTGCAAAATATTTTCTGTAACAGACATGCCATGTGACACCCTAGAGGTAAGTAGAGTTTATTCGAGAAAGAAAAGAAAAAAACTGATAGACACATTTTTTTACAGTCAAATAGTTCTGGAACACAGGATTTCAGCAGGTATTCATCTCCTCTAAAAGCAAAAATTTCATTTTGTGATGTCTTCCAATATTTTTTCCCTTTCATGCTTCCTACCTTAAGTACACAAAAAATCAAAGAAAATTGACAAAGTAGGGCAAATAATCTTAATGTAATGGAAGAAAAATCCTCAAATGATATGTAGAAAACTTACACATAATACAAAATAAATATCTCTAAGAAAGCAGTTGAAAATATTAATTTGAACAATTTATGATGAATTTTCTTTTCATGACAATTTTGGAAAAGATCATTCATAAATACCTTGACTTAGTGATTGTCTCTTTTGGAATTCTGAGAAAAGTTTGTAAAAATCCAGGAGGTGTTTATTGACCAAAAAAAAAATTTATCCCAATCACTATCATAGCACTGAGCAACAAGCTCAGTTAGACCAAAATTTTTTGTGTTTCTCTCAATTACAAGGCCATTATTTGAACCAGACACTGAACAAGCCCCATTCCTGTAAAATTTGCGTATACTACCCCAGAACAAAAGCAGACATAAATTTGCAAGATGGACAGTTAAAGGAATGAGCTTTAACTTGCCTACTGCAGCTTCAAATTCTTCAGAAATGTGTCTGTTAGAACTCATTTATCATTAAGGCTCTGAAGAGCTACAAGTCACTTAGGATACTTTGATGAGCTCAGGTGTTTTGGAGCCATTCCCTTATTTCAAGAATATATACTTAGAGCTCTTTCCCTAGAAAGCAATAATCTAGACTCTCAGAATCATTAGAAATTTCTCTGATTACTCCAGTCAAAGCACAAGGAATTGCAAGATCCCTAAAGGAAAATGGAGGGGGAAGGGAGTTTTGGATCATGTTGACTTCACAGTTGTTCCTTCTGTTGTTCTTTTTTAGTGTTGACAAATTCATAATTACTAGTAGTAAATGCAGGAAGTCACATAATTAAAGACTATTTTACTGCAGAATTCTGATTTCTTCCAAACATCAGAGTGAGAGAGAAAAGTAAAACTGTTACAGTTTGAGCTTTTCAGCTCAAATGCACATTGTGGCACCTGGAGTAAACAGGGTACTTTTTCAGATGTGATTTAGCATATAAGATTAAGGAGGATGAAAGCATTTCAAATGCCCAGTCAGTTTCGAAGCTGAGACTACACACCAACATTTCATGTAAAGTCAATTTCTTCTCTACCACAACCTTTCTCTCCACCCCAGTTTGCTCATGCTGTGCCCTCGACCAGTCACCCAAATTAAGGTGCTATACTGCAAGAATGGAGTTTTGAAATAAGCTGGAATTCTGAAAAGACTCAGGGCAATTAAAAAAATCCAAGAGCCACCCACACTGATGGGTCATTTCAGTGATCAGGTTGACAAGCAGCCCCAAACCAGTTGTGTTGTGGCATACAAAGGCCAGATCACAAAATACTACATGAGCAAAGAGGAAATGTGAGAGTGGGAATGTCTTAACAGAGTTTCAAAAAACTAGAGAGGGCCTGATAAGTATCACACCTTTTATATTTGAAATGGCTTAATTAAAAGCCTTTTTCAGAGTTGGAAGACTAAATAAAAGGGAAAAGGAATACACAGCTTGAAACTCTGGCTCCATATTGGGTAGGATCATTTCAAATATTATAGGTCTTCCCCTACAGTTCTTCTATGGAAGTTTAACTACCAAAATTTTGGTCAAATGAATAAAAATCACTTCAGTACCCCTAATCTCTCTGCTTGTGTTCTTTACTGTATTTGAATTTACATGTGGGGGTGTTTTGTTTTGAAAATTGAAAGGGTAGCAAAAACTAATAGCCAAAATTACCTAAAAGATGGGAAAAATCTTTAGCTTCTCAGAAATATGCCTTTAAGTATGACTTATTCTAATATAGAAACACATTAACTTGAAGCAAGTGTACGCTATTACATGTTCCTGCAATTAAGAAAAAAAAACCCAAAATGGAACAAAACATAAATGTTCAAGCAATCTTTCTAATCACGTGGATAATTAAACCTTAGACTAGACCAAGGCAAGTAGCAGCCTGCCCACTTCTCAGTGCACAGAAATAGATTTATTAGCCAGTCTTTTCTGCTTTGTAACTCTCTTGGGCCATATTTGTTGCTTGAGCAGTTTCATTCCAATTCATTCAACAAAACAGTCAAGCTGGAATGCATAAACTTTCAGTCTACCAAGGCTGCTTCATGGCAAACTATGGCCCAAAAGCTGAAGCTAGACACTATCAGCTTCTACAATGCTGGTGAAGTAAAGATGTAATAAGCGTACCTAAAAGGAAAGCATCCAACATACCTTTGGAAGCTCTTCAATCTGATTTGCATCTAAATACAGTTCTTCCAAGGTCTTTTCGAAAGTAAAAATCTCCTTAGGCACCTGCTCCAGGCTGCAGTGAGAATAATCAAGTGTAGTCACAGTTTCCTCCTCTCCACGCAGACAGCGGCATGGCACCAGCCGCAAAAACAAATTCCGCTTTGTTGTCATTTTCAGGCACTGTAAACGGAAATCGGTCAATTTAAAAACCAAGACAACCTCAGAAATACTCACACGTACAGTTTCTCAAACTACACCAGCCGCTAAACACTAAAAAGAAGTGGCATATATATGTACCTGCACATATATTTGTATACACGAGACACAGTGAGGAGCATGTACTTATTTTCTTTTAAATACAACAGATCTCTGACGACATTAAATGGGGTTAACACACCTACAGATACCAGAAGATGAGGCCAAAGTTTAGCATATGACTTGTCACCAGCTAACACAGTCCTACACTGCAGAGAAGCAGAGAACTTTGAAACAGCATTTCTGAACTGCCAACTCTGTCTTTACAACATAGCTTATCCCACCTTTACAAAGGTCAGTGGAAGATTTTTGTTTAGCACAATAAGATCCACCCTCTACAGAGAATTAAAATGTGGTTATACAAAATCTAACCAGGCTTTTTTTGTACATGTAAATTCACATCCCACATTTAATGACAGAATACAATTTAAAAAACCCAGTTTCTACCAAAACTGTTCTATCTGTAGTTTAAAAGGAAAGGTTTCCAAGTGCAGGGATAGCAAAGTGACCTCTTTTTGCAACTTCATTCACTTTGGAAAACTCCAACACATCTTGCTGTGCACACTGGAATAAGGAAACTTCACCTTGCTATGGGAATGTATCTTTCTTCCTTTAAACTCATTGTTACAACAGTTCCCTCTACCTTCTATGACTTCTACAATATTCCTATTCAGCCTGAGAAGGCAAACCTAAATGGTGCTGACTAGCTAATTACTGCCAGCGTACACCAGCCATGTTCCTGCCTCTTTTCTCCTCAGCAACAGCACAAGTTTAGGTCTCTTTCTCTAATTAGCAATGGATTTTCACAAAATCTTCAGAATGTCACCTCAGGTTTCAAGTTTGTCTGAAATTAGATGACAGACTCAGTTTTTCAAGAAGGATCAACATATGCAGACCAACAACACGATCATGTCAGCTTCATTTCCTCAGGAAATTAGACTAAAAATACATACTTCTCCAAAACAGCACTGAGTGTTTATTTTCTCAATCAAACTGCCAACACTCCAAATGAAAATATGCCTTTTTTATCTCCTTTTTTTTTTTAACTGCTGAAATTATATTTCAACTTCTGGACTGGTGACAGGAAACTTTCTCTTCCAAGTGCCAAAAAAGTCTTTCAGACACATTTAGCAGACTGCACTTCAACCTTCAGACAGTATGTTAGTAATACAGGGAGAACATAAAATACCATGCCCACGGCACTATGTAAAGTCAGAAGCTGCAAGACACTAAAAACAAGTAATGTTCTTGGATTTTCCTCTATGCGCAGCTTAGCTTGCCAAACAGTTCACAGTGTGTATAAGTCATATGGCAACAGATCAAGGGACTGCTATACTTTAGTGTTCTCATTAACCAGAAGTAGAATTTACCACTTCTGTGAACAGTCAGATTCTACATCCATCCATTTAAAAAAATGAAAGAAAACTCTTCATTAGAATAGTGGGATGCCAAAACCTCATTTTTAACAATGCTTCCATGTTGCTAGAATTTGGTTACAATGTTGATTATCAGTATTTCCCATAAAACTCCAGCCATATTATTTAAATAAAAAACAATCTAAAAATTTTAAAAAATATTTAACAGTATTGCAATACAAAAAGAGTTTGGAGACTGCAACTTTCACACTGGGGATGTCCACAAAATGGGAAAGTCAGCAAAACAGGTAGCATAACCTCCTCCTGCCTCTTTCACAGGAACAGGCTCAATAATGACATCCTCCAACCACCCACAGACAGATGCCAAAGATTCTATGGAAGCTGAAGTGCTCACTGGGTCAAAGTTACCCACGCCTTCTCCAAGCCACTGATGCATGTGAAAACACAAGTTGAATTCCCTGGCCAACATCTAAAAACAAAAAAGCCTTCGACAAAAAAGAAATTCTGTCTCATTTTGCTAGTAGTTCAGAGAATGGCAAAGCCGTGGAAAAACACGGCACTTTTGAAAGAAGTGTTAACAGCAGTCTCTTTAAACAGGAGTATAAACACAAGAGCATGTGTCATGGAAACAAGCACTGGAAGCAGAGATTGTACATGTGAATTGATTACCAGAAGTCTGGCAGGGAAAGGCACACCTATTTCCCACCAGCTGCAGCCGTCAATAAGTTCACTTAGTCCAGTCATTTCAGCTTCTGAGAATTATATTTTGAAAGCAGAATATTGAGAAGTTTACTACAGCTGCATATAAATAACAAAAAAAGATACTACTTGTCATTCGAATCACTCAAAAAGCACATTCATTACACTGTTTATCCCCTCTTCTTCTGTGGCTGCTCTCTTCACATAGAGTCCTACTTGTCCATGTCTAGAGTTTCTGAAGCAACAAAACTTGTAAGGCCTAACAATGCAAAACCCACACACATACCTAGTTTTCCTAACTTATTCTTTTATTTTGTAAAAGAGATCTTGAGCTTTGAAGGTCTGGAGGAAGAAGGATCTGGTAAAAGATCACATGCATCCACAGCACTGTAAACAGATTAGTAAACAAATGCCTGTACAATATCACAGTGCCGGGTCATATCTCCTTCGGTTACCATGTCCCTTAAAGTACCTAAACTCACAGCTCATATCCTAAGCCAAAATAGTCAAAACTCATATTCAAGTATCAAATTAACAACCATCCCCCCAAAGTACTGGTTTGACCAACCTGGGCACATACCTAATTGTAACTCTTCAAAACCCACAATGAACATAAAAAGTTGCATTTAAGCGAAGGCAGGAAACTGCAACGTGATTTAATTCAGAATCATTTTATGTTTGTTCAAATTCTACTTCTACACATACAGGAAGAACTGTTTAACACTCATGTTCTGCAACAGAGATGGCTGCCAATACTAGGAAATGGGTGCGTCAGGATAGCGTCAGGAAATATTCCCCACCGCCACTCCTCTACAATATATGTTTTATAAACCAACAGTCAGACATACACACACCACTTCTTATCTGTCTCTGTCTACACATGTTGTGGTCAGCTGCTCAAACAGAAAAATTGTAATGGATGAAAGGAAGCAGAGAATCCACTGTTAGAACTACCAAAGGCAGGAAAACATGATTTCACCTGCAACATGTGCTTTTCTTATATTGCTCCAAATAGGAATATCTCCATGTTAAGTATCAGTAAATACACAAATATAGAAAGGAACACAAAGCATAGCAATTTTTAGACTGCCCATAAAACATGCAAGTCAACAAACAAGCAGGCAGAAAAATCTTCATTTCCTAATATACCACAACATCAGACCATCAAACCCAACAATGTAAAATTGTTTTGCAGACCTACAACGCTGTGATGGCTTATTTTTCTCCACCACTTAACAACTCCCAATTCTTTATGGGGCAGAATAATAAAGAACTCAAAGGTAAAAAAAAGAAAAAACCTGAAACACAAATAGAACTCCCTTGTTCCCTAAACCATTAGAGCCTTGACACAAGTTGACCTGAGGTTCAGTGTTCACAGCCAACAGCAAAATTATGACCTTTATATAGCTCTTGAGTTGTTTGGTTTTTTGTCACTTCTTGAAGGAATAGGAAGGCAAAAATATCTCTCTCTGCACAGGCTGCAGGTGTATATCAGCTCCACCTTGTACAATGGTCCGCAGGGGAATCTCTGCTCTGGTGCCTGGAGCGCCTTCTCCCCCTCCTTCACTGGCCCTGGCATCTGCAGGGTTGTCTCACCTATTCTCACTTTTCTCGCCTGGCTGTTGTACAGCTGTTTTTAATGCTTCCCTGAATATGTTATCACAGAGATGCTGCCAAGATTACTGACTGACTCAGCTTTGGCCAGTAATCAGTCCATTTTGGAAACAGCTGGAATTAGTTCCATCCAGCACAGGGGCAGCTTCAGGCAGCTTCTGCATGTGGTGAAGTCACACCTGCAGACCCCCAGCAGAATCTCAGAAGATAAGAGGCTAATGTGTCTCAAACACCAATTGCAGGGTGGCTGTGGCACCAACCAAGGACTGTAGGTAACAACAGCCAAGGACTGTTGGCAATAACACGCTGTGAGAAAGAACAAGGTGTGACTCGACAAGGGGCCATACTGAGGTAGGACAGCACTTTTCTGGGACAAATGTCCTTATTCTAGCTCTTGGAGATAAGCACAACTCAGTACAGCACAAACACAGGAATGAGGTGGAGAAGCAGGCATGGACTGGGAGGGCAGCGGGGGAGTTGTGGGGGGGGGGGACAAGACCACCAAAGCCTTCTGACCCATTTCCACAAAGAGCTGGAAGAACTGACTGTGTGTGATGACTAATTTGCATAGAAAATCCGAAATTTTTCTCCAGGGCAGGGAACGCTTATCTGTCAAAAAAGCACCCAAAATCAAATGCAGGTGCATGGGTGACCCCGGACCCTGGATATCCCATTGGCTGGATCAATGCAGTAGCCAGTACTGGTGATCTCTCTTTCTCCCTTCCTCTCTCTCCACCTTTAATTTGTCTCTCTGTCTCCTTCTTTTCACCCTATCCCTTTATCCAAAACCCACCGCTGTGTGCTTACATTAGGAGGTGTAGGACTAACATACCAACTTCTACGTCATGTTTAATTAACTAACAGTATTTTGTAAGGTTTTGTGGACCCTCTAATTTTACTTATTCCTTTTGAAAAGCATCTACAAATCTGGGTTCTCCCTTCCACTTAAAGGTGGGACACCACACCCCAACTACTAAATCCTTGCCACCTACACCCAATACAAATCATGAACAGTAAAAATGAATAGAATAAAATCAGTGAAGCAGAAAAGCATTTGTTTGAAGACTGATGAAAGAAAACAAGATCAACAGCAAGCTTGGATATACACTAAATTTTAATCCAGAAGAGACTAGCATTATTCAGTGAACCATCACTCTTCCCTTGAATTCTGATGATTCCCTGCATACTCCCATCACCCAAGTACCTGGCAGTCCAACAGCATGTGTAGACCTGGCAGAACCCCATGGGACATCTTCAGTTTAACCTCAAGTACAGCTTAGGATCATAGTAATTTTGTCCCCACTCTGTGTTAATTTGCTTTGAAAGCAATAGTTTCACTGTATCATTAGTCCCTTAGATTTCCTGTCTGATGCTAACAGGATGAGATCGCTCATGCTTGAGAAAGCACTGCTTCCCCCTCCTAGGCCTCTTAAAAGGATGTTACAGCAGCAGCAGTTGAAAACGAAACCAGCTATCAAATGTTTATATAGAAAGGCAAGACGAACTAGGTACACAAAATACACAGTGAAGTACTTTTCAGTCCACCCCACTACCTACAAACTAGTGAAGAATTATGGAGCTGAGCACATGTAAACACAGGAAAGGGAAAGACTGCATTGGGGAGTATGTAAGCTAACATGCTGCCTGACAAATACAAAAAGGCTTAATTGGCCAACTGACAGAAGCCCCAGCACAGTCATGTCAAAACAAAGAATTACGAAAAAACCTTTAAGGGCTTTTCTCTGCCTAAAGCAGCAACAAACACCACAGAAAACACCAAAGCACAGGCTTTTTGGTTTCTCAGTGGGAGATGCTATATTGTGAAAAGTAACACCACAATTTACATGAACATCTTCCAGTTAAAAACAGCACTAATCCCCACGAATTTGGGAAAACCATAAACAACATAGTACTTTGAGAAGGAACACAAAACATCCTAGGTTTTTACAGTACACGAAGCACAGAATTATTCACTCTTTAAACTCAAAATACTTGGCACCTCTTAGTCATCAGCAAATCATGGGGAAAAAAGTGTGTAGGGGTGGCACTAAGTGTTGGTACAGACTTCCCCTAAGATCAGTCCAGTCCTCTTGGGCAAGAAAGGTGAAGTCTTAAAATAACAAACTGCAACCACCACTTTTCAAACCTTAGCTTGAAAGTGTGTTTCTTTCCAATCCTTTTTCCCATCATCTTTTGGAAGGGAAAGGATGGCTCAAACCTGACGGCCACTGACAAGGACCTGAAACATGCAAAGATAGCCTGCACTGTGGAGTAACTGTCCCTTTTTAACTATCACTGGCATTTTCTGGTTGTGGTGGTGAAGCCTCATTTGGTGACAATGCCAGCTTATGGTATTTTCACTTCTTTCTTCCTTTCTTCTCATCCAAGCTATTTCTTTGTGCCTCTTCTCGAAAAAAAAAATCCCCATACTGGACTGGTTATGTCATACATTTCACTGAACAAGAGTGGCAAACATGTCAGTACAAACAAATGAACCAAAGTACTGCATTCTGGAGAATGAACAAGTGGTTGGAAATAAAATGGATGCCATTTTAATACGAAGCTATAGTCGGAGGGTTCCCAGTTCTGGCATAAAAACAATGCTCAACTGCGTCCATGGCCGCGTGTCCTCATGCAGGCAAGGAACACCAAAATCACACTGTGCTTGCTCACAGACAGCATTCAGAGAAAAAGAAATAAAAGGCGTTACTCTTGAAACAACAATAGTGAATGGTAACAACAGGAGGAAGAACATGTTAGTAAATACAGTGAATAGCCAATTGTTAAATGAAAAAATATTAAGGATGTTCGCTAAATTTTTTTGAGAAAACTAAGGGAACAGAGACCACAGAAATCAGGGGGTTTTTACTGATCCAGCATACCAGAATATAACCAAACCCAGCCATTCTCTACTCCTAACTTCCCAGTGTATCAAGTTCAAAGTTTCTCTTGGGGTTAACTACTTTGCAAGTTCTCAGTGCCTCTATATATTAGAGTAACCAAAAGAAAAACCCAAACCATCCACCCATCTCCACGGGCCAAGGCAAGATAATTTCAGTTAACTCCCAGAAAAGCAATGTCAGGTATGAATTTGAGACATTGACTTAAATTATCTCTTTCTTGCATTCTATAAATAAATTCTAACCAGATTTCAATTTACTATTTCTATTTTGTTTTGCTTTAAAATAACCAGAAATCCTTTACACAAGTAGAACATGAAGCTTCTCATCAAACCATATTATAAAACCTCTTTATTTGTTGCAGTTGCAGTGGTATTACCTGTATTAATACCATTTTCTTGGTCCAACAACAGCATTTCCTGTTTTACTGGACACAAAGAATCTCTAACTAGGTATGTGTTGTAAAAGATATTTTTTAGCTGAAAAGTTCATCTAAACTGCCTATGCTAATACAAACCTCAAGAGTTAGTTTTGACAAGTAAAAACCATCCTAACCGTATAAAAATAACTCTTTAGAATAATTATTTCTATTTATTTTCTGCAACAAAGCAGTCAGCAGTAGTTGGCCTTATTATGGCAAAAGCTTAACAATGACAAAACCAGAATGACTTTGTCAAAATGGAACAGAAGTATTATTTTTAAACTGAGAAGAAAAAAAATCTCTGGCAAATAGCCTACATAATAAAATACTCTATTTCAAGTGCAGCCTTTAATTGAAATGCAGTAATACTCAATAGCCTTATAAGCCTAGACCAAGGCATCAGTAAATCGGAGGTATATGGGAGTACAGATCCTTAATCAATCACCCTAGTATTTTTCGGAGAGACAACATGACCCAGCACACAGACCAAGAAGTTCCTGCAGATCATTGAAGGTAACTTCTTGACATAAGTGGGAGAAGAGCCAGCAAGGAAAGGTGTGTTGTTGGACCTTGTACAAACAAATCAGGAAGGACTGAGAATGTGAATGCTGGAGGCAGCATTGGTTCTAGCAACCAGAAGATGGTGGAACTCAAGATGATCCTGTGTAGAAGAAGCAAAGCAGCAAGCAGTACTAGAACCCTAAACTTTGAGAGAGCTAACTTCAGCCTCTTCAAAGATCTGCTTGGAGGAATTTCATGGGTTATGGCTCTAGAAGAGAAGGGGGTCCAAGAAAGCTGGTCAATATTCAAGCATAATTTCCTCCAAGCTCAAGACCAGTGCATTCCCATGAACCAGAAAGTAAGCAAAGTGGGAAGGAGACCTTTATGGATGAGCAAGGAGTTTCTAACAAATCTCAAATAGAAGAAAGAAATGTATGGAATGTGGAAAAAAGGGACAGGCCATGTGGGAATGTGACAGGAACATTGTCAGAGAATGCAGGGATGCGACGAGGAAGGCCAAGATGGAGTATCACGGACTACAAGCAGGGCTTCTAACAAGTACATCATCAGCAAAAGGAATACTAGGGAAAATGTGGCATCGCTAATGAGTCAGACAGATGTCCTGGTGATGGAAGACAGAAAAGGCAGAATTGCTGAATGCCTTCTGTGCTTGTGTCAACTGCTGAGGCCAGCCCTCAGGAATCCCCGACCTTGCAGCAAGGAGAGGAAGGCTGGAGAAAGGAAGACCTGGTCATTGAGAATTCAACTAGATAGGCTTAACATTCATAAATCCATGGGCCTTGATGGGTTGTATACACAGGTGCTGAGGGAGCCAGTAGATGATGTCACTAAGCCACTTTCCATCATCCTCGAAAAACCATGGAGAGGTGCCCAGTGAGTGGATGAAGGACAATGTTATTCCCATCTTCAAAAAGAGCATGAAGGACTCTGGAAACTACCGGCCAGTCAGCCTCACCTCCATCCCTGGAAAGGTGATGGAACAGAACATTCTGGAGGTCATCACCAAGCATGTAAAGAAAGGAAGGTCATCGGGAGCAGTCAGCATGGATTCCCCAAAGGGAAATCATGCTTGACCAAT
>VXBT01008959.1:0-22353 GCA_013400235.1 Oriolus oriolus
TCTATGGCATACACCCCTACATAAAAGTGCACAGTCCAACAAGTAGGACGGATGTGGCCAACAGAAGCAGGGAGAAGGCTATGGAGGAAAATGCAGTCAGAAACAGGAGGTAGTGTGTCAGCCTTGAGATTCTGACCTGAAATATACTTTGATCTCTGCTCCCTCTGTCCTCTTCACCTCAGGCATGGCTAAGCCAATGGCCAGAGGCACTAACATGCTCCTGCCCTGCAGCCATCCAGCAGTGCTGAGCTCCATCCATGCTGCGGGGCTGTATTAATTTGAAGGGCTTCGAGTTGCTCTCATATTTTCACATCTCTGTTCAAAGCATTTGCCCCACTCTGAGGAAAATGGAGCATTGCAGGGGTTGGGCTCTGCTGCTCTGGGCATCTGCACGGGGCTCACAGGAAGAGTGGCCCCTTCTCATCCCCATCAGCTTTAGACTGAGATTCATTTGAAAGCACAGGTACCATCACAGAATGTAATTGTGGTTACAAGCGTGAATGAAACTCATCAGTTTTGCTTATTTTTCAAGTGGTTTGGTTTTTGCTTGCTTAATGCTCCATAACTATTGTCTCTGCTGCAGAAGAGACAAAGCTGTTGCTCTGTTCTCAGCCACAGCTATTTATATCTTGCAATAACACTCCTCAGGATACTAGGAAGGGTATTAAACCAATACTGTAAAATTAGGACAAAGACACAACCTTCGGGGCCTTTCTGCTCAAAAGCTGTCACTAACATTACCACCTCACTTTTGTTTTCTCTGCTGGATTGCTCCCCTGCAATCCCTCAGCCAGATGGTCTTTATTCTGTTTATTTATAAGCTTAATTCAAAGCAAAAGGAGTGGATGTCTTTAGGGACATCCGTCCCACTTTCAGCACTAGACGTGCTGACACCTCCGAGAGCCCAGTGATAACAAACCGTTTAAGAGCCTCTAAATGTTGGGGAAATCAGAGCCAGCACCTGTCAGGTCACACCCAGCTCTGCCTTTGTTGCAGGCCTCCCTCTGTGTGGCCACTATGGGTGGGACATATCCCAGCCTCCTGGTCGGTGTGAACCCCCTTGCTGCAGAGGGATCCCCAAGGGAGCAAAGGGAGAAGAGGCTGGTGGAAATCCAGACACATCTGAGCACTTGGCAGGTACTTACTGTGCCTTTTGAAATGTTTCCTCTAACTTAGAAATCACAGCTTGTCTTTTCAGGAGTTTGTTGAGATACTGCTTTGCTGCCCCTTGGATGTTTTTCCCTTAACAATTCCCTAAGGAGAACTGGCTGACAAAAATAAGTACTTAGTAATTCTTTGGAAATCAGATGTGGATGCTATTCCCTTAAATCTCCACTGCCAAAATACATGTATTTGTAGCATATATAGAGTTCCTTGTGACCACTTGTATTCAGATGATTTTCTAATTTTTTCTCTTGCTATTAGCCTGTCTGCAAAGGGTTCACAAACAACATTAGAGGTCCCACTCCTTCAAAAAAAAAGTCTGTCCAAAAAGTGACTTGTAACCAGATGTGCCACAGTGTGTTACACACATACAGTGTGCTATTTTTATCTCTCCCTGTTTTCGTCAGTGATTAAAGCTTTTATGATGTAACCCAGCACTTTGAAACGGCTTCTTGTGTTCCACACCGCAGCTCAGTGCTCCATCCCACGTTAATCTCTCCGTGGTTGCAGGGAGATAACTGCCCCAGATGCTCTGGTGGACAGAGCTGTGCTTTGAGCGCAGCCGCCACTGCCTTCAATGAGTTTTGTTTTGAGAGGTGACAGACGAGCTGTCTGGGGTGGTCTTCCAGTTCCCTCTGGGCCTGAAGGAAGATAGTTCAGGCCAGGAGATATAGGGGGATGTTCCCAGCCCACCCTTGCTTTGTGCCTGCTTGCCATTTGTGCCCCCAACATCACTTACTGGCCAAACAGCTCTGCAGCTGCTGGGAGAGTGAACCTCAAATCTTCACCTTCCTCTTTTTCCTGCATTTCTCCCTTCAGAATATATGCAAAGGTTGGCTGAAATTGTACATGGTTTTAAAAAAAAACAATTCCATTACCTGATAAATTTATCAGAAAAACGTGAATTAAAACTCCCACAGTATTGTGTAGGATTTTTAGAAAAACACATTTGAAAAAACCCCAAACAGCTGTCCGTATTTCAAACCCCAATGCTTGTGACCAGGATCAGGGAGCAGAGCTGTGCCTGTGTGTTTCCCAGTGCATTCCCTGTGCCTGCAAGCAGCATGCCTGGGGCTGGTGAATCGCTCCTGGACCCACCTGCACTTCCCTGGCTTCTCCCGGCGCTCAGAGCTGCTGCATCAGCACCCACAGCAGGAGGGGGTGCATTGGATCTAGATAACAAATACGCCTCGTTCAACAAGCATTTGGCTAGAAATGCAGACAGCATAATCAAGATACTCATCTGCTTCAGAAAAGGCTTCTGAGGAGTTAAGTTACACCCTTGCTACGTCACATATCCAATTATAATTCAGCTACCTCCCCATGGGAATTAGCATAGAAGCTAATCACTATGTAAACTGCAGAATGTGTGGGAAATTGTCTTTTATCAGGGCCAGTGTTACCCCTGGGAATGGGAGGGTTCAGGCACCGGTATGCTCCCTGCTCCATCTGCTGCTCCTGGACGCTGGGTGTTTGGCGTTTTTCGTGCCCCAAGCCCCGCAGGGTGGACACCACATTCCCTTGACATGGCTGTGGTCTAAGACCAGGTCTGCTTCTCGCTGTGGGTGGGGAAAAAGGGATGCCAGGGCTGGTGGTACCTGAGAACCTTGCAGGCTTGCAGGGAGGGGCACAAGGATGTACAAGGAGCCAAACTGGGAGGAAAGCTCCAGCCACCAGAGCTGACCCGCTCCTGGTGCACTTTGAGACACATACATGCACACACACATACACCCCACCTCCCACCCAGAAGGGCAGATTAATTCACCCTGAGCATCACCAGAGCTTCTGTAATCACCACGGCCAGCGCCAGGGCAAGCTGTTGCTCTGTAGGTAAAGACAAGTCATTCTCCTCCAGAGTAGCAGCTTCCAAGCTACCAGACAGGATTAGTTCGGGGTTTTTTTCAATCATGTTGAGTTTTTTACTTGCTCTTAAAAGGTGCAAATGCAAGAGTACAAAACAAATCTACACATATGTGACAAGATAGTGCAACTTCATTTTGAGCAAGCCCTGGGAAGTCACCATTTCTGTCCCAGAGCAGTGCTGAAGAGTTTTGCCATTTCCCAGTTTACTCTTTCTTTCTCTTTAATTTTACATTTAACAAAGGCACAACACATGCCCAGTGACCTGTCCTCATCACTGCTGAGCTTTGCTGAGCAAAGAAACAAAGGCACAACACATGCCCAGTGACCTGTCCTCATCACTGCTGAGCTTTGCTGAGCAAAGAGCTGTCCAAGCTTCATGCCCTGAGTCAGCTCTCAGCTCCTATGAGGCTGTTCAGGCCGAACCTACAAACTGGGGCTTGAGCTTTGCTGATGGACAGTGAGGCCCAGAGTACGGTGGCATTGGGGATGGGTGTCAACTCACCAAGATATTTGGAAGGACATGTGAAAGGGGGTATGGGTGCCTTTGTATGCTCTTACATTACAGAAAATCTGTGGGTCATGTTCTGTGATTCCTGAAGTCACCCTGCAGAGCCTTTGTCTTTCTACAGCCAGGTATAATTTGTGGTTTCTTGTTGCTAGTATTGGCCCACAGCAAATAAGCAGCAAAAGTCCCATTAGCATTTTCCCACAATAGCCTCCTCAGAGCCAGGACTGTGGTGTTATCTGCATCAGAGCAGCAGCCAGTCCCTGAGCCAGAGCCCTGATGTTCCCCTTGATTAGGGCCATGGTGCTGTACCAGGGGTGCCTGTGCCCAGCACGGCACTGCTGCATGCGAGAGCCCTGGGCTGAGTAGCCAGGCACACTTCCATGCCCAAGCACTTCACATTAGTGGGCTCAAAGCAAACATTGCCATAGTTTCACATTCCTGACTGACTTTGTGTCAGACTACATCAGCATAAAAAATTGGATGAGCCCTCAGATTGAAGCAAGATGGTTGTTATTTAGATCTAACGAACTGCAATAGGCAGAAATACATAAATCATTCCTGGCCAAGGAGTAAATCAAATGCAAGTGGTTGAGATGACACTGGAGCTTGAATTTCAATCTGCTGAGGGCCAGATGCATCCAACAAGAGTATGAACACTGTGTTCCATGACAGGCTGCTTTTCCCAGCAGCCAAGTTAAATGCTTTAAAACACTGACTGAGCTACGCTTTCTGCTGAGACCACGGCTCTGGGACAGCCACCCCCTGTGAAAGTCTCTGACTTGACCATCATCTATATGGAGGTGAACCATCACTTCTATCTGTAATGTGGACAGTTCCCTGTGCTGTGCAGGGTTTTGCATGGGCTTTCAGCCTCAGTGAGCTTCCTTTATTCAATTTTTAACTAATGGGAAGTAATTTGAACACTGGTGTAACCCCTTGGTTCAGCAGAACTGCTGACACGGACAGGACTGGATCTGGCCTGACCCTAATTAGCAGGAAAAAGGACAGATTGTCACAGATGCCATCAGAAGTCCCCACCTGGCCCCGCCACTGCACCCCAAAGGTTTCCATCTTGGATAAATAATAAATGCAAAGGCCAGCCTCACATATTCCCCTTGAAGGCTAGACGAAGCTGTGTCCAAATGAATTAAATCTGCTTGCTCTCTTTTGGTGATGAACTTGAGGCTGATAAAAATGAACTATTTTTGGTGCTAGCTAGAGGCACAAGTGAATGGCTGGCAAAGCATGGAGTGCACTTCCCTGCCCTGCCAGTGCATCCAGCCAGGACTGCACCACCCAGGCACAAAGAATGCCAAGAGCCTTGATGCCATGCTCCACCTTGCCCCCTTTTATTTAGAGTATGCCTGCAATGCCTGTTTCACAAGAAGAAGCTCCTTCCATCTCAGAGCCCCCTTGGGTAGGTGAGTGCCTGCCTTCCTCAGCCAGTGCTGGGAGATACATTGTTGTGTCCAGCATCGGGGTGCTGGCATGTGAGCCACACGGTTTTGCTCCTGAGGGAACACTGCTTTTCTGCCTTGGAGCAGCTCAATGGGAAATGCCCCAGGTGCAGCTGCCTGTAGGCAACATTGTGACAGCACCGCCACTGACTGGAGAAGGAGGAGGAATCTTCTACCTTTGGTTCAAGGCTGCCAGTAGTAGCATGAGCATATAAATTGGCTTCTGCTTCACGTCTTGCACCTTCCACCATGAGGCGGGGGGAGATATCAGTACTGGATGAGCTTCTGTTTCCTCCAAGTGCTCTGAGGGCTGCTGCTGATTTCAGATTTACTTATTGTAATGTGTCCTTTACTGTGGTCATTTGTCTTGTTCTTTAAAGGCTACAGTCTGACATTTGGTCTTTACTGGATTCCACATTGTTGTGAGCATAAAGGTCCTGTCTGCTTAAACAAAGTTTTATCCAAGATGCTATTTACAAGTTTCTCCAAAATGTCAGTATGTGCTTTTCCTGCAAGCTGGCAGGGTGCATCACACTTACTGCTGGATAGCACTGCAAACTACAGGTGCTCAGTGTCCAGATGGTGTTTCTGAGCCCTAAGGCAGTCTTTCTGGGTGCTGATGTCCTGAGGAGCTGCCCCTTGCACATCCAGCTGTGGCTCCTCCAGTAAGGATCTGGCTCCTTTATTTCAGAGTTTATACTAGCAGTTACTAATCGGGCTTTTTATACACAGATATTATCTCTTAAACTGCTTTCTTCTGTTCCTTGACATATTTCTTTGCGCTGCACACATGGAGCTTTTCTGTCTGGGATATATACTCGAAACAAAATGGGCAAGTCTTTCTTTATGGCCTTGGTAGAGTCAGCTGCTCATTTGGCTGTTGTAAAAACAAACGAGGAATTTAAATCTGCAAGACAGGAAGATCCTGTCTTGTGTTTGCAAGCACTGAGTGAGCAGGACCCCATTGGAGGTGGCGGCCCCAATGGCCAGAAGGAGTTGCGAGTGTGAAACGGGGTCCCTGCCTGCAGCGGCTGCAGATCCAGGCCAGCACAGGCAGGCTTATCTGCCAAATGGCACAGTTGGAACATTGCTCCATGGGCTGCAGCTGTGCCCAGTCTCCTGGTGCCAGCATCGCCCTGCAAGCACTGTGCCGGGGAGGGACCGGTCTCCATGGCTTTGCAAACTGCCTTCCAAATCAGGTATTCAGACAAAACTCCAACAGCCTGTGTGCCAAATGCTTGGGGGCATTTTACTGCTTTGGCTCTGGAGGCAGCAGGACTGGCAGCAGACATCCCCCTGCCTGCAGAGTGACCCTTGCATTCACACGTGCTCTGCAGCACTGCCATGTGCTGTGGCACTGTGGAAACCCCCAAACTCTGGTGGCAGGAGGGGAAGATGAGCTATGGGTGCCATCCTCAGCATAGCAACCAGTACATACCACAGCAGCACCTCCTGCCCCTGCTACCCAGGGGCTGCTCTGCCACCATGCCAAGGAAGGGGACATCAGTTTCCATTGCACCAAACTGCACCTATTTCCCCACAGCAGTATGTTTGTCCAAGTCATTCCCGCAAAAGCAATAGTGCTTTTCTGTTATACCAGAATGCCCTTTCACTGCTGCCTGAAGAAGGGGGTAGTGAACTGTTGTTTGCTCTGCTTTCAGACATGGTGAGGGGAGATAAGCACCAAACAGCAACCTAAGCAACAAAGCAAGCTCTTTCCAATAGACACTGGCCTGCACTAGACCTCTGCTTTGTGCGATGAATCAGTGTCCTTCTCAGAGATATTATAAAACATGATTTCCTTAACTCCATGGTATTCAGGATACAGAGCTAAACTCTCAGGACTTAATCTATTTAAATTGCCCTGTGATATATATTCAAGAAAACAAAGGTGCACTCATAAGAGTTAATCCATTTTAAATTGATTTGGCCTCTCAGCCTTTGTGAAATATCTGTGCAGGAGAGCCTGGGGGCTTTCTGCATTTTTCAGTTAGGAAAGAGACCAGCCAAGTCAACCTGGCACAGGGCAGATCTCGGCTTGCTTTATTGCAGACATGCTGTATCCAGTATTTCAACTAGTACCTAAGAACCAAACCATTGGAAAGGAGCTGGGAAAAGCCACCAGAGTCTTATTTCTTGCAGAAAAGATCAAAACAACCCCTGAGAACTGCTGCAAAAACAAGCAAGTGGAAAGTTCCCAAGGGAGTGAGCATGCTTAAGCTCAGCTCTCATGTGGAGGCAAATAAATGGCTCTAAATTGATTCGTTTGCCAATCCCTGAATGGAGACATAGAATCACAGAATGCTTTGAGTTGGAAGGGACCTTAAGGACTATCGAATTCCAATCTGCCTGCCATGGGCACCTCCCACAAGACCAGGTTGCTCAAAGGCCCATCCAAACTGGCCTTGAACACTTCCAGGGAGGGGGCATGATTCATTTTCCCCTAAGGATGGCTTTAGTTGTTGGATACAGTTGCAAGACATGGTGCCTTTCCCCTTGGAGTATCAAACCCGTGTCGACTCAGGGGAAGTAGTGGCCCCAAAGCCCCCAGCGGGATTTGATACCGGGGCTTCACTGTGTGGCTCAGTCGAGGGGAGCCAGGCTCTGTGGAGTCCCCCGCAGCCGCTGCGTATCACTTAAGGGCTCTGCGGATACCACGGGGCAGCGCACGTCCCGCGGAGCCCCTCGCTGCCCCGTGTCACCGGCCCGGAGCCAAGGTGCTGCCGGTGACACCGGCCCGTCCGCCGCCCATCGCTGCGGCTGCGCACGGCGGGCCCCCAGCGCCACCCTCTGGGGACGCGGCCGCAGCCACGCGGTCCCGGCTGCTCTCCCGGCACTGCTTCCCTCGCCAGCATGGCTTTTGCTTCCCTCTTCAGCGTCCTTCAGAGCTGTTTCGGGGTTCAGCCCGCGCGGAGCATCAGGGGCCGGAGATGTGCCTCGGTGCGAGATGGGGCTCCGGCTTCCCGGCAGCGCTGGGGATTGAGCCACTGCGCCTTTGTGCTGCCTTTTCAGCTGTGGAAAGAGGCTATTTATTGGTCATTTCAGAGCCAGCTGTTATAAAAAGGTGTATTAAAAAGATTCTTAAATCTCCCTCTCTCGGTTAAGGAAAGCAACCTTTGGTTTGATCTTTTTGCATAAAATAAGTTTGTTCGGGGTTTTTTTCTGTTCATTTCCTGATCAGCTCCAGCTCAAGAGAATCACCTCCAGGAGGAAGAACGGAAGGACACTGCTGCAGAGGAAACCTTGAAGAAGTGGGACATTCTGTAGCACAGTCCTGTCCAAGTGCTGCTCATACCAGTAGACATTCCGACAACAAATTACCGTGTAAGTTTAGTAACATGTTGCAGATGCAAGTACTTCATATCTGCTTATAAAGGACTCCTCTTGTTATTTATTGTCCCTTTCAGGATTAGCTGAGGAAGGAGATGGGAAATTGTACTCACTGGCATGTCACGAAGCTGGTTGAGAGGCTGAGGAGGAAATGAAGCAGAAGCCAGCTGAGAACAGCACCTTGCCGTCAAACTCCGCAGGGTGGTTTTGGCCCATGTGAGGAGTGAGGCAGCTTTGACTCAGCATTCCTACAGCTGAAAGTTTAAAATCAAATCAGCATAGCAGCAAGCATTTTTGCTGCTTCCTCCCATAACCACCAACTCCTGCCCAGTCACAAGTTTGGATGGAGGATCCCACTACAGAGCTGAAGATGGTGAAAGGCTCCCAGTTGCTCCAGACCAACAGTGACAAATGTGCTATGTTGTCCCCAAAATTCAGCAGTGATGTGCTCCTCCCCACTGTCATGAAGGTCACTGGTGTTCTGCATGCTGGGACACACAGAAAGGAAGGTCAAGCATGCTGCCTTTGTGCTGAAGAGGGCATTTCCCTCCTGTAATAAATAAGTAGCCGTCTTGTTTTTCCTGGGGTCATCTGAGGCACAGAAAATTCTGGAGGAGGATATTCCTTAGCCTCCACTCCTGACTGCTTCCCTCCCACTGCTGGCAGAGCCAGAGCCGGTACAATGGGGAGGGTTGGCCTTGAACACCCCACTGCTGCTGCAGAACACTCACCTGAGCGGGTGCCTGGCCTCTGGGCAGCCTCTGTACAAGGGACTTGATGCACAGCCACAAACAGGTATTTGTGTGGGGTTTCTCTCCCTATGCCAAATGAACACTTGCCAGAACTCTGACCCTGCAGTGCAGTATAACCATTGGCAGGGCAGTGATTGTTGTGGGTATGAGCTCTTAAATCACTTACAGCAAGAAAGAGAGTGGTGATTGCACAGCTTTTTCTGCTTTGCTGCAAGCCTTGGCCAGTCCCACCAAATCAAGCATCACAGGACATCTGGAATGAAAACATCAGATCCACACAGGATCCAGGCATCATCCCTGGGATACACCCCCAGCCCCAAGCCATCACAGCCCAGGGTTTTATCAGGACCTGCTTCCTTCCAGGAGAACACTGGACCTAAAATAAGTTACATTTATTTCATTGTTTCTTGGCTTGAGCTTCAGAAAGTTCAAACTGTTTCTGTTTTCCTGGTGTTAGTCATGCACACAGATTGGGAGCCTAACCTGTAATTCTGGCTTTGCTGCTGCTATAAAACATTCACACTGGGTTCTTCTAAACCAGGAGCAGAAACCTTTAATTTCATTCCACTAAAGGAGTTTGATCTAGGACCATGACATTTCAGTTACTTAGTAATACATATTTAACACTCCCAAAATTAAACCAAGAGAAGGAAAAACGTAGTATATAAGCAACTACAAGGATTTTATTTACAGCCAGTAAAAACTCTTAATTTAGAACAAAGATCTACACAAAGACCTTATAGTAACTCCTTCTGCCTGTTAGGCTGCATAATTTAGGGACTTCTGTTCAAAACATAATGTCTGAGATTTTAATTTCTCCGTAGTTTGAATTTTTGGCTGATAAGGGACAGAAAAGTCTAAAATATTGAACATTTCCCTAAGATGGGAAAACCATTTCTGCAGGATGCTGGTCCTACTTTGGAGCACACAGATGTTCCTCATCTGCAGGGGTTCAGTGCAGCAATACAGGAAACCACTCAAGTTGGTTCCCATTGCTGCCAAGGAGCACATGTGCTGGTTTTCAGCCTAACCTTCCATAAAATAATGGGATAAACAACAAGCTGGTAGTTTTATCTGTCACACAAAGAGCACAGGCTCACTGCTCCCTCTTTATCTCCTGGTAGCTATAGGTCCTCTCTTGGTCTTCAGTGGGGCTGTGAATTCCCTCAGGCAAGGTGTTTCTCATTGCCCCATGCTGGTGCAGGTGCTGGTCCAGCAAGGTGCTAGTCTAGAGCTTGGCAGTGCTGTACCGAAGTATGTGAAGTGCTCCATGGCTTGGCTCTGTTGAATAACTGTGTCACTAAGAAATAGATTCAATTTCGTATTATTTAACATCTCTGCTTTCTGTGCCTCCATAGATGGTTGTTTATTACCCACAGCCAAAGATGGTTTTGCTCCTCAGCACAATAAATCAGGCTCTTTTTAGCACAGCCTCAAGAATTCCTGGAGTGGTTTCAGCTCCTCCAGAACCACAGTGTGACTCAACATAGTGAACAGAAAACCAGACTTTCCCAGTAAGCTCCTGTTTCTACACAGAAGTTATTGCTGGATATGGGTTGGTTTCTTTTTCATGGTGGTTGGTACTGGGGATCTTCAGCCTCTGGATTAATCTCAGAGCAGGGCATTGCAGGAGAAGCAGGAGGGAGTCCTGGCCCTGAAGAGCCCACAGAATGGGTGCCCAGTGGGTTGAAGTGGTCGGTGAGCAGGGGCGAGGTGATGAACAGCTGAGGGATAAAGGAAGAATCCTGCCAGACTGCAGGGATCTGGAAGCAGCCTTGTGGAGGCAGCTGTTTAGCGGGGTGAGGAGCTTCCTGGCTTGGGCTTACACATGCACACTGGCCCACCGCATGCAGGATGCAGCGGGGTTTCTGCACTTCCTAAATATTTCTGGGATTATTATTATTATTATTACATTTTAATCAATGCAGGAAATTAATGGAGGTGAGACTGTAAGTGCAGGTGTCAGCAAAGGAGCTGATTTGTTATTTCTGACACAGAGCACAGGAGGGACTTTGAGCTGTTGGATAAACCACAACAATATCAACAATGGAGCTTCTTTTTTTATAAATAACTACTGATGTCTCTATTAGCTTCCACAGCAGATATCAACACCTGTAGCAGGAAAGAGATTTATACCCACTAATAATGAACTCTGTGTTAGCAATGGGGACTAAATCAAATACCATTAGCTTTGCCTAACAGTACAACATAGAGGTCACATAGTGCCCTTTGAAAGCTCTGATGTGACTGTTGCGCTAAACTCACCACACTGCTCTCCTGCCTGCCAGAGCATACAACGATGTTAATGTGGTCCTCAGCAGTCTTTAGAAAAAAGTAAATACTGAACTTCATTAAATAGAATAGCACATAATAAGCTAATATTCGTTTACTTAATCCTCATACTATGAATAGCAGATATTGATCCAAATGTGAGAAGAGCCTTATCCAGTGTTCTATCACCTAATATTAATCCTTATCACCTTTGTGGTCATGTTCAGAGATCTCCCTTGGTTATATTTTCTGGCCGCTATTAAACAAATAAATTTCTTCTGCTGCCTTGTCTAGGTTTGAAAGACAGGTATGTGCTAAGGAAGGCAGGAGCCTCCCTTGGAATGGAAGATGCAACCCCCTTCCTTCCGAATTATTATAATTTTGAAATTAAGGGGCTTTCAGGCAAAGAGATGAGGAATAGAAATAACAGTTCTTTACTGAGAGATACATATATATATATATATATATATATGTAAAACAAGGCAAACGAAACAATAATAACTGTGGCAGCACCACCAAACAGACCCAGAACCCAGTGCCAGCCTCTCTCGGCTGCCAGGCCCCTTCCCCTCCGGTGCAGTTCCGCTCACGGCCGGCAGGGGCGCTGGTGGCTCCCGGCCGGGCAGGGCGGGTGCGATGGCTCCCCCGCGCCTGCAGGGGGCGCTGTGGCGCAAGCTCGGCCCTCACGCGGTAATGGCGGCCCGGGATCCGGGAAGGGAAGGGATGGAGGAAGGGCTTCACAAACCCCTTGAACCACCGATCCCGATGCCCAGACAGACCTTTAGGAACAGCAGGCTGGAACAACAGGATTAACACAAAATCCCGGGTGGTAGATGAGATGTATCAGACTCTGGAGCTACAGCGGGAACCCCGGGACATCTTGGCAGGCAGGGCGTGCGGAGCTACAGTGCAGCAAAAGGTTTGCAGCAGCAATGGCAGCAAAGGACCGGTGGGGCAGGGCAGCCGCAGCCTGACTCCCAGCGAGGCAGGGAAAGGTGGCCTTGGGATCCCAGGGATCCCCCTGAGGCACCTGAGCAGATAGTGAAGAAAGGTCCCTCTTTTAGTGAGGTAGGGCGTTAAATAGGGTCCCAGTGCAACAGCCACTCCAGCGAGCAAGCTCCACTCATGGTAGAAGGAAGGCAGCAGAAGACAGAAGCCTGCAGTGATGTCGAATTCTCCCCACAGTGATTGCAGCCTCCTTCCCCTCTGAACGCTGAGAGAACAAGAGCCCAAGGGGTGGCACCCAACCCCTTTTTTCCAGTTCAATTCTCACAGCATCTCTGCTCCACACCCAAGTGGAAGAGGTTAGTTAGCTGGACCCCTCCCCCTGTGGTCATGTCTTTTGTCTCTCTTAAGTACCGTGCAATCACTGTCTCCCAGAAACATGTATGGGGGAAAATTCCTTTAAGAGAAAAAGAAAACAAAAGAAGGAACTCCTAAAACCCCAACATGCCTATAATTAAAGACATATATTCAGCAGCAAAGAGGCACAGATGGAAGTGTACAGCAGGAAACTTCTGCACCCTTCACATAGACCACGATGGCAGAATAAGACACACTCCCTGCTGGCAAGGAAAATGCAGAAAAGAGAATGAGATTAAACACTGACAAGCTGCAGTGCAGCCTCTGGGATGCCCTAGGGTTACCACAGCAAATACTTTGACATATCAGCAAATACTCCTGATCTAGGAGAGCTTAGGCTCGTTTGACCCAAACATCACTGGTTTTCACTGCTGTTATTCCAGCTTTTACTGCCACCCTGCATTGACACCTCTCTGCTACTCCCACTCCACCACCTCTCTGCCCATCTCTGTGCTCTGTCGACACCTCTTCTTGTACCAGAGAGTAAAGCTCATTTCCAGGAATGGGGCAGGTGGTTAATGAGTGGGATTTTTTGTAGATTCTTTCCGTAAAGACTCAGAAGGCCCATTTCAGGCTTTTCTCCCACATCTGTCCACCCAGGTTCACAGATATTCACCATGTGCTCTTTCTGGGCACTGGAAAGAGCAGCAATGAACAATTTCATTTCTTCTGGGACCCAGAGTCTATCAAGAGAAAAAGCAGCAGAACGAGTTACTGGAAGTAAATAGTAATTATCATCAAAAGCACTGATCTATCTATGTATCTGTATCTATATCTATATCTATATCTATATACCTATATCTATATCTATATAAACTTGGGTTAAACTAATCCTAAGGTTTAGGCAGAAAACCATGAAAGCAGGAGAATTCAAAGCTGGGGCTGCCATGGCAATCCTGACACATGCTGTAGTGGTTGGGCATTGCAGCATCTCCCTGGGACCTCCCAGCAAGTGCTGATGTGTGCTCTTCATTTATGGGTGTTCTGTGGACAGGTAATGGAGCTGAAGAAAGCAGCTGGTGCGTTTGCAGAAGAGGATGGGAGTTTTGAGGGAAGAACTGGAAACCCAGATCTGGAGAGTACCAATACAGGCACAGGCCTGGTAAATCTGGGCTCACAAGTGAGGTTGCACATGAACTCCTGAGCCCACAGCCCCAGCAAGCCATGGGACAATGAGAAGCTGGTCAGGAAGACAAAAGTTTTAGTAGTGAAGCTTGGAATACTGAAATTCCATCTGTGAACCCTAAATCAGTGCCAGCTCTAGCGTGGGTCCTGCCCACAGGGCTACAACTTCCAGGTCCTGCTCTGCCCAGCAGGTACCTCTGTGCAACAGAACAGTTTCCTCCAAGGAAAATTTCTTACAGTCATGGAAGTCCCTTCATGCAACTGTGTTCCATTTGCAGTTATTCTGTGGAGGAATCGAGTCTAAACCAGGGACCAAGGGCTGATAAAATCTCAGTTAAAACCAGTTTGACCCACTGGTTACAGCCCAAGAGAGTCTGGGTTCTCCCTGCACCACATCAGAGAGGCAGTGCCCAGGAGAGCAGCTACAGGTTATTAAATAGAGGTGTGATGACCAGCAGCTGGAGATGTTTTCTTAGCACTGACTGGCTTCATGTTAATTGTATATATAAGGTTATAACCTCCAGACTCCACAGTGTCTTTTGAAATCAGACTGATTTTTGTGAGCATTTTTAGAATGCAGCCATTTCAGTGTGTATTTTGTCCAATATAGAAAACGTATGCAACATAATTCCTCCACTGTAATGTTATTATCTTTTCTATTTCTCTTTCCCTTCCAATATAAGTGTTCTGCAAAATTGTGTTAATAAAAGATACGTATTTGTTTCTCTTTCAACACTTACATTAATTTTGGATTTTTTAAATCTTCACAAGTAACAAATTACCTTTTAAAATCTGACAAAATTCACTTCAAAGCAAGCCGCTCACAATTTTTCCTTACAAAAACAGCCAATGCACTCTCTTTCAATGTGCATGCCAGCATTCATTGCTTTGATCATGATTTTTGGTGAGCTGCAATGAAGAACAAAGGTAGATGATCAGAGAAAAGCACAACTCCTGGCTCTGCTATACACTGATACACCAAGTCTGATTCATAAAACAGCAGTGTGCTTTTAGGCATCTACAGACAGAGTATCGAGAAAACAAAAATGTAACAATCTTACATGCATCCACTGAGCATCTTCAGACAAAAGTAAAACATGGAAATTTGGAGGACAGAACATTTGCATTGGCAAAGCTGAGACACAACTCATCTGCACATGCAGGAACTGTCAGCATGCCAGGAAGAGCGATTAAACATCACGTCTGTGTAGGTAAATTGGTTTGTTTGTGAGAGCAGATGACATAGTGCAAGTCAGAGCAGCAGGAAAATTCTCTGAATAGAAAGACATGCACAGTCTGAGTTTTGTGAGGCCACCTCGAGAGACAGACGGGCCTTTCTCAACTGTTTCTTAACCCATTCAACAGGCACTGAGTCTGCACCTCACCTTTGATTTAGTAGCTGCACTTCACCCTGCTTCACACTTTGGGTAACTGACCATAAAAATAACAAGGTTATTTCACTTCCAACGGAAAAGTTCGATGCTCTGCTTCTGGAAGCAGGGAAACCCCCCAGGCATTGCCAGTTTTGCTCAGCCCATCCTGGCTCCTCCTTGCCAGGGACCAGTCATTTTGTTCAGTTCCAGGTACCGTGTCCCTACACCTGTGGGATGGAGGCAGGGATGGAGGCAGGATCCAGACTGGGCATACCCTGTGTTTGGAACAAAAGGGCACCAACCTCCCAGTGGACATTAAACCTCTTCTTCCCACCTTTTGAGCCATGGGAAGGAGCCTCACTGCTGGATTTTCCCAGGGTGGATCTGGCCTTTGCAGAGAAAAAGCAAGCCAAACACTTCAGTTGCATAAGGCACACCCTGCCGGGCACTGCCAGGCATGGGAAGTGCATCTCCATAAGGAAGGAGTGGAGGGGTGCTTCTCACTAGTTTGCTCAATGCCTCATCCAACCTGGCCTTGAGACTGCTAGGGATTGGACATCCATGACTTCTCTGAGCAACTTGTTCCAGTGCCTCACCACCCTCACAGTAAAGAATTTCTTCTGCATATCTAAACTAAATCTCTCCCCATTTAGTTTGAACCCATTACTCCTTGCCCTATCACTACAGCTCCTGATGAAGAACCCTCAGAAAAAATAAGTCAGAAGACCTTTTACTCTTAATCACAACAGGAAAAGACCACTCAGTCCATTCAGGGAAAATATTTTCCAGATCTGCTTTTCAGTTACATGGGATATTTTCTTTCCTACAGTATGCCTCATGCTGAGCACTTCCCATGCTCCCAGAAAGGAAAGGCATGTGTTATAGCACCATGTGCTCCCTATCAGTCTCATAACCTGCATGAAAACAAACATGTTTCACAGCTGCTGGTGTAAATAGCTCAGGCACAGGGCTTGCAGTGTGACTTAGTAATCAGCAGCTGGCAAATGCCACTGTCTGTTTCCACACCTGACACATACAGCCACAGACATCATTGCTGTATCTCTCTTCCCTGCCACGCCTTCTTCAGAAAACATTTTGCTGGATATATTTTTGTCATTGTGTTTTCTGTGATCTGATTTGCTATTTATGGGGTTTTTATCACTGTTACCTGGGTGTCCAGGGAAGGCTGTGTGGGAACTGGGTACAGAGCATTTCCCAGTGCAGGTTTTCCACTCCTCTGTGCCTGGAGGTGGGTGTTGGACCACATTTTACCAGTTACCTCTGTGTTTGCATTTCTCAGTACATTTCTTCACCCCGTTGCAGGATGATTTGAGTTCCCGCATTGCATTTTGCTAGCTGGGATCCTCCCTCCCTCCTCCAGTTTCCCCTGGTTCCTCTCTTTGCCAATACTCGCCAAAGTTGCTCACCCCTCCTCATCCTCCTGTGACCCTCCTGGCATTTCTGCACCATTTTGGGTGCATCCTGCACCCTGTGAGACCACGCTTCACACAAAGCTGCCTGTGCAAGACAGTTGTGAACGCACCAAACCTCCCAGCAAGCTCCCCCTGGGACAGCACAGGGGCCAAGGTGACACTGTGTGATGGCTGTGGTGGCAGGTGCCAAGGCAAGGTGCCCAAGTGGCAGTAGTGAGTCAACAGTGGTTTGCAGCACTGGGCAGGAGCAGTTCTCACAAACAGAACCAGAAATCATGATTTGCATCAATGGCTTGTCAAACAAGTTGGCAAAGATAGATGCTCCTACATGGTAGGAGCATCAGATGCTCAAGGTATGCAGCTTTTCCTGTTTCCCTGCCTCTCTCAGGCTAGCACAGGCTTGGTGCTCAGGATTTTGAATCAAAGGGACTTACCCTGTTTTATCTGACCATTGATGTTGTGGTGGTTTGAACGTGAGTTGATGGAATTTTAGGCCAATCGCTTCTCGTGATTTTGCATATAAAAAGCAGCACGGGTGCAGGAAATACGGGCTTCTGGTTTCCATTTTTTTCCCGGAGGGCTGGTGGGGCCGGGGTCCCTGCACCCTCCCCTCCCTGGCACCGAGGCGTGGGTTCCCCGAGGCGCTGCAGGAAAACCCCTCAGAAATGCGGGCAGTTAAGAAACACCAAAACTGCTGCATAGCCGAGACCACCCGGAGCAGTTTTGATTTTAAAGAGCTGGTGGGCTCCCCTCCCCCTTCCACGTGGCTCCATGCAGACCTGGTGGGATGCCGGTACAGTTTTCTGCAACCAATGCAGCCTACATCGAACTAGAAAAAACATCAACTAGCTGGCAGCATAAAGGAAACGAGGCTTCTCTCCAACGTAAAGCCCAAAAAGAAAATCAGCTCTTCAGCATGGAGGGTTCAAGGTCAGAGAAAAAGAAAAACTGAGTTGCGTGGGATGGAGCCCAAGATGGTGACTGGAAAAGAGGGCGACAGCATGTTTTTCGCGCGTAGCTTAAAAAGACTTCTTGCATGCCATGGTAAGAGACTGTAATATCACAAACTGTTTTATTTCTCTCTAAAAATACATGCGGGGATGGAAATTCTGTGTGCAGCGTGAAGAAAAAGAAGTGTGGCCACGCCAGGTCACTTAGGAGCTGTAAGAGACTTTTAGAGATTTTGTGAAGAAGGGAGCCGTTGCTTTTCAGGCTGAAATTTGCTTATCCTTAAAAGGAAATACCCCATGTGTGGCCCATGATGGCAGTGTGGGACTACTGCAAAATTCATGAGAGAGAGGTGTTTTTCACAGCAGCAGATTTCTCTGGGTGGGGTCTGTTTTGCTAATGGCAGTTTGGAAACCATGCTAAGCAGAAGAAACCTCTTTTTTCCTCAAATATTGAAGAGACTTCTAAGAGCTGTAATACTGACCTAAATCACATGTTTGTTGTCCTTTGTGCGAGTTAGGTAAAAATGTGGGAAGTGCTGGAAGAAAAAGGGGGTTTGCTTTAATTTCTTATTATTTCTTTTTACTTTTAATTCTGTTAGTAATAAACTTCTTTATATTCTTTAAAGTTTTGAGCCTGCTTTTGCCCTTCTTCTAATTCTTATCTCACAGAAGGTAAAGGACGTGAACAAAACCACTGCAGATGTCATTCACAGTTCCACGTAGTTGCTACATCTGGTTGTCATGGTCTCTTCTACTCTCACCAAACTCTGTATCCCTGGGGAGCTATGAGAAGCATCTCCAAGCCCCAGGATGCCATGCAGGAAACCTCAGTGTAATTCTTGGTTCAGCCATATGTTTTGGGTTTCACTTTGACTATCTTCATCCCATGGTAGACCTGGCACCAGCAGTTCTTCCAGCACTTGTGCACCTTGCTTCTCCCTATGCCCAGAGGGCACACAGGGGATTGCCCACTTGTCGCGATGACCTCTTAGCCTGCCCGGATGGCCAGAGGGCGACAGTGAATACCAGCAGAAAAGCGTGGGTCGCTGGACACTGAGCCAGTCAGCGTACGATGTAGCGCGCGGCAAGGTGGAGGCAAAGGAGGAGAAGGACTCTTGGCGGCAAACGCAGTCCGAGTTTATTCACCCTCGAGAGGGAACAGACACGAAGGGAGAATGCCAGCCGAAGAGTGAACTGACAACCTGAAATGGGGTTTTATACCCCGGCTAGCAGGGGGAGAAAAAAAAGGGGGGGGGAACGAAGATGGGGTAGCCGGTAACCAATAGCAGTACTGTAGAAGAGGTTACAGTTTAAAATAGCCAATGAACAACCGAAGAACAGAGAACTTTCTAGCCACGAATTACATATGGAACAGGGGTAATACATAAACATGAAGGGGATACCCAATAGGGAAACTGGGGCTCTGGGCTCTTTTAGAAAAGAGGGCAGGTGCGATAACTGATAGACACTTAGATGGGTTGTGCTTTTAGACCGGGGCTACACCCACAGTCTCCTCTCCACTCTCGCCCTCCAGGTCACTGTCTTGGGTAGGGAAATCAACCCAGTCTATTTTTGAGAATTCAGTGTCGCACACTGCCACACCCACTGTCTATGCTGCAGGACGGAATCAGCTCCAAGTTATCCCTAAAAATACTTTTTGTCCTTATTTTTTTAATGCAATGATAAAAACCAATTTTGCTTTAAAACTTTATGTCCCTAGGTGACCAGATGAATCAGGAGACTGGTGATATTTTGCAGAGGTTGCAAATCTACCTTGTATCTGTCTGCAGTGAGTATATTAAGATTTAGTGGGGTCAAGACCTATCTGCCAACGTCAGCAGTGCTAGCAACTGAGCTAGGAAGCAACAGAGAGGGACTCCTATGCTTTCTGAGCCTCTGAACCACAAAAGCAGCAGCAAACTCACTCAAAAAGACACAAGCCTTTACGCTTGAAGTCAGCCTCACCATGGCTAAAGACCAGAAAACTTCCACACATCAGTGGTGATTTTGGTAAGATGGTCCTGCTGACACCACAGAGTGCTTGGGACAAGCTGATAGACGAGCTCTGATTCATGGGAGGCCCTGGGGGAAGTCCATGTCCAAGCCAAGAAGATAAAAACCCTCATTACCTGGTCGGGATCAGAGAGGGTATGAAGAACCTTCAGCTGCTGGGCACAGGGCTCAGCCATGGTGTACTGGGACCAGTCCGTGCTCAGTACAGTACACATTTGGGTGTGAAATGCATAGGCTAATGGTTGAGCAGGACATGGAAGTCAGAAACCAATTCAAGTAATTCAGTTGTGTATGATTTTATGTTAGCAAATCCTAGCAAACATACAATCTGCTATGCCAAGGAGTCTGCTGTTCATAAAGATTTTTACCCATGATCTCATCTTCTTCCTCAAGTGGGTTTAGCTTTGGGAAAACTGGGCCAGGGACAATATTGGATGTAACTCTGAGGATTTAACAGCTCCTTACAGAGCTGGCCATTGCAGTCCCTCCAAGCCAACACATGCCACTTCCACCGCAAGGTGAGATGAGCCCTCACTGCCATCCTGGTGCTCATCCCTGCCTGCAGCCTGGGAAAGAGCTGTGCCAGTTCTATGGAGAAAGCAGCCAGGTCACTTGCAAACACTAATTATGACCTTTATCTTCTATCTCGGGAAACTTTGCTCCTGTTACACCCAACTGTCCTGTTGCTGATCTTTACAAGCAACAGAGATAACAGCAGTCAGTCAGCCTGAAAACACTGCACAGCCCCAGCAGTACCCTGCAGAGGCAGCAGCAAGGACAACCCTAGCAGGAACAACTACTTGTTCTGTCTCTGTCTTGGCCAGTGAGTTTCCTGATGCTTAGATAACACCTTAGTAGCCACTGTTATGTTTGTCTCCATGGACAAATCAGCCTGGGCTGTGTCACTGTGGAGCTGTGGTTATGATCCTCCTGGTCTAGGGGCTCTATCAGCTTCTGAGAAGCCACTCTGATGCAAAAAACAAGGGGGGTTTGGAGTGGAAAGGTCAAGACCACTGCAGTAAAGCTGAATTTTCATCATCATGTAAGACCTGACTAAGTACCAGTCTTAGGGTACTTAAAAACTGGGCTTTTATTTGAATGTTCCTTAATTCTGCAACAATATAATTTCCTCTGCCTAATAAAACATGAAGTTGTGCAGCTGCCATGAGTGACAAACCGATAAACAATTCAAGATGCTTTTCAATAGCATTTTTCTCCAGTTTCCAGAGCCATCTGCCTTCCCCAGCTAAGGTTACATCATTACTGACTTTAATAATTCAGAGGCCATCCTACTTACTCGAATGCAATTGTCATGTTTGGCTGTCAGAGCAGGAACAGTGTGCAATGAATAACAAGTCAGCAATTTTCTGTACTAATTATTTACTCAAATTCTTCAACACTGAGAGCTTAAGGTGTATGCTAGGTTCATTCTTCCTTATTTTTAAAAATAATCAGAAAAGTTGCTCATGCATTTCCAGTGTGTCTCCTTCCTGTCATCCCAGCACTTCTGCTGGTTTGGCTGAGAAGCATCATGATTTTTTACGGGAACCAGAGGATGTGGCCTCATGTCGCCCGCATGTGCAAGGATAGGTGTGCATGTACATGCCTGCCGTGTGCACAACCACCTCTGTGTTGACCATTTGACAACGCTTTCTGTGTCAAATACATTAAGCCTTTACTCATTTTACAAAAATAAGAGAATAGACAGAGAACTCCAATTTGTGTCAGTGCTTTGGGAAACTCAGTGCTTGTTAGAAGTCAGAAAAAGAGCTGTAACTGAGCTAAGGGAGCCAAAGAGCAAGGGGGACAGGAGGTCAGTGCAGAGAATGTGGAGGGAAGCCTAAATTTATGCTCAGCCTGCCACCGTCACACGTATTGATGAAGGATTAAGTGTTTTGGCTCAGGAAGAGGCACATATTGCTGAGCAAATATTAAAAGCAATATTTTCAGTTACTTACCAAAAGCAAATTAAAAGAAAGGTTTCAAGGGGAAGCCTCTTTCCTCTGGGAGTTACTGTTGATCACTCATAATTAGATGGGAGGTCAAAACTGACCAGAAGATCAGATGAAAATTTATGGAAGGAAAATACAAGGAAAAACAAATAAGGAACCATATAATTTAATTCCTGCTGCTGGTTTCAAGCATTCACGACAGAAGTTAATGGCAAAAAGTTGTTTTTAATGTTCTCATGATTTTTTCTAGTAGACTACCTTAATTCTCTGTCACCTGATTCTATCACAGAATCCTTCAGTTGGAAGAGACCCCAGGTGGGGGTCTGGCTCTTCTCCCAGGGAACCAGTGGCAGGACAAGGGGACAAAGTCTTAAGCTGCGCCATGGGAGGTTTAGGTTGAACGTTAGGAAGAATTCCTTTACAGAAAGGGTGATTAGACATTGGAACAGGCTGTGGAAAGAGGTGGTGGAGTCACCGTCCCTGGAGGTGTTTAAGGGAAGGCTGAACATGGCACTCAGTGCCATGGTCTAGTTGACATGGTGCTGCTGGGCCATAGGTTGGACTCGACGACCTCAGAAGGCTTTTCCAACCTATTTGATTCCGTGATTTTGCTATCCTGTGGCTCCGTGAAGGGCCGAGAGGCGGCCGCTCCCCCTTACCTACCTCACCGTGGCCACCAGGGGGCGCTGCAGCGCGCAGGGGGAGCCCCTCCCGCCCGCCCCTCTCGTAGTTCCGCGCGGGCGGGGGCGGGGCCGGGCCGCTCTCGCGATACCCGCGCGGCGCCGCCCGGCCCGCGGTGC
>VXBT01008959.1:22465-146594 GCA_013400235.1 Oriolus oriolus
GCAGTGGCTGTGAGAGGATGAGATCATACCTGCCTTCCTGAGGCGGGAGCGGGTGTAGTGCTGGGAGGAGACGTGGAGGAGATGGAATCGGGACCGACAGGAGTACTCCCTGAAATACGATAAAAGTAACAGATTTTCTAGGGAAGGAGAAGCGAGCGAGCTTCGTCAGCAACAGGCAGCTGTTGCTGAGTGTAGAATAACTTCTGGTGTGCTCTGTCCTTTGTTTTTAGTGGTGCTTGTAATACTTTTACTGTTTTTCTTGGAGATTGAACTAGATTATCTCCAGAGGTCCCTTCCAACCCTAACAATTCTGTGATTTTGTGTCGCTTTGATGCTTCTTGCCTTTAGCCAGTTGGTTCCAGTAGTGAAGATTTACCAGCGTTTTATGAAGTAGATCCCAGTGCTGCTGCCTCAGAACTAACCCTGACACCGTGTTGCTGGTGTCAGCCAAATGTGCTCCCTCTTGTTGTAAATCTCTGGTTGTGTGCTGGACAGGTTATGGCTTGTATCAGTTCTGTTCTTCGTGTAGCCTGGACCAAACCTCTGCATTATTTTACTTGGTAGGATGAGGTTTCACATGGCTTGTTTATAGAGCAATAGATATGGGTTGTGGCATCCATGCATTTGAAGCTTTAATAATGGACTAAGGAGCTTGTTTTAAGCTGTGACTCAGTGGTCACTGGGTGCCTAAAAGAAAGGAAAGACCAGATCTTTTCTTCTCACCTTCACATCCTGTATCAGAGTTTTTCTGAACTTAGCTACTTAGCTGTAGCCTGGTGAAAAGCACATCTCAGCGTACAGTTCTACAAGAAGTGGTAAGCCAAATTCACAGTGCTTGTACTGAAATGGGGTTTTTCTCCAACTGCTTACCTTCTTCACAGTGATCATTTACCTTCTTTGATCATGATCATCAAACTCTTCTCTGAGTTGCTTTAACTCAAAGTAAATTGTAAACAGCTGAAAACTAGAAGCAGCAAAAACTGTTCAATAAGTTAAAGCAGCTGGAACCCATCAGGCTTGGGACAGGCGAGGGTGAAGGTGAGGGATTTGTGTGACTAGAGGAAAGGGGCAGCATACCTTTTGGCAGAAGCCATCTATTAAATCTGCCCAACTGTACATCCGCCTTTTGTCTGATACAGATAATGCCATGTGTCCTGGCTTTGCAGGTTTCCACCACCTGTATCTAAGCAGAACTCGATAATATGAAGTCACTCACTAGAAATTAAAGTGAAAGATGGTTCTAGTTTCTCCCATGCACTTCCATAACCTGTAATGATGCATTATTGACTCCAGTCAATAGAATTCTGTGAGCCTGAGTCAAGTAAGGAAGTGACATCCGTGAGCTTAGTTTGCAATGCAGCTACTGGTCTGTAATTCAGTCTGTTATTGAATCTAACAATATGGACAGTATTTTCTCAAAATAAGCTTTGGGATTTCATAAAAGCTAGTTTCACATGTGCATTGGACAATTCTAGGAAGCAGGCTGGTAGAGTATATTTTTTTACATGTGTAATGGCATTGAGTTTGGGCCACAAAAAAAAAATCAAAACCTTCTTGTTGCAGGCAAGGCAACTGAAAACAAGTGCATGTTGCCCTGTGCAGTTTCACATATTTCTTCCTGTATTCAGTGCTCTGATGATCAGCAAAAGCAGTTGGGAATCCTTTTTGGCCACACATGCTATAACCAGTTTTTAGCAAAGCAGTGTAGATATGTTTGCCCTCATTAAAAATGTGGGGTTTGTAGCTTCCTCCCTCCCTGGCCTTCATTCTATGTGGGGAAGTTTAATAACTGCTGATAGAGAAACTCTGGAAGTGGTGTCAACTATTCATGTCAGCTTGCTGACTTCTTTACTGTTTATTTGTTTTATTAATTGTCTGTCTTCACACCTGTAAGAGTAGAGTTTTCAAGATGGATGTAGGCTCCCAATTCCCACTGCTAAGTCATTAAATTACTGATGCTTTAGTCTCTCTCAAGGAAAGTACCATATCCTCATCCTCAAGTACATCTGTAACTGGTGCCTTTTAAGAACTAATTAGCAGAAATTACAGAACTTGATACAGTGTTTCTTTCAGATTAGAATGGTCTGAGGTAGTGTTCCTGGGGTAGCGCTTCTGGGGAGATGACTTTTCTAAGGTAAAGTGTGTTCGGAGATGTTTTGAGACTGCTGTATCCTCTCTGGCAAGGCCTGTGTGCTTCCCTTCTGCTCTAGATCTTGCCTTTTACTTGTAATTCTGCTTTTGACAGGATGTGTGGAGAGTGTCTGTTTGTTGGATAACTAAGCCCAGAGAAAAAAGGGAGAGGTAGCGTGACAGAAGATGCCCCTATTTAACCTCTGTCACTTGCTTTAAAAGCACTATAACCATGGAAAAAATTAGGAAAAGGTGCTGAAATGTAGAGGCCTGAATAGTCCCATGCATGAGGATATCAGTTTTGAGAGAAGGAAAGTATGAAGTAAGGTACACTTGGTTAGATGCAGGCACGTGACAGACCCTCTATATTTTATTTACAGGGAAAGTGATCCCCCACTCTGAAACCAAGAACTGCCAAACCTAATAGTTGGGACTTCATATGCCTAACAGTGGTGGGGCAAGTTTGTTCCCAGTGTACTTGTATCCTAAAAATTTTTATGAGAAACCAAACGAAAGAGATGGTGTAAGTGATGAGAAATATCCTCTGGTACTTTTGTTTAAATTCTTGACTTGTGACTTCAGAAGTTGCCTTGATGCTTTTCCTGAAGAATCTAGTGTTCCTCTGTGTAGGAAGACGGATGAGGTTAAGTTGTGCCCCACTGACACGTGGGATATGCTTAGTACAACTTTTGTGTGTGTGAGTATTTTAGCCAACCTGCAAAGCTGATCCTGGCAGCAAATAGATGGAGTGTGAAGTGTTGGTTGTGTTCAGTGCTGCAGATGCATTTCTGCACTCAGAGTTTGCTGAAGCTCTCGCACAAGAGCTTCCCCAGGGCAGCACAAACAGTGCATTGCAGCAGTGAATCTCTGTAGGTTTGAAGGTGTGACTGCCATGGAGAGCTGCAGCAGGAGTAATTACAGCTGCCAGGGCAGCCACCGGTTAGAGTGAACATGGTGTGCAGGACAGCAGTGAGTGGCTGGCTGTTGAACCTGTATGTTCTGTACAGGGTACAGCTGCTATGTGTGCACTGCAAACCTCTTCCCATCTGCCTGCTATCACACCTGTTGTACAACAATGTACATCCTCCCAGGAAGGCAGGCACTGTCGGTTTGGGATTTGCCCAAGGCCAGTATTCACATTGTTTTTTGTTTGAAGGGCTGAATGTTTTGTTTTCTGTCAAAAAACTTAACAACAAGATGTTGAAAATGTGAAGCCCACTTCAAATAGGTGCTAGGCTGGAGCTGCCTGAATAGTGAGAATGAGAGCTTCCTGTGGTTTGGTCACTATGAGGATGAATTTGATAGTGGGATAAACAATTTAAAAAAAAGTTTCTTTGTGAGTTTATTTGACTTTCAGACTAATCAGACATCTGTTTGTGCAGGTGAAATGGGATATTTCTTTGAATTGTGCTTAATCTTTGTAGATAACCTTGAAGCCTTCCTTTGTTAAACTGGTGTAAAAGTGGTATCATGTAAGATAATTTAGAAGTTATGTGAAACGCAGTCTAGAAGATGTGTTGCTATCAGTTTATAAATCCCACTTTTTAGTAAACGTTCGCTCCAGATTAGTTTTTGCCTTATGTTTTCTGTGGCGTATGTCAGTTTTCATGTGCTGCCTCACCTTTCAAAGCCAAATCAATATTTGATCTTTGGGTTGATCTTATGTAAATATTTTCAGACACTTTTGCCACTGTATATACTTTTTTTAAACATGCAAGGGTATCATATACTGCATCCATAAAACTAATGGGCTTAAAGTAAAACTGTGGCATGGAGAAGGCTGGTAAGTTCAGGTGGTTGGGAAGACAAGACCATTCCAGAGTCATGTTGAGCTACAAAAGATTTCAGTTACCAAGCTGGCTGACTGTGTAAATGGAGTAGCACATAAGCAGTAAGTGCTCATGACTAAGGGAGTGATGGTGCTGACAGACACACAGCTCAAGTCATCTCTGGCAAGCCACTGAACTTACCCGGCTGTATTACAAACTGATCTGAAAGTGGGTTTTTTTGCCAAACAGTTGTGGAAGCTTTTGCAGTATTTTAAAAGCATGTAAATTCCATGGTAAAGCTTCTCCTTAATTGTGTGTGTGTGTTTATGTGTGTGTGTGTTACGTCAAGCCATCACCACGATGTTATGTTCTACACCTGCTAGTTCTATAACCCTTATCACTCAAGCAGCTTTTTCCCAAGGTAGGTGAGTAGCCTGAGAGTGGAAAGTAACATCTGGTTTTGTTTGAGTGCAGATTTTCTGCAAAACTAATTAGCTAAAGAGGTCTGAAGCGGTAGTGGTGTATTTTGAAACCTCCTATTTTGTGTAACCAGTGTAGGAATGAGTTGCCTGTACCAGAAGTGAGTGGCTAATTAGTGGGAAGTATCACAGTAGAAAACTGAAATATCTATTTGCAGTTGAGGGATTTGTCTTAGGTTGTTAAATCTAAGCCGTGTCTTGTAAAATAAGACCCTGGCTGAATCCTAGGCTTTAATGTTTTAATTATAAATATATTCCACTGTTAAAGTTATCTCATGGTTTTAATAAACTCTGACATATTTCTGCCACTCCTAAGGAAATCTAAGAGTTGATAGTTGAACTGAAAATGTTTCAGTAACCAGAAGTCCCACTCAGGCTGCGGCCTTTCCCAGCAATGTATTTTGCGAGACAAAAAGTGCTCTTGTTTTTCTGGTCAAAATATTAATTTTTCTCTTTTTTTGCACGTCGGGGTTAGAGCCTTCTAGGAGGATTATACCTCAAAACAGTGTCACAGGCATCATGTACCTGAAGTGTTAATGTTTGGACAGAAGCATCTCAGTGTAACATGTTAAATTAGTTGCAACGATAGAGTGTTTATGTACCAATCCACTGTACTTTCTTGTTTACTTAGCTCTGCTGTATAAACGGGATCTTTGCTTTTTGTGATTAAATGCTTCCAGATGGTAAAGAGAAGAGCTGAAATTCTTAAAAACTAAGTGAAAATAGTTGTGGGTTTTTTTCAGGAAGTATTGTTCCTTAAAACAATAGTATTGTTCCTTAAAACGATTTTGGAGGCAGGAGGGGCAAATGAGCCTGAGATCTCGATAGTCGTCTGTATTGCTTGGTGCCAGGTGATGCTTGGGGTTGCAGTGTGTCACTGATCTTGGTGGTCAGCTGGGATATGTGTGCAATCCGGGTAGTTCATTTGGTGGTAAGCTTTTAGGGAATTAATGTGTAACTCTGTCTATGCTTGTGACTGACAAACTGATGAAATCGTAGAACAGCCCAGGGTGGAAGAAGCCTGCAAAAATCATCTGGTCCAGCCTTTCCTTTATGTATCAGTAAGATTCTGTAGTCAGAGTAAGCAGTGTAACTCAGTATTTAAATATCTTCTAGAATTCTGAGAGTCTTGCAGAAGATATAAGTTCAGGATATAATAAGATCTGACCATTCACTAATTGAATTGGCTTGACAAGAAGTGATTATTTGATACCATTCCCCTAAGATAGCTTGTTCTTTCATGTAATTAGTGTAATGAGAGGTGGTGTGTGAGTGGTTGCTAATGCAAAGTCACTGTTTTACAGTGTGTATTTTGGAAAGTAGTGCACACTAGTTCCTTCCTGTTACAATGTATTTTGTCTGTATTTATACCAAATGTCCTGATTAGAAACAAGATCTATTTATACCAAATGTTCTGATTAGAAACAAGATCTTAGGTTTGCTACAGAGTCTGAAGGGCAGAGTGGCTGTGATAGTGCCTGCTCTATGGATCAGGATCCAGGCACTTGATTTGCAGGGTACTGGACTATTTGTGCTTCTGCTTTCTGAGAATTTTTGTTTCTTTAATGTCCACCCAATGCTTGGCATACACATGCTAATTTTAAATTCTCTGAATGCAAAATATTTTTAGTTTTGTACTTGGAGTAACATCTTTTTATTAGAAAGATGATTTCTAGAAAATTCTGCTGACGAACTCTCAGAGTTCGTAGAAGCTGTGGATCTGTGCATGGTATACAGTAGGGAACTTTTATAGAAGTGGTATGAAAAACATTCACTTTGTTGTTCATCTAAATTATCAAGTATACAGTTCCTGCATAGGAAGGCTGTGTTATAGACTGTTTAAAACAAAGCTTCCTGTCTTTGAATTCTACTTAAGTCTGTCTTCTCTTTCTAACAGGTCACCAACAAAAGTTGGAACCCATGTAGTAAAGGTGAGTTCCTTCTTAAAATCTATCAAGTGCTTGTTGATGAACATAGGGTTGAGTATTTCCACCTAATGTAGATGTGCTACAGTAGCCCTGACATCTGCACACAAAGGAAATTATAGACTTTCCTTGTTGTAGGTAGCTGTTGTGCTTGTCTTGAAATTCCAGCTTTCCTTTTATTTAGGGTATGTTACAGTGTCTTGAAGCTCATTTTATTCTGAAATGCATATGTGCAATCTAATTAAGCTGTATGTGATTACTAAACTGCCCTCTTTCAACTGATTGTGAGTAGTAAGCAAACCTCTGCAGCACCTGGGTTTTCGTCCTGATTTATATGAAATAGTTGATTGTGCTCTCTTGTATCTCCAAAATAAGAAAAAACTTAATGTTTGTACTTCAGAAGCCTCTCCTCTAGGTTATGTGAAGATAAAACACTATATTTAGCTTAATGAGAAAGCGTTGCCACTTCCCACACAGGTAATTGGTATTCTGTGCATAGTGACAGCGTGGCTGAATCTGGCACACAGTGAATAGGTGAGGAGCTGGAACCTTGTGCAAATAATACTCACTTCCTGGTCTCAGAAGGGCCAAAGGTGGTGCTGTACAACACTTTTGCCTAACAAAGGCTTGTAGTTTTGTCTGCAAAGTGTTGGGAAATCCTAGTGAAGCTAGTGTTTCTGAGCTGTCAGCAGCACTCTGCTCTGAATCAATAGTATTTTTACAGTGATACCGTATCTTATTATACCTCTTAGGGAGCAGAGGTATAACCCTGCGTTTTGTGTCCTGTTTAATGTCCCTATAATAATTATTACATGTGTAAGCCTTTCAAGAAATGTTTTATCATTCTCACTAAACTTCAAAATGAACTTTAATGTCTTCATGAATTATTAGCTATGAAGTTCTCTATGTTGCTACTAGATTTTTAAATTTTTTAACGTATCTTCCTAAATCACTTGTTCAAAGCTAAGTTTCTGAAGGTGGAAAAAGTAGTAGCTGCTCTGGTTGGAATCATATCAGTTCAGTGAATGTGTGACTAATGGTATAGTTTGTCTTGGAATGGGTGAGAAATATTTCCTAAGTCCAAAGTTTAATAGGTGTGTGAGTTTAATGTCAACAGAATTGGAAATTAATATAATGGGCTTCTGTAGGCACTGATTACACTTAAGTATTTAAGTCATCGTACGTTTGAAGATAGATTTTAATGATCAAGCAAAGTAGAGCTTGCATTTAGATAAGAAACACTTTGTGCCAGGAGGAGGAGGGAGTGGAGAGGGAGGAAGAATTTTTCTATATTGGAGCTGTCTTTGCACAATATGCCATTTCTTTAGGTCAGAACTCTTCAAGACGGATGTCAGCAAGAGTTTGGGGCAGGGAGGGGATTCAACTGTAGTATGTTAGGATGCTCTTGAAACTGATTGTCTCAGAGTCTAGGCAAAGTCTAAGGAGAAATTTCTTAAATATCTGTACTAGACAGTCACTCTAAATAAAAAACCAGGGACAAATGATTGAAAATACCTTGTTCTAGTTTTCTCTGCTTTGAGAGCTACTGGATCTCTGCAGATCCTTTCCAATGTCAAGGATTCCATCAGATTGCACTTTAGATATTGATGATACATATGCTTATAGACAATGTGATGTTGTGGCCTTTCATTGGACTAGATGGTCTTTAAAGGGTTTTTTTTTTCTAACCCAAACTCTTTAGGATTCTAATAATTCATGTAGAAGAGAAGGTATATGATGGAGTTCTTACTAGTCCGTATCACCTGAGGCTAAAGCAGTATCCTATGGTATAAAATACTGATGGTTCTAAACCTAAAAATTTTCAGGAATTGATTAAAATGTTTACTCACAAACAGAATATTTTTGGTTCGTCTTGTTTGGATTTTGGAAGGATCTGCATGAAGATGACTGATGGCTAAAATAGACAATGTGCACTGGGAATAATTGTAGAATGTAAGATACCATGTTAGAACCTCAGAAGCATATTGTGACTACGGTGACCACTTGATAGAGCTGCCTGCCTTAATTTGGAAATTTCTACATATTTTCTGCTGTAGGTGGCTATTAATACAGTTCTCGCATCCTTTCCTAAAAGCCGATAAAGAAAATAGAAAATACTTTAATATGGAATTTCCTTGCTGCAGATTATTGCATGTGTTTGTTTCTCTAAACTTCATGCTGCCTTCAGTTTGATTTTAGTTGAGGTTGCAGCCTCTTAGGTATAACCGCCTCTTTTGTTGCATAGTGTGCAGCCTTTCTGTGCAGACTGTGAAATACTCCTGGTGTGTACTGAGCATTACTGCTTAGACATCTGACAGCAGTAATGTGTGAAAATGTGGCAGATTTCTTGTCCTTTATGCTATTTAATTTATTTGAGCTATATTTTTGTTAGATCATCTTACTGAAGAAGTTAGTACCATCATCTTATGACTTTTTCTTCTGTAGGATGTGGACAATAAACTACACAAAGCTGGAAATGAAACATTTATACGAGAAATGAAACAAGATGATTCAAAAGAGGTTAGTTAAATATTGCTTTGAGCTTCCAGCATCGTACTAAAAATATTAAATAATTTAATGGTTAGTATTCATCCTGAAACTACCATAGGTTAGAATTAGTTGTAATGTTTGTAAGAATGTTCATCTAAAGGGTAAAAATCAAACTAAATGTTCTAAAAACATATTTAGGATTTACCAGTGTTGAATTATTTGTGTAATTTACAGGATCATATTTAGCAGTACATGAGAACTCTGAAGAGTGAACAGCTTTTGTTTCCTAACTTTCTCTCCAAGTATATTAAAGAAGACTGGAAATTAGTCACTCTGGTTTATCTTTTGAATATGCCCGTTTCTGCACCAAGGTGCTGGTCTCCTTTTTAAACAAAATGCATTTTGTATATAAAACAACTCTTCAGTGGAAGAGTTCTTGTGGGTATTGTGCAGGCTGACTGGTGTGTGTACCCAGGAAGTGCCTGCTGGTGACTTGGTAAAATGGTTTTGGTTTGTTTCTGTAGATCATTGACAGTATTATAGAAGAAAGCCAGAAGGCCCAACAACTAGAGGATGATGCTTTAGCTTCTAGAGGAAATGAATTGACTGTTCCAACTTCAGATGCAACTGCTTGGATTTCTGGAGCAGGTATCATTAGTGACATCCCAGAAGTACTAGCTGCTAAAATACCATTACCAGAAGACACTAGAGAACCAGAGGAGCAGAGTGTGTGTAAGGACACTGAATTGGAGTCTGGGAAGCTTTTGTTTAGTTCTGAGCAACAGGAATCTCATAACCTAACAAAGGTAACAAATGCAACTGACCATAAAATGGATGAAACTGAAGCACTAGGAGAAACATCAAAAAATGAGGACATAACAGACAAGAAAGAGGCAAATACTTTAGAAAAAGTGGCTTCAGATTTATCTACCAAAGACATTTCTACAACAGAAGAAATGCCCCCGGCAAAGCCACCAAGGCAGCTGACTGTAGAGCCTGACATCGTTGCGAGCACAAAGAAGCCTGTACCAGCCCGGCCGCCACCTCCCACAAATGTTCCTCCCCCAAGACCACCCCCCCCTGCACGGCCAGCTCCACCTCCCCGGAAGAAAAAGAGTGAACTGGATTTTGAGGTGCAAAAACCTGTTTTAGAAGGCAAGTATTCTATTTTAGATAAGTTTACTTATCTACAGGGTTACTATTTTTCTGGTTTGGGTGAGTCTTGTGATTTTAGTTTAGTTGATACATAAAAAATCCTTCAGCAATCTTAGCTTATTACGATGAAGTAATACCCTTCTGCTTTAGAAGTGTTCCCCATTCATAGACTTTCTTGTAAAGTAACACTTCCTACTAAAACAGCTGTAGCTATAGCAAGGAGAAGTTGACTCAGCAATGCATAAGCTAAAAAACAGTTACTTCGAAAAAATGTGTGCGATCTGTATTTGCGTAGAAATGCAAGTCAAGGTGTGGACTGAGGTCTTGTGAAAATGGGTAGTCCCGGGTTACTAGAGAAATGACTGTTAAAAAAAAGTTAATAAAGCTTAAGAGGCCTAGGTGTGAAATCATGCCTGAAACTCCAATTGTATATGAAATACGTAATTGTAAGTTAGATTTGGTGGCAGTTGATCTTTTAAAAATACCCAAGTGGTCAGAAAGGGTGTTCAGGACTGTAACTGATGTTAGGATTTGATGCTTATGGCAAGTGTTATGCTCTTCGTCCTAATAAATCTCTTTTCAGTTTCTCGAGACAGCTTCACAGCTGGTGGTCTTTTAAGTTCAAGTTCAGTGACAGAGGGTGTGCCCAAAGATTCTCAGCCTTCTCTGGATTTGGCCAGTGCAACTAGTGGAGATAAAATTGTCACTGCACAGGTATTGGGAAATGGTTATAAGTTTGATAACTGTAACATTTTCTATTGGTTCAGTGTTACAGTAGAGATAATATAATCTGTGTCTTCACAATTTCAGGAAAATGGGAAAGCAGCTGACGGCCAAACAACAAATGAAGTACTTGGACCACAAAGACCCAGGTCTAACTCTGGCAGAGAGCTCACAGATGAGGTATCAATAGCTGTGGTCTGTACATGGTACACCTTTGTGCTTGCTTTCCCTGTCTGTTAAATGGATTGTAGTAGTCACAGGTCACTCCTTGTTCTCTGAACCACTCCATGCTGTCTCCAGGAATGCAAATGTGAGTGATGGCACAGCACCTAAGCACTTTGTTGCCCCTGAGTCGTGTGGCATTAGCCTTTGGAAGTGTGAGCTGTAATAGACCTGGAATGCCATCAAGTTTGTGTTGGTAGCTATGCAAACACCTCAAAGGGTTTGCATGGGAGGGTACACCAGCAAACCTGGCATTTTGTCGTGTGTCTAAGAGGGGAAGGAGTCAGCAATAGGAAAATTATCTTCCTTGTACTAAAAAATAGGTTCTTCAGTTAATAATTCCACTAATCCTGATAATATTTGGCTTTTGTAAGTTTTCATTTGTGTCTATCAGTGTATACCTTTTTTTAACTGTTGCTGAACCTATATAAGTGTTCATGAGATGCTCTAAATAAACCTTTGCCTTTGTGTGGGTGCTAGTTCTAAATTCCTTTTCTCTCTGTAGGTTAAGTTTGCCTTTGGCCAAACCTAAGATAGAGCAGTTGGAGTAGGAAAGGGGAAGACTGCAATGTCTTTTAATTACATAATATGTTTGATATTAGCATGAAAGATGTCAGGTAGTGGTTGATGTCTCTATAGCTGTGTTTTTGATTTATGAAATTGAAGCTTGTGATATGTAACTGCTCATCTTTGTCTAGTGGTTGATAATGTTTGCACTAACATGCTAATTTAAACTTAGTCTTTGTAAAAAAAAATATATGGTGAGCTACAGAGCTTCGCATTAAGATAAGTAATTTGTAAGATTTGGTGATTTCTGTTTTGCTCAAGGTTTTGAAGTCTAATCAAGTTCTCTTCATTTCACATCTTATTTTTTTCCATAGGAAATTCTAGCAAGTGTAATGATAAAAAACCTTGATACAGGTGAAGAAATACCTCTGAGTTTGGCAGAAGAAAAGTTGCCAACAGGCATTAATCCCCTGACTTTGCATATCATGAGGAGAACTAAAGAATATGTCAGGTATGAATCATGAGAGCCTTCAGCTCATAGGATGCTGTTGCTCTCATAGTTTTTGCATAAACGGAGGCTGCTCTTACAAAGGTAAAACGAACCCCAATCCGTCTGTCTGACTAATCTGAGCTAATTCCCAGTTCTCAATGAACCAGGCTCCTTATTGATTTTTTTCAAGTTAACTGAAAGTTGCTGATATTGGTGGAACTTGACAAGCAAATACATCTGAAAATCCACTTATCTACAGTTAGCCTTTGATGTACTAAATGTCATTTCTATGCTGAATTCAACACAATTTACATTCAATTACTGGATATTGTTCGTGCCACCACCTCCTGTAGCTTTTTCAGTGTTTCATAGGAGACTGTTCCTCTTAAGATCTGTTGTCATTAGTATAGCTGACTACTTTGAGGTTTACCTCTTCTTAATAGAGCTTTAGATCCTTGTAATGTGTAAAAGAGTCTTTTTGCAACCTTTGATAGAAAAAGACACGTGCTTAAAGATCAGAAAATTGTGTCAGTCTAGGTGTTCTTTTCAAAGGTCTTTATGAATTTATTCAACAGACAATTTCTAGGTTTTTTGCATTGGTGTATTATTGAAAAGCTGACTTCTCTAGAGCTCTTCTGTGATCAAACTGTTTCAGAATTAATCACTATTAATTTATTTGATATGTGGAAAGCAAGATATGAGAACAAAGTGGCATGTTACCAGTTCCTAGTAAATTAATGGATTTTGTCTGCTCTTAGCTTTCCAAGTGTCACAATAAGCTTAAGTTGGAAATTTGTGGAAGGGAATAATATATCTTATATGCAGAGTATATGCAGCTTTAGTATCAAGATGCCTAAGAACTGAAAGACCTGTTTATTATGTGATTAACATAATGTCCATGTTTTTCCAGTGTGTTACATAGAGGAATAAAGATGGATCCTAAAATGCAGGGCCTACATTACTAATGTTTCATTCAATTTGGATTCATCGTGATTTCCTATTAAACAATCACTTCTGTTTTTCCTAGTAATGATGCAGCACAATCTGATGATGAAGATAAAATGCAGACACAGCAAACTGACACTGATGGAGGGAGGTTAAAACAGAAAACGTAAGTGCTGTTTTGTGTTTTTTACTTTCCCTAGAAAGAATAAGCAGATTTTATTTTTCTAAGCTGAAGCTTCCCTTCTGACTACTGAACAAGTTACCTTTTAAGTAATCACTTTACAAGTGATACTTGATTTTACATAAGCCTGTAGCTCTGTGGTTGAACTGAAGATTGCATGACTGCTGTGAAATTTACTGCTTATTTTAAGAAGCAGTAGTGAAAAAAGATAAGATTGCATTTCAAATCAAAATTATTGATTCATAGTAGCAAAAAATGAGTATTTTCCATTATTATGTGTTGAAAATGTACCCTTGCTTTTAAGGACTCAACTGAAAAAGTTCCTTGGCAAATCTGTAAAGAAAGCAAAGCACCTTGCTGAAGAATATGGTGAACGTGCTGTAAATAAGGTTAAGAGTGTTCGAGATGAAGGTAAGTGACACTTAAATTTTTTTTATAGGATAGTTTGTTTATCCTTGTGCTTTTAGGAGTTAAAGCTGGCAGAGGAACATACACTGCTGCATTCTACCACTGTTCTGCAGTTGATGATATGATTATTTTTTCTACTTGTAGCTTAGTAGGTATTTTGAGACGGCCAGGTTACAAGGATAAATTTTTGTAAAGTAATAGTTGAGAGATGTTTTCAACTAAACAGGTGAATGCTCTGATTTTTTTCTTGTGGTGTTAGAAAGAGATTTTGATATCAAAATATAAACATTTTTGGAAAGTTATTCCAGCAAAGATAGAATTGGGGGTTATCTTCGTTACTTTAGTACATCAAATTGTTTTCTGGCAACCAGTGCCACAATCAGAATTCTCATAGAGCTTGAGCTCCTGTTAGATTTCCTTACTACAACTGAATTCTCCCCTTGTTTCATCAGTGTATGTTTCAGACAGACTTCTAGTGCTGCAGCAAGCTTGTGTAACCACAGCATAAGTGCCATGGAACTGCTGCACTTCAGTGACTTGTGTTGCCAGTGGCTGTTGGTCACAGCTCTTTTGCAATTCTTATGCTTCATGGGCAAATCACCAGGTCATTGCAGTGTACTCAGAGAGAAGAAACCAGTAGCCTCATTTTCAGTACACATTAAACTGAAAGAAATCACTTAGTGTAGGATCTGCTGAATGTAAGACAGGTGCCAAGAAAGGGGCAGAACAAAAATTGATAGCAGTTCTTATTTTCAGTGTTCTGTGTTTGGATTCACTGTATGCTAAAATTAGTGCAGATGTATTTTTAGACCTTGATGCAATACTGTTCTTATTTTGCTTTAAGATCTTAAAACTGCCTATAGAAATTGTGTAATTCAAGACTAATCTGCTACCAAAAAGCTTACTAACAGATTGCTTACTAACAGGTGCTGCAATATATACTGCTGAATTTGTGTTCCTCTTAGTCTTTCACACAGATCAAGATGATCCCTCTTCCAGTGATGATGAAGGGATGCCTTATACAAGACCAGTTAAGTTCAAAGCAGCACATGGCTTCAAGGGACCTTATGATTTTGAACAAATTAAAGTTGTTCAGGATCTCAGTGGGGAGCATATGGTAGGTCTCAAATTCCGTCTGTGGTTTTGCTGAATCTGTTCAGCCTGAGATTCAGCTTTTCATTTTCATCTACTTAGTGACCTCCAAAAATGACTGTCAGGTTTATTCTCCATAAAAAACTTCATTCTGGAAAATAATAGTCTGGCAAAAAATGAAAATTTGGCTGATTTGAGCAGATCTTCAGGGGGTAAAAAGCATGTCGATTCCCAGGCATCAGGGATTCTCCAGAGCTCTCCTTTGAAGAGTTACGTCATCAAGTGGTATTTGGTTTTTTTGGTTCCTGCTGTTACAAATTTAGGCTCAAATAGGCTATTTTCCACTACCAGAACTGAGCACAGAGCAGCAAGCTTGACCTGCTCAGCAGTAAATTATTAGACAGATGACCACAAGTATTGAACAGAAATACTTGATAGGTTCTGAAGGCAAAAGTAGGGAGAGGTTAATGGAGTATGTGGATCAGAATGATAAGGAGGGGAGAGACCAGGATAGGATATTTGCAGAGATGCCTTTGGAGGATGAGGCAGAAAAGCTACCTATTCATCACTGTTTGAAGTGTGCATGCTTCCCTATGGAGTCTGGAGTACATTCTAGTATTCCTGGTTTCCCAAACTTCTGCTGACAGCAGCTGTCTGACTTATGAAGCAATCCCCCATCTCTAAGTGTTGGGCTGAGGGTAATGACATACAGCAGTCCGTGACTGGAGATTTCAACCTTGTCATCCACAACTGAACTTTCCATTCCTGCTGGTAATCTGTGTTGGTTTCCATCATGCCAATATTTGACTTTTTAAACCTAGGAAATTCCTCCAAATTGGTGGTGCTTGGTGGAGTCAAATGCCTAGTAACTCTTTATTCAGTAGCAGGAGTGTCACACGTGGACACAAAGGAACAACACGCAGGCCAGTTTCAGGATCAGGATCAAAGAGCCGGGCCGAAGGGCCTACTTCTTTATTTTATACACTTTTAGAAAACCCCATGGATTGGAGGGTGAAATTACCACCCCTCAACCACATAGGTCAAAGGAGAAATCCATCAAACTTCTCCGCCTTAGGAGAAAGAATGAAAACAAAAGAGGTCGGTTAGTATAACATAGCTTATGTTTACAGAAAGTGCGTGAGAACTCTATCTACAGCATTAAAAACATTGAAGAACTGTGAAAATCAAGGCAACACAGGAGGAAATGGGATACTGCTTCTGTGGTTATGTTTTATTGACTAGTAACTCTTTGGACTTTGCAATGGAGAAAGAATTGTTATCTTCAGAGGCTTTGCAAAACCCTCATGCCAGTTGTGAATATAACAAATATGTAGTACCCATTGTGGTTGCCAGTTGGTGCAACCAGTCAGTTTCTACTTAAAAAAAAAGTGTGCGAACCTCAAGTGCAGCTACAAGTACTTGTTGATTCTACAAAAGAAACAGGAGGTTCTGAGTCCCTCAGACAACTGTGCCAGTCTTATGTGGAATTCTGTGGTAGTGCTGACCTCTTGTAACTCCTCTCCTACAGTCATCTGCCCTGTGGGCTTTTTCTTTCAAACTGTTTTTGCACATATGTTGCACAGTCCACCAGTCTTAACACTTGTCAGTGTTTTGATGTACGGTTTTATTTTACTTGTGGTATCTTGTGTATGTCTAAAATCTTGTCAATTGACATTGTAGAAAGTCTTTTTGGTATGCAGAGAAGCACTTTTTGTGACTTAAACAATCATCTCTTTATTTTGACAGGGTGCTGTTTGGACAATGAAATTTTCTCACTGTGGTCGATTACTGGCATCTGCAGGGCAGGACAACGTAGTGAGGATATGGGTTTTAAAGAATGCCTTTGACTATTTCAATAACATGCGCATGAAGTACAACACAGAAGGTATCTCTCTATGCATGGCTAGAGTTCTGAAACAGTAGAAATTCAGGGTATTTGGGAACTTGATGTTGACCGTGGTGTTTCTGTGTGTGTTCCAGGCCGTGTCTCCCCTTCTCCCTCTCAAGAGAGCCTGAATTCTTCCAAGTCTGATACCGATGCAGGGGTAGGTGCACGAGGTATTGGGAGGGGAAGAGCTGGGGGATCTGCACTGGTTTGTGATACCAGATCTTCATTGTTGCTTTATCCAAACGCACATTAAGGAGTTCTTGGCTTGTGTCTTTGAGACACAAACTGTCATATCAATAGATGGCTTCAATCAAATATGTTAATCCCATGTGTAAGAGGTGCAAGCAAGGAAGTCCATCACTGAATTTAAAGCATTCCAAAATCTGCATAGCTGTGCTGTGGCCTCCTGCCAGAGAGATTGCTGAGTGAATTGCTAAGGGGAAAAACCCTATCATTGAATTTCCTGTCTTAGTGTTTTATCTCTGACCATTACTTGTGGTTAACATCTTACTTGATGATGTTTTTTCCAAGGAAGGCCAGACTAAACAATGAGATTCTCAGAAGCATAATGATACTTGACATACTTAAATTTTTCACATCCATGTAGAAAAAAATGGAACATGACTGATGAAAAGTATTCAGACACTTTTACTTGTAAAGGTTCCAGATACTGTAGTAAACCTTGACATTAAAATGAATGTATTTAAGGTGGGTTTTTTTCTATTTTTGGCTTCCAGTAGTGTAAGAAACATGACAAAATCAGGGTTTAAGTGAAGATCTTGGCAGTCGTGCCATTTAGTGTGTGTTGTTTTGGCAGAGAGGGAAGCAGGGAGGCCAGCAGTTGTTCTTTAACTCATGTAAATGAGTGGGCTTGCTAAGCCACACACTGCAGGGATGTTGTTTTGAGTGGTTGGGTTTTTTTGGTTTGTGGTTTGTTTGTTTGTTTGTTTGTTTTCTGGAGATATTTTGTATAGGAACTTCTAGGGCTTTCTAAAATTATTATTTTACACTTGTTAATGCTGAACTGGTCTCTTACTAGGAAGTTGTCATTCATGATATGCACTAGAAACTTGGAAACCTGAACTCACAGTTTATATTCTGAAGTGGAATGCAGTTTTCAAGGTTGATATACTTTGTTCCAAAAGCTTGTCTTCAGGTGTTTGCTTAAATTGCTGTCAAACTGATACCACTGAAAAACAGCTGAAAAATGGAAAATTTAGAACTTCTTAATTCTGCCATATGAGGATGATGTTTCACAGCCCATTGTACTTGACATTTACTTCAGTTGTTTATTAGTGCAATATTGTTTATTTTAAAGTAGTAAGAGTTGTTCAAGTTGTTATTGTCCTTATACTTTTTTAAGCAGTAAGTGCCTCGTTGTTAATTGTTCCAGCTAATATTTGGTAAAATTTCTATACATCTATCTGATAGATTTGCAGTGGAGTTGATGAAGACCCAGATGATAAAAACGCCCCGTTTCGTCAACGACCATTTTGCAAATACAAAGGCCATACAGCAGATCTTCTTGATCTTTCCTGGTCTAAAGTAAGACGTCTTAATACAGGCTACACAGTTCTTCTGTGCATTTTCAACTACCATACATTTAAACAATATAAAGTGATCCTTGAAGTTAAGAGAAGTTTTGTAAAGGCAACATTTATTCTAGTTGAAATAGTTGGAGTAAAACGTGCAACCTTCTTGGGCTTGTGTAATTAAAAGTTATCTTAAAAAATAAAAACAAGCCAGTAACAATTACAGTTGTGTATTCAATAGTGAAAGTAAATTAGAGTGGGAGGATTTTCCATTGAGCTGTGTGGTTTCTGTTTTATGGTGTTACTGCTTTTCCTGTCTTCAATATGCTTTGCTTTTTGTGCAAAGTGTCCATGTTCTGAAGTTGATGAATATATACATCTATCTTAAAATTAAAGAATTACCTTGTTTCACATCAGACTTAGTCAGATAATTTTCCACATGGGAATGCAGTTGTACTTTTAGGAATACAGTCTGGTTGAAGCATCCCAGGTATCTCTGAAGTCTTGTTGTGCCATTTCTTCTCAGAATACTTTAACTACCTTCCAAATATTCATTTTCACTGAGATTCTTCCAGAAAATTTTCTGTGACTGAGGGTCAGTGTACAGCTCTTAAGGAAAGCACTGATCAGTAATGGTAATTTGGATAAACCTTTTTATCTGAAAAGAGAAAATGTTGAATTTCGTGGCAGCAGAGAAGTCAGTAAGGCTCTACCAATCAAATTGCTTCTGTATTTCCAGTTACTTTTGTGTCTGTTAATAACTGTGGAATTCTCTTGTTTCACAGAATTACTTCTTACTTTCTTCTTCTATGGATAAAACTGTCAGATTATGGCACATATCAAGAAGAGAATGTCTTTGCTGTTTCCAGCATATAGACTTTGTCACTGCCATAGCTTTCCATCCAAGGGTAAGTATAACTGCCCTCTTACTTCTAGAGAGGTAGAATTTAAAATTATAACATTCCACTCTTTTTTTAATGTTTTTTAAAAATATGATTGAATAACAGAGTTTGTGCACTTTAAAATTATGCCTACTGCATAATATTCCCAAACTTTGTGTTCATCTTCACTGAAATTCACCGGGACTATCCGTGGGACTTAACCATGTGTACGTGTGAAGTGGAAAGTGAATTGTCTGTTGGCTGTACCATCACAGCTGGTATAGTGTAGAGTAGCTTTGTGAAAAATTACAATTTCCAGTGAGGGATATTGTGATTAAATATTTGTGGATTAAAAAATCATAATGAAATTGAACAAATTGTCCAGAGACTACAGAATCCTTGGGAATTTTAAAAACTTGACAGTAACCCACTACAGCCTGATCAAACTTTTGGAGCTGTCCTTGTAACAAACAGGGGAAGTGGATCAGAGACCTCCGGAGATTCCTTTCAACTTATTTTTTATAATTTTATAAATATACTTTTAATCGAGCTTCCTGATATTAATAAAACTCAAGTGGAAGAACAGTGTTTGTCAGTGTTCCAGAAACATACAGAACTAGTAGATGTATGGGAAACTGTGAAAGGAGCTTTCAGCTCCTGGCAAGGTGAGTGTTGAGAGGGTAGAAACTACCTATGCTAACAGCAATTTTCTAACCTGAGGTATAACTGCATGTGTCTAATCTTGTCAAAAACCTGTAAGAATTTGAATTCCATTTGCCACAAATGTCTTAAACATTGTAATCAGCTCATCTGAGGGCTCTTATTTGGGAAATTCTGTAGAGAAGCTGTTTGGAAATGGGGTGGGAAGGTTTTAAGGAGGGCAGAGACATACTCATAGCACAAGTGGAGATTAAACCTTGTGTGTGTTCTCAGGATGACAGGTACTTCTTAAGCGGTTCATTGGATGGAAAACTCCGACTGTGGAACATTCCTGACAAAAAAGTGGCATTATGGAATGAAGTAGATGGGCAGACAAAATTGATTACAGCTGCCAACTTCTGTCAGAATGGCAAATACGCAGTCATAGGCACCTATGATGGAAGATGCATATTTTATGACACAGAGGTAAAAACTTTGAGACTTTGGATTTTTTTAATGTTAAATAACAAACAGATTTAGAAGTCCTGGTTATTTAAACATCAAGAAACAAACCTGGTAGAGCTTGAAGCAAACTGATGTTTTTACACAATTTTTTCAAATTGGGACACATTTTAATATCTTTTCAGCACTTGAAGTACCACACACAAATACATGTGCGTTCTACCAGAGGTCGAAATAGAGTTGGAAGAAAAATCACTGGCATTGAACCTTTGCCAGGAGAAAATAAGGTACTGTCTTTCAGTGCGGCTTTGGCCCAGTACTGAAATTCTGATATTTATATCTAATGCTTAGTAAGTTTGTGCCAAATCTTTTAACGCTGCTAAAATGAGCCCTACTCTTTGCTGATTTAGGCTAATACAATACTAAGTAGTGGTGAAATAGAATATATATTCTTTTAATGACATTATGCTCTGATGATTATGCAGGTGAAAAAATGGTTACAGATGACTAATTGTTTCCACTCCTAAATTAATTTATTTCTTTTCTAGATACTAGTGACATCAAATGATTCCAGAATCAGGTTGTATGACCTAAGAGATCTGTCTCTATCTATGAAGTACAAAGGTTATGTCAACAGCAGCAGCCAAATCAAAGCAAGCTTTAGGTAAGACAGTACTGTAACAATGGAGTTGTTGGATTTGGGAAATGCTGTGGCTGAAGTACAGAGGGTTTTGTTTAAATAATCTACACTGGCTTGAAACTGAGCCTCTGAAATGTCACTTGGCTCAGAATGCAAAGGTAAAAATCAGCTCTGGTCAAGAGTGATGAGCTGGGAGCTGCTGTGGACGAGTAAATGCTGTTGCATCCTGTGGACGGTGTGATGTGTGTCTGTTACTATTGCTGTGAGTCCAGGAACTGTGCTAGAACTGAGGTTGAAAATGACCTTGGGAGATCATCTTGCTCAACCCCCCGCTCCAGATAAATTTCCCAGATTAAATATCTCTACTTACTGGGCTGTTGCCCAGTTAGTGTCAGAGTTTAGAGATGCAGAGCTACTGTAATGCATGCTTTAGCAGCTAAGAAAAGTAATGTTTTTCCTCCTTTGAATCTTTAGCCATGACTTTACCTATATTGTAAGTGGTTCAGAAGATAAATATGTCTACATTTGGAGTACATACCATGACCTGAGCAAGTTTACGTCTGTAAGAAGAGACCGAAATGACTTCTGGGAAGGCATTAAAGGTAAAAACCAGCTTTTGATCTTTGTTTTATCGAAGCTCAGATGATTTGAAAATTGAAATATTTTATTTGCTATGCATTTAGTTTAAACGAATTCTTAGCAGAATGCATGGTAATTGGTGGCCTGTCAGGAATCCTTGTTCACAGGAGACTCTCTTTGGGATGGCAAGAGACAGAGTACCTTAGAGTTTGTCCAGCTTCAGTAAGAGATTCGGAATTAATGTAATGTTTTGTTGGCTTATTGTAGAAATCAAAATAATTATCAACCCATAATCCTTTATGGAAAAGTGACTTTGAAAACAAATGCAAGCTTTTTGTCTTTCATAGCAGGCTGAAAACCAAAACGGGTTTTATCTCCTCCACATACACACAGGTTTTGGGAAATGTGGGGCCATGTTTATATCAAATGTGTTTTGGACCTCTTGCCAGTTAGTTTTGGGCACTTAGAGCATCTTCTGAAATCCCTAAGATTATAGAACAATGACAATTGTTCCTTGAGTTCTGAGCTTACCTGATGCCACTAGTGTGGCAGGCTTAGCCGGAAGTCAGAGATGCAGCAGCACACAAGTCCAATGAGAGAATGAATTATTTATTAATTTTACAATATCATTTATATATCCTAGTTCCAAAAGACCATTGGACAGTGTCCACACCTGTCCTGAGGTGATAGGCTGAAGCACCAGACGCCCATTTAAAAATATTATGTTACTGTACCAAAAATATAAGTGAAAAAACAGCAGGTGTGAGAGTTATTTACAAAACCCTATCTTACTGTTTATATGGCTTGCCTAGCAAAGGAAAGTTCCCACAGAATCAGCGCGAGGAGATGGAAAATTTCTCCGCTTAGCAGCTTTTCAGCATCCACACACTTGCACTGAGATTCTTGGATATTTACTAGAACTTAATGCCTGCTATTCGTGTAAAATTAACAAATTCTTGAAACAAGATAATCAAAATTGGATTGTCTTTCTGAAGCACACAATGCAGTTGTCACCTCTGCAATCTTTGCTCCAAATCCTGGTTTGATGGTGTCACTGGAAACTTCTGAAAAGCAAGAAGCTGAAAGTAAGGGAGAAGATTGTGAGATACCAGACACCATACCCTCTGGTAGGTGTTTAAGATGAGCTGTGCTTGGTATCAAGGCATGAGCAGGAAAATACTATGGGTGGGGGGTTTCTTGAGAAGAAAAGCCCTTGCAGTGACATGGATACAGATTCCAACTTAGCATTCCACCCTGAACATTTTGGCAGCTGTTGCGTTCTTAAAAGCTGAAGATGTGAGATGAGGGGTACAGTTGCCATCTTAAGTACTTTAAGATTATTCCTTTTACATTGGAGGTAGAGCTGCACCAGCCATTAATGAAAAGGTTTCTTTCCTAGAAATGCAGATGTTTCTTGAAGTGTTGGCTAGAAATCAGGAATATGATAAAGGAAGAAGGGTATCACAGGGCTGTCATATATTTTAATGAGAGCTTGATTTTTGTATATATTTTTTTAATGAACTAACTGTTTATTCTCTTTCCTGTTAAGGAGCTCTGAAGACAGATCACACAGAAGTGCTTTTGTCAGCTGACTTTACTGGAGCAATTAAAGTCTTCATTAACAAAAAGAAATATGTATCTTAGTTGATTTGCAGCTGACAGCATAAAGCTATGGTACTGTGGGATTAAAATTCCATAAATAATGCAGGCAAAAGCTAAGTATCTAATACAATAATGTTACAGGCTGATTTATTTTTAAATCTTTATTTTAAGGCAACTCAAATATTGGATCCTTGGAAAGCAGTGTGCCTATTAACACCTGGGCTTGTAGGGTAGAAAGGAATGTGTAAGAATAATGCGGCCAAACATTAGACTCTCAACTTTCAACAAGCAGTTGTTTTGCAACGTCATTGTGAACCTGCACAGTTTTCTGCACAAAAATGTGTTCGCACATGTGTGTGCCTTTTGGTTATATGCACGAGTTGGAACCTGTATCAAAAGCATTTTAGTGGTGCTTGTGGCCACTAGATGTCAGGAACGGGGATGGGAAGGGAAGGCTAGAAAAATGCTGAATAATGTAGTCTGATCTTTGCACAAAATTCCATTTGAGAAAGATCTTGAATTTGTAGTAGCTAATATTCAGAGTTTTAAGTTATGCAAGTCTTTGATGGGTCAGCAACCTGTGTAAATGTTTTTATAAATTTTTCAACTTCAGGACGTGAAAATTTTTTTGTTGTCTTTTAATTGTTGTGGACTTTAGATTCCTTTCTTATATATAATTTTTTGCACACTGGAGCACAATACTTGTGTAAAGAATTATCTCATTCCTTGTTCACGGGCACCAGGTTATATTCACCTTCCAGATAAAATTAAGCTGCATTAGAAAGTTCTTATATTTTACAACTATGTAAAATAAACTGTTTACATTTTTTAAGCATTGTAGCTTAAAGTTTTAAGTTCTTTTTTGTTTAGTGCTACTGAATTTTGAAAGTCTCTGTAAATATTCATATAAAACACCTATGAAGTAACATTCTGGATATCATAACCCATGAAATGTTACTGATGGTCAGATGTTTCAGAGAACAAATGTATCATTAAACTTGGTCACACACTTGGAAATTGTTGCTTCCTTTCCATTTTGATTTGTTAATTTGCCTTCTGTCTAAGTAGCTTTGACCTGTTTCTGAGATCATTGATCCTGCAAGCACTTACCTTCTGAGTTCTACCTTTCCTGGTCTTGTCACACCTTTCTTTCTGAAAGAATGGGGAATGGAGTACTGCAACTGGATATTAAGCAGAATTAAGAGTAATTATATGATAATTTAGCATGAGGAGGATACTTCAAAAGTGTGTACAGAATCCTCTCCTTCCCATTAGTGGAAGAATGAAGACATGGAAAGCAAGAAGTGAGTCTCACTCATCTTTTAATTCTTTTCTGCTTGGGTGAATTTGGCTATGACTTTGTATAGAATTGTCTTGGAGAAGAAAGGCAGTTGCAAGGGGTTTATTATCAGTCAAAATAAATACAAGAATGGTACACACATTGTATGAAATTATCTTCAGTTAACACAGTTGAATGAGTTTGACTCAGAGTTGAAAATACCTGCATGGATGAAACAACTGAAACTCTCTCAAGGTTTTGTTACTTTTAGCTCCACTGAACTGACAGAAGTGAGGAGGTGGCACAAGAAGATATTTGGTTTGTGACTTCAAAAATCAGTTTCTTTAATATATGCAATATCTGTGTAGAAGACTGTAACTGACTGAGATTTCTGTGAGCTGTTCCCAAACACTTCTAGAGTTTGTTATAGATGTTCTACGTATTTATTGACTGACACAAGTTAAGAAGCTGTTTTGTGCAGTACAAATGCCATCACTTTGCTTACAGGTACCTTAATTCCAGAGTCTGGGCACATTGTGGCCTTCCTGTCTCTGAAATTAAAAGTCCAGACTGGAGGAAGAGACATATGGGCTTAGCATTGGGGGTTTTGGGTATGCTTTTTTGTGTGCGTGTGTGCTGCTGTTCCCTTCCTGCTTTTCCCATATTATAGTTAAAATAGTAAATGCAAAAATTAGGGATGAGTAATAGGAGAAGGGAGCTCTTATTAGCTGGTAGGAAATACACAGAAGAGGATGGGTCAAACCCAGCTTTGAGTGACTGAAGACCTGGCTCCTGTCAACATGCAGTGTTGGAGGTGCATGTGGGACTAAGTGGGCTTTGGGAGGGATACCTGCAACATGAATGGCCTGCATTTTGGCAGTTTTACATGTTCTATACAGTCTCCTCTGTAACCTCTTAATGATTTGAATGGTTTTGGTTTTTTTTTTAACATGACTACTTTGGAGATGTAAGTTGAACTGTTAGTTTTGCATATTAGCTGCCAGAAACTCCATTAAGATGTTGTGTTGGACCTGTAATGTATTCAGGTGGTCATAAAAAAAGGGTCATTGCTTTCATTATCCAGGCAGTAAACAAAGCTGATCTTGAGGAAGACTGACTTCAATTATCTTGATATTTAGCTTTTCAGCACTCACAGTTCTGGTGTTCCCTTGGATTGATCTAGTATTCTCAGTGCTTTTTCCCCAGTTCAACTGTTCTGCTCATTTTTAATGGTTCAGAAATTAGTGCCTCTTTCCCTCTCCTTCCAAAAGTTGTGTCAGTTAAGTGCTATTCCAGTCTGAGTGGTGCTGTGTCCTGTTTGATCTTGGCCACTGCTGGGTCTGGAGGCTTCTCCAGTACCTTACACACTGCATTCTGCTTTGTCCAGAAGCTCCAAGTTCTCCTTGCAGGTAAATGTAAAGTTGCTGGTAAATGTCAGTTTCTCTGCTGAGCCTGTTGGGTTCAGTCAAGTGCCTTCACTGTTTGTACATCAGGGAGTGCCCTTGCACTGCAGTGATGTTCCTGGAGCATAAGGACAGCATGGATGGAGATCTGTTGAAATAAAACACTTCCCTTTGTGCAGGAGGGTTCCTCTCTCTGGACTGTTTTTTCCAGGGGCCTACTTAACAACAACTGTTAAAGAACAAAAGGTTGACATCTATGTCATCAAAATTCTGCTTCCAGAAAGTGATTGAGAATTCCCGGGAGGTAAAGTGAGGAATTGTCATTGCAGAGGAACCTTGGTGCAGAAAATGGGAATTAACCCAGCCACTTCCCAAGAATCAATAAAATGAGCTGATTGGAGTGTCACAGATCTTCAGCACCTCATTTCTGCTGTAGCTGGCTCCTGGCAGCAGGTTCTGGCAGTGAGTGGATGTGGGTGGAAACAAAGCTGTGTCTCTGCTACCTTTGTCTCTTTCAGAGCTGGGCACCAAGCCTCGTGCATGTGCAAAGGGACACAAACAACAGATCGAGTAGATGAATCATGCTAAAATTTGATTTCTAGATGCTGCACACGTCACGTTTTCTCAAGTTAAAAAGGGGAGGGGTGTCTTTGTTTCTTTTGGTTGGTGAGATTCTTCTGGGTTTTGTTTTTTTAACTGAAAGCAGCGCTGAACTCTGCAGCTGGTGTGATGCTAACACTGTTAAGCCGTGGGCATGGCAGAGTCGATTTGTCAGTCACAGAACGCCACTGTGCATTTTTTGCCTGCCATTAGCAATTTGCTGAACACATGTTGGAAAATGGCCGCTCTTCAAATGATCCAAAGTGAACCTGTGAGTGTAAGGAATGCTAAGCTGTTACCTTTTGAGGCAAACTTGCCTGGTGCTTCTGGCTGGCATATCAGCAATGCAATTTTTTTTGTGTTTTATCAGTGTCTGTTTCCTAAGTGTTTCGTCTAGTTCCATATACGATACCTTGCTTGTTTGAGAACTGTTTATAAGCACATTGCTTCATTTTGTGAAAGTGGGAACAAACTGGAAGGCTGTAGGGAACTGTTGACTGGTTCTGAGGACGTGCTGCTGGAGTCATGAATCCATGTTCCTTATGCTGATGTCTATAGCTGCTACTTTTGCTTTCCTAATTTTTAGTATTTTACTAATAGTATTGGTCTCCTGCCAAGATGCAGTGGAAGCTTTTCAGTTCACATGGTTGGAAACTGGTTATTTTTTCTTGTATGTGCTTTTGAGTCAGTGCTTCAGGCTTTTGTGTGGAATTCTGCTCAGACTATACTGCTCAGTAAATGGAGCACAAAAAATGAGTGAAGCCAAGTTCTATGTACAGAACAACACACAAAAGGCCATTCAGAAAGGAACACGAGTACTTGTTTAAGCCTGTGGGTAAATTTGTCTTTAACTGCAGTAAGCGATGGATACGTGTTTAGAGCAGTGCCAGAAAGTTTTTTTCTCCCACTGACTGTAATTCCTTTGATTTTTGTAGGTTTCATGCATAAATTTAAACCTATTCTTTAGTACCCTCCTGAATAAAGGCTGGTATTATATTATGGTGGTTAACAGAACAGCTTGTTACAGAATCACACGTTACTCAAGGTCCAGGGAGTCCTCTGGAGCTCTAGTCCAATCTGCTCTGCTCACCCAGGTCAGAGCAAGCTTTTAGTATCTCCACTGATGAACACTACGGTTTCCCTAGGTAACCTCTCCCAGCATGTGACCAGCCTCACAGAAAGTGTTTCCTTGTTGTCTTCCCTTCTTCTTCCACTTACTTCCTCTGTTTGCGTATCTAAATGTCCCAATGTCATTTTTCTCTTTTTAGACCTACTGGGCTTTGCTTAGTTCAATTTGTGCCTAAGGTTTTCAACAGACTCTGTTTTTATAACTGCTACTTCCTTTTGCTGTCTGAAAACAAATAATTAAGAGCAGTAACAAAGTAAGAAAATTTGAAAGGGTGAGAGATTATTTTGTTGGCCTGTGCAGTACTTGACTCTGCAGGGCATATTGTAAAATAGATTTGTTTGAGCAATGGTGACCCCCCCTTATACTGTCTTCCAATTGGCCTCACATATCTATACAAGGAAACAAACATCAGGGAGTTTTTTCTTCTGCCTTTTCACAGAGTTGTCATGAAAAATACTGGGCTGAGACCAGGAAGCAATGGCATTTTGACCTAAGGGGGGATGTCCAGCAGCTGTGTATCCACCTCTTAATTGCTGTAGTCTTTATACAAGCTAGAGAGTTGCTCATGGGAGTTGTGTGAGATGTTAATAATTCTCTTGTGTGTGACAGTTACTGTAAATGATCTTTAAAGCCTTCAAGCAGAGGAAGATAAATAGGGGAGTGCTCATAAGCTGGATGTTGCTGTGCTACAGTAGAGCCCTGTAGCTTAAATGGAACCCTGTGCTTTCCTTCCATCACTCCCATCTGATTAGCTGTACTCCAGGATGCAGAAGAGAGGGGCAACAGCTCAGGTGCATCATCACTGTGCAGTGCTGGACTCCCCAGTACACAGAGGGACATAGATATGCTGGAGAGAGTCCAGCAAAGGGCTAGTCAGGTTATGGAGAGCTTGAAAGAGCTGGGTCTGTTCATCCTGGGAAGAGCCATCTCAGGGGGATTTTGCCCACGTGTAAAAATTCCTGACCGGATAAATGTTGGAGACTTCCTGGTGGTATCCAGTGGAAGGGCAAGTGGCCATGGGCACAAATGAGATGTAGGAAATTCCTGTGTTTAAATAAACATTTAAAACCTGTTGGGTTGGGGTTTTTTCCTGTCAGAGCAGTAAAACACTAGAACAGATTCAAACAGCTGCCTCTTGAAGTGTTCCAAATTTACCAGAAATTATTCTTGCCCTTTCTCCCTGGGGTTAGGGATGGAGCCTGCAGAGGCAGCAAGGCAGCCAAGGCAGTGCTGTCACTGTTGTGTGTGAGCACGTTCATGATGTGCTGGTGCAGGCAGCAGCTCTGCAGTTGCTGTCAGTGCTCTCCACTTGCACAGTGAGACCAGTGCTGGCCCTCACCTACAACCATGTCTTGACCTCTCTCCCTGCCACTGTCTGTGTGTGCAGAATACATGGAGTGAGGAGGTTTTATCTCTGCTCAGTTCTCTGTGGCAGAAGAAAAAAAGCCATATATGAAAAATGAAGAGGGGATTTAGAGACAGATGGAATTGCTATTAATCTAATTTGTAGCTCTGTATCTGAAAATAGTTAATGCTATTATAGGTGTTTCAGAAGCAGCATCTCGGTCTAATTTTCTTAAGTCAGATATGATGGAGTTACCATATATTTCAGGAGATAAACTTTGGGAGAACTTCTAAATACAAAATACAAAAATCTGGTGACTGCTGGGTCAATGTTGTCTCTTTAAGGCTGTGATAAGGACAGCCTGGCACATCACATGGATTCACCATTACTGGTGGTGCCTCTTAGTGCTACTTCACTGACTCTTCGTGCAAGGAGTTTACCCAAGGGCCCTGCAAACCCTTGTATGCTCTTCCATTATGGTGGATGCTGGTAGGAACTGCTGGGATGCACCTGCAGCTGGCGTGACTTCCATGCCCAGGAGCTGAAGGAGGTGAGCAAGGAGTCCAGCAGCCCTGGCACGAAGGGCAGCAGTGTGTGACCCTGCAGAGCTGAATGCTCACCCAGAGGGTGCCCTTCTGGGAAAGGCAGTGCTTGGATTTGGCACTCCTCCAATCCCCGGAGCTGTGCCCGTGCCATCCAGGGTAAGTCAGCAGAGGGCAGCCCTTTAACGACAGGACTTTGCAGCCTAAGGACCAGTTTCTTGCTGCACTGCTGGAGCATCCTCTGTCACAGGCCTGAAGAAGCCAACAAGTGGCTGCTTAATGACAGTGCCATTGACAGCTCTAGTGATGGGTGACAGGGCACGTGGCTCCCAGGGAGGAACAGCCATAGCTGTGGTGTCTGACCAGCTGCTTTTGCCATACCTAGCCTTGCACAGCGTTTGTATCTGCTGAGATTTCCCAGATTTACCCTGAGCACACCAGCAGTGCTGGCTGGCTGCATGTGCAGCTGAGGAGTGATGTCTGACTAAGATACCCAAGTACTTCATTTGTCTCTTGCTTTGGCAGGAGGCACGAGCTGCACAAAAATTGTTGCTTAAGGAGTTCTTCATGTGTGGACCTGGGGCAGTCTGTGTCTTGGCTTTGCTATCAAGAGAGGTGAGTGTGCAGATGTCATTCTAAGGCCACTTTGCGGTTTGTTTGGGGTTTTTTTCAAATTTTGAAGTACTTGGAATACATTCAGACATCACAGTTGTGTCTCACAGGAATTTTGAAGCTGGGAAATGGAAGATGTAATGGCATTCATAATCTTCCTCCTGCCCAGCAAAAAAAGCACATCTGGATATGGGTAACTGAGTCTGGCAGATTCCCTGCAGGAATGCAGGACCATCTCCAATGCAGTGAAGTACTTGGTTAATCATGTGCTTAAATTTACCACATAGGTAAGTGTTTTTCTGGGACAGGCTCATGTGCAGGTGATAGAAAGGCCCACAGATAACCAGTGAAAGCAGTGAAAAATGGGATTATTGGCTGATAATATTAAGTGCCTTTTATCTTGGATGGCTTAAAAAATTAAATCCTAAGCCTGCCACTAACCCTTCAGCACCTTTGGGAGGTTTGCAGAGCCAGTCCAGGCTGAACCCTATATATGGTTTCAGACCTTGTCATCATCAGCTGCACTGAGACATATTTGTCAAGAAAAAAGAGGTCCTTCCATAGTGCATCTTCTGTGCTATAGTGCTGCTGGTAAGTGGGAAGGATACCACTATCAATGTAATATGATGTCCTCTGCAAATTTTCTCTTCCTGTAGTCTGTGCTGTCCAGCAAAGCTGGGGAGGAGGTACGGCAGGAGAGCTGTTTTGCCCAGGTTGGCTACACCTTCCAGTGTGTATCCTCACTGGGAACTTCAAGCTGCTGCTGCTGCTCACCCTCTGATCAGTCAGGCAGGTGTGGGATGAAAATGACATTGGGGACTTCAAGGCTGTAGTCTCAACAAAGAGACAAGAGGTGAAAATGTTAGCACATTTGAGTCTGTGAGTTCCTCGTGGCAGACTGAGTTGGAGAAAGTTTGGTTATCTGAGGCAGTGCAACTCCTCAGCACTTCCAGAATGGCCCTGCGTGTCCTTGGGTGCCTTTCTTATGCTGATAAACCATTACTGGCCTTTCTTCCCTGTGAAAAAGGAGATGAAAACTACAGTCCTTGCAGCCCTGGGTTTGTCTGTCACAGCAGCTGTGGCTGCTGTTGTCTTGCCTTAACAATTCTTGTGCTTGAGACTCTTACTCTGATGTTTAGTCTGCCCAAGAGGGAGTCACAGCTTTCTGCAGGTTGTTTTCATGTGATGTGTCCTTTCCTTTGCTTTTATTTTCCTTTCCATGCTTTGCTTCAAAAAACAGCCCCACTGTTCACTGGTCTTCCCTGGCTGCTGAGCTCAGGTCAGTGGGATGCTGATGGGCAGCTCTTTGGATGCTGGTACTGAACCAGGCTCGTAATCTTTTGCTTCTGTCTGGATAAAAAAATGGAGTATGTGCTTTAGGGTGGGTTTTATTTCTTGTCAAGTGACCGTCACTGCACTCTCCTCCCTGGAGAAACGCTCTGGTTCTCAGAGCTGTTCCTAATGGAGCAAACGGAAGGCAGAAATGGCTCTGCCACAGGTGTTGACCCCAGTCATTGGTGTGGGCTCTCCTGCCATGCCCAACCTCCTCTGAGGAACCACAGCGGCCAGGGGCTCTCCCCAGCAGCCAGTATGAACAGGGAGTGACACTCTGTGACAAGCATCATTGTGTTACCTGTCCTTTTGTGGCCAGGTGAAGGAGACCTAATAATTTTATTTGCCAGCTTACTGCAGGGGTGCCACTCGAGCTGTGCTGTGGGGATTTGAAGTGGTTGATAAAATCTCTCCAGAAGGTTCATGGGTGTGGGGATAAGGAAGTGAACTTCACTGGGCTGCTACTGGAATTGTGCATTGCAATGCTTTTCATTTAACTTAGGTTTGGAAAAGCTTCATGGTTGTGAGAATGCAAGTTCTTTAACTCGTCAACTTTTTCTGTCTCACATGTAATAGATATTTGATAATTAACAATAAAATTTCAGATTTGTTTTGCCTCTGGTATAAAAAATCAGAGCAATGTTTCATATTAAATGGTGACTGCTGCCCCTTCAATGAACTGCTAAAAAGCAGAACAATAACTGGCTTGCATGCTTTAGGAGTCACAAATAACATTTTTAATGGTTTGGATCATAATGGCTGTATTCATTAGCCCCTACAGATTGGCTCTCATAATCAAAACTATTTCTCTATATGTTGTGTGACTTATGGCATGCCTATAATTCCAGTGAGATCCTTGTAGGTAGTATTTAATCAGTCATATGGCACAATGTGTGTAAATTCCTCAAGCGTATGACTATATGGCAACTCTATTCAATTCAGTGTCTTGCTGTGAAGACATAACACACAAAATAAGTAAAAAAAGTTTTAAAAGTCTTTAATGAAAAAAAACAAAGGCTCTCTATTGTAATTTCAAAATCACCATCCTTAAAAGAAGTGCACAATCACAAAGTAATGAGGAGTAGGAATTGAGTCCTAAGGAACCTTCTTTTCATATCCTTACTTCTTGGTTTTGCAGATGGGGAGGCAAATGTGATCATGGCCTCTGTAATCAAAGCACTTTCCTATAGCAAACTCTAAAGGTTGGATATTTTCTCATTTAACCCCAGCTGGCAGCTCAGGTGCACACAGCTCTTCCATCCCTTCCCCCAGTGGGATGTGGAGGGAGAATCAGAAAGGTGTAAGTGAAGAAACTAAAGACAGTTTAATAGGTAAAGCAAAAGTCACTCACACAGGCAAAGCAAAACAAGGAATTCATTCACAACTTCCCAGGGCAGACACGTGTTCAGCCATCCCCAGAACAGCAGAGCTCCATCACGAGTAATGGTGACTTGGGAAGACACTCTGAATGTCCCCATTTCCTTCTTCTGACCCAGCTTTATACCAGTCGTCTGATGCCATATGGTGTGGGATGTCCGTTGAGTCAGTTGGGGTGAGCTATACTGGCTGTGTCCCCTCCCAACTCTTTGTTGCATCCCCAGCACTTTTTGGGTGGGGTGAGGAACAGAAAAGCTCTTGCCTTGACGCTGTGTCAACGCTGCTCACTGGTAAGGAAAACATCCCTAACTATCAACACGGTTTCCAGCACAAATCCAAAACACAGCCCGCTACCGTGGAGAAAAATAACTTTAACGCAGCACAGAGATGCTCAGTAGAAAGGTCTTGTCCTGGATCCAGCTTAGTCTTACAGGAACATCTGGTACAGCAGGGAGATCGCCAGCCCAAGCGGACCCGTGCCCCATTCGGCACCGAGTAATGCTGTTCTAAATGTCCAGCCCCTTCAGCCGGAGGCTGCTGCCCTCGGGTGAGCCCCGGCACGCCGTGCCCTTGTTGGGCACACCGCTGCTGCATCTCCGGAGCCCCACCGCGAGCATCCCCTGCGGTGACGGCGGGGCACGGTCCGGCCGGGGCCTGTCCGTGTGCCGGGGCGGGGTTCGGGGCACCTGCGGAGGGGACAAAGCCGGGCCAGGCGGGGCGGGGAGAGCAGGGACCCTCCCGGCCCCGCCCCGCGGCTCCGCCCGCCCCGGCCTGGCCGCGCCCGCCCGGCGGCAGCGAGGGAGAGCGAAAGGGAGGCTCAGGGCCGGCGCGGACCATGTCGCCATGTCGGAAGTGAGGAAGTTCACGAAGCGGCTCAGCAAGCCGGGCACGGCGGCCGAGCTGCGGCAGAGCGTCTCGGAGGCGGTGCGCAGCTCCTTCGTCCTGGTGAGCGTGGGCAGCGCCCGGGAGGGCCCGCGCCCGGGTCCCGCTCGGCGATGGGCGGCAGCGGGAGGAGCCCGGCAGCGCTGGGAAGGGGCAGAGCTGGGTAGGGGATACGCCGAGAGCGGGGAGAGGAAGAGGAAGGGGCTAGAGAAGGCCTGGAGAAAGGGTAGAGCTGGGTTGGGGCTGGGCAGAGCGGAGGATGCGCAGGGCGCGGCGGGGCAGGATTTGGGAAGCGCTGGGCGAGAGTTGGGAAGGGCGCGGCTGGGCAAGGCAGGGGATGGGGATCCCTCTTTGGGATCCACTCCATGTGTGTTGTGCCGTGCCAGCCCGCTGGCCTGCCCACCTGCCGCCACCGCGCCCCTCTGAGCGCTCAAGAGCGAGAAGATCGCAGGGAAGCGGCGCTTCATCCTAGCGCGCGTTGGTGCTGGGGTGGTGGCAGCAGGAATGAGCGGGAACCTGTGAGTGCGGGGCACCGAGCAAACAGGTAACGGAGGGACTGGGTGCAAACAGTGTGAAACCGACACATGGATAGGGCAGGACTGAGGGGCACGACCTGGCAAGGTGAGAGGCACGGGCACTGGCTTAAGCCCGGAGCCCGATATATCCCGGGAATCGCGCTCAAATGTCTGGGGTGAAAGTCACGTGCGTTGTCAGATGCGTTTCATCCCGGCATGTGGGATGCTGCAGCAGGTTGTCTTTGTTGTGCTCACAGCTGTGCAAACGGTAGTGCTGTGCTTTGGGAGAGTGCCGGGGTCAGCTCACAGCTTCCCGGGGCTTTGTTGGATGTGTTTCACTGGTGCTCATTGAATTACTGTAGTGTCTAATCAACTTTGACCTTGACTTTGGTGGAAGAAAGGTTAGTCAATGCGATATACAGAAAGTAAGGTACAAGTTCAGCAAATAATTCCTATTATTTCTCTACTATTAGACTGAATGGCATGTGCTGTTAAATAAATTGAGAAGTTTGAACATTTCTTTTAAGAAACAGAGTTTTCTTGTAAATTTACAGATTTCTAAGCCTGAAAAAAAAGCCATGGTGATAATCCAGCCTGATTTCCTAGTGCTAGTTTTTGCTTCCTATGTGTGGTTGTTCGGGGATCCTTATGGGCTTCCATGTGATTTGCTTTCTCTCTTTCATCAACAGTACACAGCAACAAAGGCTTTGTACAAGCTGATGGGATTTTTCATTAGAAATAAAATTGCATATTTAGGACTAGAAGAGCTTTGGTATCCTACAGGCAAATGGTTACGTGGCGCCTGTGTCAGGTTCCTCCTCTCAGAAAGGGAAGGGGTGGGTGAGACTGCAGATGAAGATAAATAAAACCTTGACAGGAACCCCAAGAAGCTGTCAGAGTCCAGCATCCGTCAGGCAGTCACTCTTTTCTTTTCCTCTCTAGGGTTTCATTGCCCACACTGTCCCTGCCAACTTCTCTCTCTTTCTGGTAGGCAAATCCCCAGAGCTGCTGTGCTGCCTTGTGTGTTTGCAGTCAAGCACCAGAGGAGGGTGAGGGTGGGTGTTTCTGATCCCTAGGTCCTGGCAGAGTTTCCTGCTTTTGACAGTTCAGCAGCAATGGATAAATCTCAGCACTTCTGCATCACTAGGAAGAGCCATAAGACACTTCAGTGATCAAGGAGTGGGGAAAGAGGTGGCATGAGCTTATAGGACTGTCTCAGATGGCATTTTGACCTTCCTCAGTGATTAAGGATGAGGTTTGCTCCAGCAAAAAGCTGGCTCCTCTCTATCTACTGGTTTGTCATCTTTGTGAGGAAGGATTGTGTGTGCACTGGTGTGCTGGCTGTTGGGAGGGTACAGAGAGGATCCTGCGAAATGATGGTGGGGAGTGGTGGAGCGAGGGCAAGACTGAGAAGTCATAGTTTCTGATCCTGTTCCCAAGGTGAGTCTCAGTTTTGGTGCTGATGGTGCTGGGCAGCTGCAGAGCATTGTGTGAATATCCCCCCCCATCCCATCTACCCTCTCCTTGCCACAGGCAGTGTGGGGGAGATGGAAGGGCCTAGCATCAGGACTGTGCCAGCAGGCTGTGATCCCAGCTGTGCCTCACCCTGAGGCAGTGCTGAACTCACCGGTGCCCCTGGGAAGCAGGGGGTGGCCAGTGGGTACACAGGGAATAGGAGTTGGTGTTTGATAACTGGATGGAGCGGGCTAGCAGCAAGTGATGCACTGTGTCCCCGGATGTTAGGAACTGGGACTTTCTGAAGCAGACTGGAGTTGTACTGGAGCCTTTGCCTGGCAGGATCCCATCCTCTTCCTGCATCCTGAACACAGCAGGTGTTGAGTCAATAAAAAGCATGTGAATAGTTTAATACTCTCTTGGTCATCCTGTCAGGTGCCTTGGCTGTCTGCTTGCCTTGGGGCAATAGTAGCTGAAAGCACAGGTATCTCTAGTGGTGAGCATGAAGGAGGTGAAGGGGTGGTGAGCAGAGCTAATGCTGCAGGTACCAGAGCACACACCTTCATCCCCAAGAGGAGTGGGCACTGTGGGGCTCCTTCAGTGTGTTGGTTGAGCTCAGCACTTTGAGCACTCAGGGCACTCCTCGAGACAAGGAACTGTCTGGAGTAAGAAGCTGTCTGTAGTCAGTGAATTAAATGCTCATAAATGAAAATCTCAGTGAGGAAAGCTTTTAACGTCATGGTCAGCTTGTGCAGAGCCACAATTTGCACGTTAAAGGAGAGATGTCTCCAGTCCGGAGCACTGTGTCCAGCCTGAGGGAGTGCGATGTCTGGTACAAAACTGCTGTGCTGCAGTGAAGCCCATGCCATGTTCTTCCTGTTCCTGTTTTTTCTATTTATGCCTGTCTAGTGCAAGGAGAATATTTATGTTGTTGACTTTGGCAGGGCTTTACTCCCTTGTGCTTGTGAGAGGGAAGCGTTGGATATGGTAGCAGTTGGCAGTGAGGGGAGGTTGTCCCTTTCCAAGGTGTCCTGAAGTACCTGTGTCCACCCACTGCCCTTTGGACCAGCTGCTAGGAAGCAGTCAGTGCTGTTCCTGTCGGGGTAAGCAGAGCTGTAACCTGGAGCTGCTGCAGGGAAAGTAAGCATAGGCTGTGGTGGGGAGCCTGGGGGCACTTTGGGCCCTGTGGGAAGCATGGGGAAGGATGGAGTGCGGTTTACTTGGGGCTCTTGTTCCGTCTTACTCTGCTGCTGTTCCCAACATCCCAGATGTCATCCTGGCCTTGCATCTCATTCACAGACAGGCTGTGTAGGGGAGATCTTGGCAGGGAGGAAGAGTTCAGCAGGAATCCCTTGAAAGCAGGCACAGGCCCACAGAGCAGTGTTGGAAGTGCCAGGGTGCCGCAGGCAGCCGCGCTCTGTGGGAAAGCTGCTTCTCTCTGTGGTCTTTTCTTCAAGAGGCTGTAGGGCAGATTGTATCAATTTTGAATGGTCTCTGATGTGTGCTACTGATTAGAACTGGGGAGGAAGTTTTGGCAGGCTAATTGAAAAACAACGTCACTGTTTAAATAAACAGACAAATTTAATGGAAGTATTTGTTGACAGGTGGGATAAATGGCACGCTTGAAAGATAAAGGGAAATTTTAAGATTAGGTTAAAGAAAGGAGCAGTCAAAGCCCAAGTGTGATAACTTAAACCATTCTTAACCAAGAGATGACCTGCAGCTTAAGCCTTGGAGCACCAACAGTAAAATACTGTGTTAGAAGTGCAGCTTCAGAGCCGAAATGCTGATGATACCTGGGAGAGGCATCTAGGCTAGAGCTGAAAGAAAGCAACTAGGGACCTTTGGCAGTGGATGGACATGGGTGATTTTGGCTCAGACCTTCAGTGTGGTTTTCCTCCTCCCATCCTCTGATGTTGCTGAGTAATAGTGGGAAGGTTGAGCAGCAAGGCAGGAGAACCCTGCTCAGAGGCACTGGCTGATGTGGGACCTGGGCAGCTGCAAAGCTCAGACACTTGCCAGCAGGATGCACATGTGTGCTCAGGTGTGCAGCCCTTGTTCTGATGGAGGTGCCTGTGCACCTCTCCTTCACCCCATCCGCACCCCATGGAGTGCAGTGGGGCATCGTAGAGTTGAGCAGTTTAAGAGCGCACGTGTGTGAATGAGATCCTGGGTCTTGTGGCACTGCCAGGACAACAACAAAGGCTCTTCCTTCTGCCTCAGGATCCAAATCAGCTGCGCATGGTCACTTGCTTGGGTGGATGTGAGGCCAAAACTTAGAGACACCCTCCCTGTCACTCAGGGAGAGTGCCTCCCCTGTCTCTTTGAGATGTGCTCAGCAGCGCTGGGGCCCTGCAAGGAGAGGGGGCTTTTTCTCAGCCCACATGCAAGTTTTCCAGAGGTGTCGTTCTCTGTGTCATGACAGAGAAATTAAAAGTGTGGGAGACACAAGATCAGAGCAGCAAGCACTTGACAAAACACAGATGATGCATTTTCCCACAGTGCTGCCAAACCCAGTCATCTGGTGGCAATTTTAAGTCTCGCATAATTGCTCTGATTTTCTTTAGATCATTTCTATACAGACTAACTGAAGACGCATTTGGTGCTTTGCCATAGAGATTTTAGAAAGGGTATCTTATCTGAGGAGCAGCTGCAAAGGATTTGCCCACATTGTGTTAGCCAGCCCAGGGAGCATCTCTGGGTACCCCCAGGGCACAGCTTGGTGGCACCCAGGCACCAGGCACTCACAGCTCTGGGCCACACATCTGCCAGCAATGGCAGTGCGGGAGAACCTCTGCTTACAAACAACTGTGTGGATCCTTGCAAGCATCTGCTCCCTGCGTTACGTGGTGCTATGGGATGTGTTCCCTGAAAGCTCCCTGTGAGAGGATGGGTGGGCAGTGTGCCAGGAGGAGATGGGTTTTGTTTGATCCTGGCTGGGCTGGGCTCCTATGGGTGGCTCGGTTTCAGTCAGATGCAAAAAGGAGATATAAGGCTCCTTAATGGTGATACTAAGGAGGTTTTGACTGGAAGCAAAAAGGCATTTTGTTCTTTCTGTGTTTTTTTTTTTTTTCAGCTTAAACTATATTATTAGTGTCTCAAGTTATGCTCATGGAGAGGAAATCAGCTTTCTGCATAGAATCTTCTTTTAATTAGCTAAATTCACTTTGATCAATGTGAAGCCTGTTTATATGCAGCATTTGTAGTGATCTTGGCACTCAAGAGAGAATATATATGCATGTTCTCCCTGGGGGTAGTCAACATGCTGTGTTTGCACAATTTACATAGAAAAACAGACATATATGAGGCATGGGAGGAAATTCTGCCCCTGCATAAGTGGGCAGGAGTTTTGCTGTTGGTTTAACCAGGATTTGCCTGCTGTGGCCAGGTGCCTCTAGAGTTGGTCACCTCAGCTGGCCCTGGTGACTCCTGTGGAAGTGTTTGCAGAGAGAATGCTGTTCACAGGGGCTTATTCAAGAAAATACTTTAAAGCATTCTTAAAATTAATCACATGCTTTCCTGAATCGGGGCTCATGTGCCCTGAGGGACTGGATTTAGCCCAGTGCTGGCCAAGTGCCGTGGCATGGCCCTGGGCAACATGTGCCAGGGAAGTGGCTGGGTTTGCTCCTGCCTGAACATACACCAGTTGTGGAGTGGATGAAGGGCATGGCTTGATGGAGAGGAGCAAGGCCCCAAGGACATTCTGCAAGTATGTGGGGACAAATCTCTGGCATATCTCTTACTGATAGCCAGTCCTTAAGAGATAGAGCAATCCCTTGCTCTCCTATGAGTGCCTGTGTGCTGAAGTATGACTGTTATAGGATGAGCTGCAGTCAATGTGTCCAGTTCTTGAGGTTTTTGGAGGCAATGACGAGCTTTTGATGGGCATGAAAATCTTATCCTTCCCAAGGCATCATTTAAATGTTGGATCTTTCTGCCTGTTATAGGAAAGCTCTAGGAAGAGAACAAAGCATCCAGCCCTTACGTGTGTTTCTCTCTTACCACATTTTGCTAGCTGGGGTTTTAGCACTCACTGGGCAAGGTTGAGAGTTGTTTGTTCTGTGTCGAGGACAATGTCATGAAAATGCAGGTATCCCTGCATTGACAGCATCTGCCCCAACCTGCCACTGTCAGTGCAGTGAAACGCCTGGAACAGATGGTTCTGGTGGTGCCTGCAGCCAATGCCAGCACTGCGGCTGTGATTTGGTGCACTCAGAATCCAGTGAGGGGATGGCTTCTGGGCTTTGTTTCAGCCTGTTCTGGTATCTGGAGATGTTTGCAGGTATCTCTCCCACCACCAGGAGCATTTGAGCCAGGACTACCTGCTGCAGTGTACAGTGTGGTATCATTTTCTGTATGCAGATGGGTGGCTCTTTCATAATTTCCCTTAGCCCTCTGCATGCTGATTTATTATCTCTAATGGTGCAAAATTGCACAAAGCTTTTGACATTTCTGTGGCCTGAGAATGCAAGTCACGGTCACACACAGCAGCTGAACAGCAGCCAGACATGGGGTACATGTGTGCTTCAGCATCCCTGGTTAATCCCTCCTCACTCCTGCTTTGTGCAAGGGGGAAAAGAGTAGTTTCTTATACCTTTGTGGCCATTGCTGTAATGTTAAAAATGCTGCAATATGCTTCCTTGCCACCAACTCTTTCCATCTCTTTCATTCCCTCAAAAGTACAAATCACAGCTCTCCCTTGCTGGCTCCTCTTTCCTTCAACACAGCCCTGACTTATCTTTACAGTTTTTCCCTGCTTCGTGCTGCTTCTCTAATGGGATCAGGGCTGCTTGTTCCTGACCCCTTTCTCACCCCTCTCTCTCGCTGAAAAGCAGTTTCTTCTCTCCCCTGTTAATATCTCCTGTCACAGGACTGTTCCTGGGGAGTGGTTGCATCTGGAAGGAGACTCTGCCTGTTTTGGTCCACAGCGTTCCCCATTGCTTCATCCTGCCCCTGGCTCCATGCTGGGTGACATCCCCACTGCAGCCTGGCCTCTCTGTCCCCTGAGCAAGGACATTGCATGGAAGAAGCCAGGAAAACGACATCTTTCCTGTGCAGTAGTAGGACCTGGTATTGTCAGAGTGCTGTACATTGCTCTGGAGAGCCATAACAGCCATACATAAAACTGTATTTTGGCAGTTGTCAGGAGCCTGGGATGTGGGCTGGACTGCAGCATCTGTGTGTGGAGCAAGGCACGTGTCCTGGCGGTCTGGAGGAAGCCACGGCTCAGAATGGCAGCTGGCTCCATGTCTGCCAGGGCTCTGTCAGCCTGCCAAGCACAGGCTCTGTAGTTCAACCCTTGGGGACATGGAGCTGGAGCTGGGACTCAAGGGAGCTGTTGTGCCAGCCCAGAAAGGGATAGGGGGACACAGGGACATGGGAGGCTTGGCAGGAGCTGCATTTGTGAAAAGGGGCAGGTAGAAATGTCATGGTCAGGGGAGGAAAAGGGAGTGTCTCATCTCTTGGAGGGAGATGATGGTACTGGCTGGGGTGGGCTGCATGCCCACAAAGCTGGTGTTCAGGGAGGCAAACCCAGCTTCCAGCAGAGAACTGCTTTCCATGGCACTTTGGGGTTCCAGGAGAGTTTCACTGGACTCAAGACAGGTTTTTCTTACAGTTCTGCCTTTCCTTCTGTGCCTGAGGAGCCCTAAACTCTCCCTTGTCCTGTTGCATGATGCTGGAACTTGTACAGATGTCTCTATTTGGGGAAACTTTGAGGTGCTTCTGTTGGCAGCAGCATTTTGTCTGTGGGTGGGTTGAAGTCTCGAAGAGTCCGTCCCTTGCAGAACCCATCCACAACCTCTCCTGCATTTGCTGGGGAGAAGAGAGTTTAACTTTACAGCCCTGCAGCTCTTTGTGCCTGTACCCAATGCCTGCAGCCCAAAAATGGAGCACAGATGAGGCTGAGACAACTTCCTGAGCTGCTGAAACCACCACTGACATGGTCGGGGTTTGGCTGCACTGCTGGGGTGTTTGCTGTATTGCTGAGGCAGCTCGAAACTGGCCTGTGACTTCCTGCTGTTTTTCCCCAGTGCTGCTCCATGGGCTTGGACAAGTCTCTTGCCCTAGTCCTGGCTCTGTCCATGCCCCAGCGGGGCTGGGAGTGTTCCCCTGCTTGCCTGGGGCAGCGGCTGCGCTGTTGGCTCGGCCCTGCGTGCGAGTGGTTTCCTAAGTGAAAAACAAGAGTTTAAGACAGACAGGAAAGGGAGGGGTTCTGCTTATGTGCCATTAATTGCTTTAAGATGTTCTGGAGCTGGCTATTCTGGATCTGGATACTAAATATAAAACTGATACTACATAAATAAATGATGAAATACAAGGGACATCTGAAAAGCACTTTGGGATGTCCCAGTTAAGAACCTAAATAAATAACATGTATTATTGTCGTTGTAATTACTATTTTCCTTTTTTAGCATGCCTGTGCTTACAGAATGTTTTGAGAAGTCCTATCTGGTAGAAATTCAGCTGTCCCATAGAAACCAGTACCCTTTTGCCAATTTCTATTAGCTCTATTATTTTTGAAGGAGAAAATCAAAGCTGTAACGTGTTTGCACATCTCTCATGCTCTGCAGCAGATACTCAGCTGGATGCACGTGCAGTTTGGCTGACATAGAGTTACCCTGATCCCTCCCTCTGCTCCTTGAGGAGAAGGGCTGGATTTGGCCCAGTATGTACCTCTACAGGCAGGGGCTCACGGGACTTCAGGTGCTGTGGCTGGGGACTGGAGACTCCATGGCAGTGTGTACTGAGCTTTCAATGTCACACAGAAGCAATTGGTGATCCTGAGGAAGGTCAGGCACAGGGGACGAGGATACTGAAAGCAATCTCAGATGCTTGTCCTAATGTGCTGCCCTGTGCAGGAGCAGTGCTGGATCACCTCAAGTGTGTGCTCATGCCAGACATGGGTCATGCCCCCAGCTACCACTTGCCAGTGCTTTTCCTACTGACTCTGCACTTGTTCAAGGCATCATTTTCAGAGGTGATGTGTGAAGGTGAAGTGCAGGTGGGCTGGAGTGGCAGCACTGCCTTCTAGGCTGGGCCACTCACACTTTGGCTGTGAACTCTCACTGCTTCATTGCAATGCAGCTGTTTTCTGAGGGCTGTTTGCTTAAGTGATTATGCAAGAATCTCAAGCTTTCAGGAAAAAAACAGTGTTCCTGCCCCTCGTGGCTGCAGAACTCTGCTTCAGAATGGGATCTGCTAAAGGCTGTGAACTGTGGAGTCCAACTTCTGAGTAAGTGGAAGGAAAATGAAGAGTTGTATGCTGATTATCCTGGCTTCCTGTAATTTCTAAACCAATTTGAAGACACTTCAAGGCCTGAATTCATTTTATTTGACAGGCCTGATAATGACAGGTAAATGTTTACATGTCTACACTGACATCAACTTTTTGACTGTTTCTTCAAGCCTAATCCAAGCCGGTGTCTTGCACCAATACTGTGTCGCTCTCAGGGTCTGCACTGACTGCAGACACTTGCTTTTTCACTGGAAAGTGGGCATTGCATTGAAAAAGGAGACATCCACCTTAAAAAATACCCAGAACCCAGGTTTTGGTGCCACCCAGGGCTGTTGATGCAGGAGGGGAGAGGTTCGGGTCGGTGAAATGCTTTTGCACAGAACTTGGGCGGGGTGGAGGGAAGCGCAGGAGAGGGGGCTGGGTTTTGCTCTGAGCTTTCGGATGGAAAGAGTGAGTCATTTCCACTGCAAGTGTTTTCTTGCGGGGTGCCAGGACTGTGCACTCATCCTCCCCTTCCCTACCACATGGCCTTATATTTCTCTGAGAGCTCCTGTAAGGTGCAGCCATCTCAGTGCCATGCAGAGCAGGGAAAGAGTGGGGCACAGCAGCCTTGTGCTGCTGGCACTGCATTTATAGCTGGAGTGTGGCACACACTGGCACATAACTCCTGGATGGAGATGTGAGTGTTTGGACTGTGACCCAGACCCCTGTCTAATGAGGCCCTTAGCAATGATGTGTTGCTGTTTAGGAGGTTGCTCTCCTGCTACCCATGGAGAGCTGTGCAGAGCCTTGCTCTGAGCTGTGTTAGCACCTGATCACTCTCTGGAAGGCCCCTTCTCTTCACCAATTCCTTCTTCCCTTCCTGATTGCCCATGGGGCTCCTCTCCTATCTTCAGTGCACACCTTCTCTGCCAACCCTTCTTGGCCTCCCTGACCCCATCTCCTGCCTCTTGCAGCTACGCAGCCCAAGTTTTGCACCATTCTTACTTCCCATGATTTGGCCCCTGCACAGATCATCACCAGATGCCCCATTCTACGTTCCCCTGTACCGCCCTGGGCCAGCTCCTGTCTCCATGCTTCCCCTGCTCCTCCTCCTTCTGGTGAGGTTTTCCTCCCTTGCCATTTCACAAGATGCTCTGTGTGTTTGCATGCCCACCTTGCAGTCCATTCCTCTCACCTGTCCCAGGTGCAGCCGTGGTGTCTCAGTGTTTTGGTGTCTTCAGCAGAGCCAGGATTCCTGTCTGGACATTTTTCTTGAGTTTTTAAACTTCCTTATTTCTGGCCAGTGTAAAAATAGTTTTGGCCTGCTCATACTCAGCTTTATCAACTGTTTTTCATCCTTGAGGTTTTACCATGGTACGTCTGCTACATCCAGCTGAGTGCTGGGTTTGCAGCAGGCTCGTGGACACAAGCTCCCCATCACCTGCTGAGAGCTGCCTCATTGCCTCCCTGCTGATTTCTTCCCAAAATGTGGCTTTGCTGAGAAGCCCGCAAACCTCTTGGCATCAGCGAAGCTGCATTGTGTTGTGACTGCTGCCGTATGTGCTGACTCACACTGTCTCCCTGCTTGCCCTTCCTCCCCTGATCTGTGTTCCCACCTCTTCCCTTTCTCTCGGACTTTTGAATGCAAAGTCGTTGGGGCCCAGACTTTATTCTGGCTTTGCAGAGGTTTATGGCAGTTCCATAGACCTAGGATGGCCAAGCCCAGAGTTTATGGTTTTTCATTATTCTTTCTTATGCCCAGCAGTCTGGAATGATGACTTCTCTGTGAATCTGAGCTTTTGTAAATCGAGCTCTGTACCCTTTCTACAAGCTTGAGTGAGAGTGTGTAAATGGGATCAGATGGCAGTGCAGGAACTGGGGATGGAAAAAGTGAGGAGTCACAAATGTGATACTAAAAAAGCCCCAAACTCTTAAAGACCACACAATATGAGTTTGCCTTGACCTGATCTTTGAATTCCTGGCTGTGGAAAAGCTTTTCTGTGGATAGAAATTGCTCAATTCCATATGCCCATATGGTTTGCCAAGCGAGTTTGCTCGGTTCCCAGTCATCATGTAAATTCTCTCATTTACAGTCAGGTTTCCTGAGCAAAATGAAAAAATGGGGACTTCTCTCTGCTGTTTTTGAGGTATCCTCACATTTCCAGATTGTGCATTGCAGTGGGGAGTGGTCTCTCTGCCCTGGAGTGTTGCCAGTCTCAGAAGTGATGTGATTTTAATTGTGACAGGTGTGTCCAAAGGATAGTTGTGCGCCTCCATTTCCCCCTCTTTTAGGTTTTAATTCTCCAAATTGACTTTTCCTCTCGTTTTCTGTGTATGTCACCTACTTGGCCCTGTGGTATTTATTTTAATATTTGGGTTTTGCTTGGCTTTCTGCCTAAGTGCACTACAGGGTTGCAACAGATGAGGCAGCAAGTAGATAGGCTGTAAAATGGTCACTAAATTTTGGGGAACAGTTGTACACTCTGAGGTAATAGAGTTATATACGTACATGTGATCTGTCCTCTTTCCTCTTCTCTCTTCAGCTGCTCTAAAGAACCAGCACTTTTAAAATTCATCTCATTTGTGTCTCTTGCTGCTTTGAAATGTAGATGCACACACTGGGGAGGGTTTCATTTCTGAGGATGTGAGAAAAAAATCACGTGCTGGAGGCTGCTGAACCTGCAGGTTTTTCAGTGGAAGGCCTGGAGGAAGCGTTGCAGGGCAGGGTGTGTGTGTTTGTGTGTGTTTGGTGGTTGTTGGGACCACGAGAAGTGAAAGTCAAGTGTGGTGCAGCTCCAGTGCTGGGCTTGGCTTCCGCCATGTGCTGGCAGCTGCTGAGGACTTGTGTCACTGCAAAGGGACCGGAAAATTGGTTACACTGGAGCCAAACCAGCCTGGTTTCTCATTTTCTTCTCTGGATATTGTTTTAAATGAGGACTGAACTGACAGGACTGAAAATACAAAAGCTTTCTCATAGTTTTTCTTTGGCCACTGCTTTAAAAAAATCCCCAAATGAAACATTTTTCATTCCGTACGTTCACCTCACTTGGGTTGTATCTGTTGTAATTCTGGGAGAAACGGATCTCAGAAAAATATTAATCATATATAACAAAAAAGTGGTGTGTTTTCATGGTATTCAAATGCAGAACACTGTAAGACAGGTGGCTACTGTTTTTCAGGCACTAAAAGTTTAAAATAGAAGTGTTCTTTCCTATACTTCTCCACAAGAACAAGCTGTCATTGTGAGCCTTTGTTTATAAAGCAAATAAAAGGAATTTTATATACTTTGCAAAATAGATGCAGAAAGGTGACAATTTAATCTGACTTAAGTATCCCCCTCTTTGTTAATGGGTAATTCCCTTGCTCAGCCTTTCCTTTGCTTTCTGTCTCTGATGGTTTCTGTCTTGGGGAGGGTTTGGGCTCAGGGTGGCAGAGGGCAGTGGGACAAGCAAGGCACTGAGGACAGGGACCTTACTTGGGTTTTCCCTTGTGCCGAACTCTTTGTGCTTGTGCTTGGCCAAAGGCAGAGCCTTGTGCTGGTGTTTGTGGGCATGTTTCTGTTGCAGTAATTTCTCTGAATTTCCTGTTAAAATGCCAGCCAGCTCGCTTGCGGCAGGGAGTCAATAGTCCAATAGCCAGGCTGTTGTTCTGCGTGTGCTGTTGTCCAAGTGGAGCCTCGTGACCCAGCGTGGATGAGGCTACAGCACAGCAGACAGCTCTCTGTGTGGCCCTGTGCTGGAGGGAGCAGCAGTCTCGGGGCAGAAGCAGAGGACAGAGCAGTGTGTTTTTGGGAGCAGGCTGGTGGTGTGGCTTGAACCTGTGGTTTTTTAAAGATGGGTGAGTGAGCTTATCTGGGAGGGTGCACTGCTCTCAAGTTATCTTTGTTTAAAATCATGTTTGTTTTTCTCTGAGGTATTTCCCTTGTTTTTTATCCCAGCACAGTGGGCTGCAGGGCTTTGGGCTGGATGCTGCTGCTGGGTATGCTCAAGTGCTGCATCCACAGGAACCACAGGAGAGGGCAGCTCACTCCAGCCTGCCCCTGCTGTGTTCTCAGGAGCTCGGAGGAGCCCAGGAGCATCACAGTGCAGTGTCTGCCTGCCGTGGGTGAAGAGCTGCTGTGTGTGTGCCACAGAGCAGGATACCTTTGGCAGCACTGCATGTTTTTTCCTGCAGAAATTGATTGATTTTGTTGCTGGACTGGCAGCATTTCTTTGTGCTTGGGTGTTGGCTTCCCCTGTGGAGGGATTTGTGGTTTCTAAGACTCTAATTACTTTAGTGTAATAGTTTTTCCTCTGCTTTCATAATGACTCTGGTGGGTGCCATCTGCTGTTGTGGCAGTGCTGGGCAGTGTGATCTGAGCCCGGGGTGGTGCAGGGTGTGCACTTCCACCTTCAGGAAAACTAAGACTTTGAAATCCCATTTTCAGCATTTAAAGCTTTATCTCCAGCCTTGCTGGGCTGGAGGGCAACAAATATTTGGGATGGCTCTCTCCTTACTCCACAGGCCTGTGTGCAGGAACATGAGCATGCCTGGCCCCGCTGGGCAGCCTGCACAGCTCAGGATGGATGGAGGAGTTTGTTTCCTTGATGGCAGGCAGGAGCCAGGCCACATCCTTCCATGAGCAGCTGCTTTGCTAACAAACAGGTTGACCTACATCTTTTGGCTTTGCTTTAGAGACATGTCTGTGGTTCCTGTCGTGGCCTATGGCAGCCTGGGTGATGTGCTGGGTGTGAGCATGGTCAGTGTAACACTGAGCTGCAGGGAATGGAGGGCTGCTGTGTGCTGAGACAGGGAATTTGCACACCTTGGGCAAGGGGAGCCCTAGGGACTATGTTTCTAACAGCTCCAGAGAAATGCCTGTCTGGGTGCTGCAGAACCCTTCTTAGTGACAGTGCACATCCCTCCATCCCTGGGGCATCAGGTGTCATAGGGCCTGGCACTAGTTTGTAGGATATGGATCACAGCCTGCGCCACACATTTTTTTCCAGTATCATTACATCCACCAGACTAGAGGGGCTGCAGTGAGTTTTAAGAATTTTTTTTCATATTTGTTGTAGGCAGTGCTCTATGAGTTTTCAAACATCTCACGTGAGGATCTGGGATCCTTTTGAGCTCTTACCCTTTAGCTGTCGTTGCATCCCATGGGGATGACTGCCAGGACTTTGTCTTGCTGGTCACCAGAGGTATCAGATCTAGAAAAGAAATGTCATCAAAGCCCAAACTTTTAAAAAGGATAGGTTCAGAAACAGAGTCCTAGTTTCAGGACCATGTTGCAACATAAAAAAAACCCTAAAAATACTGTGTGATTGGAAGGCCTGCATTCCCAAAGAGATGTGAAAGGCTTTGTAGAGGGACTCTAATTTACTGTTACAGCTGCTGCAGGGTGAAGTCAGAGGGGGGCTGGTGCGAATTCTCGGGATTATGGCACTGCTTTAACCCATCAACGCGGCTGAGTTTTGCCAGGATTGCTGCAGTAAATCAGAGAGGTTGGCAGGGAGCTGTGTGCGTGCTCTGTGGGGCCCTGCCTGGTGCTGTGGGGAGGACAAGCTTTGGGGCCCCGGACCTGCAAATGGATGTCCTGTTAATTCATGTTAATTTGCAAAGCTTGGCAGACTTTCAGAAGTGCACAGTGCTATCCTGAAATTAAGATGAGTGTTTCAGATGATTAACCGAATTCAATTAAGCATTTAATGAACATGAGGATGACTAAGAGTAAATGAGTTCCTTTTCTTTGTCTACCTGTTGGGTTTTTCAGACTCCTATTTTTCAGAGGAACTCTTTCTTTTCTTGTTAAATCTCTGTACAGCTCAGGTCTTGGATGTAGAAGCAAGAAGTTCTCTGTGTGCAGTGGGACTGGCAGCATTTGTCACCTCATTCCCCAATCCCTCATGGCTGAAGGAGCAGGCAGCAGCCCCTGGACGCTCTGGCACCCGGCCTGGGCTCTCTGCTGACTGACCTTTGTCTTTCTCACCGGTAATCTGAGGAGTGTGGGATTCCTTTCAGGACTGTGCAATCAGTGAAGCAAATTTTTCAGAAAGTGATTAAGAAGGGAACTTCTTCAGTTAACTGAGCTAATTCTTGCTGAATTTCTGCAGCATGGAAGGGAGACATTTTAAATGCAAAACTGTCTGAGGCAGGAGGTGTTTCATTAGTGCATCCCAGATCCTTAGGAGCTGAAGGCACAGAACAGGCACAGGACCTTTGGCTAGGATTGGTTATGGAAGAGCAATGATGACTTGTTTGCTTATCTCACATGTCACATGTGGAAAATATTGAGTTGTTTGGACTCTTGATGGTGTGGCTGTTTATCCAGTGGTATTATACAATGCTGAGCTTTCAGTCCTCATTTGGGACTCATTTTTTTAGGCTGCAGGTTGTGCTGTGCTGTGTTCAGCGAGAGACCCTGTATTGGTCTCATCTTTAACTCCAGTCATTGTGAGCAGTTCATCCCAGAAAAGCCATTTGACTGGAGGATAACCTTTGCTGCCCATGGGTAAGGAGCTGATGTTCCTCTTCCAAGAGGGGAGAGCCCAAGCATGTTGTCCTGCAAGGATGTCATGTCCAGAGGCACATGGCATCACATGCTGCTGGAGAAATTTCATAAACACTGTCCATGGCAGGGCCAAGCATCAGGATTTTGGTCAAGGTTCAAAACAAGGCAAAGCTGATGTGTTAGAATTTGGTTCCTGTTTTGATGTGACCACTCCTATACAGAGTCACTGGTTGGCTTTTGGTGTGAAGTTTGATTTTCACAATGCAATGCTGAGAGCCTAACTCTTGCTCATGAAATCTGAAGTCAGGTTGGGCAGCTGAGATGGCATTTGCCTGCTTCAGAAGTTGTGTTTTTCTCATTTTACTAAGTTCTGTTTTCTGGACTTGTTACACAGACAAAATTGGTGCAATGGGGAATGTAATGAAGCTCTCCTAATAGTTTTTGCTCATGACTCCAGGGATTTTTGGAGAAGTTCCTCTTGCTTCCCTGAAATGTGAGTGAGAATAAAACTAAGCTCTAGCTTTTGGCTGTGTCTGGGGTGCGATTTGTGGAGAGGGCTTTCCTGTCTTTCCAGAGGGATGCTGTTCATCCTTCCATGGGCTGAGATTCCTGCTTTGGCAGTCATAGCAGCAGCCCTGCTCTAATCATTCCTAGGGAGAGCACAGCTCTCATCCGCTCCTCAAGCAAAACCAGCCTCAAGCCGAGCAGAGCCAGCGCAGGGGCCTGTATTTCTTCCAAGCTGTATGGACGAGCTGCTCAAACATAAAGGTGCTGGATCTTGCAGCTGTTAAAGCTATGGCCTGTCCAGGAGGCTTTTTTGCTCCATTAAGAAGTTAGAGACTGTGCTGAGACAGAGCAGCACAGTGCTTTGTTTCTTCCCTAGCTTATTACTTAAAACTTAACTCCTCGTTTCCCTCTCTGCAAAACATGCTCATCAGTGGTTACCTGCAGCACAGGAGTATCAGAGTGCTGAATAATGGGCAGTACAGTGGTCACACAGTTTGAAATTAAACGCCAGAGGTTAGTTACTGGTTATTTTAGATGTTACATATATGTAATTTTTTTCATCATCTATTTTTCCTGCAGGAAAAAACTAAAGTGGTGGAACCCTTGGACTATGAGAATGTGATCCTTCAACGCAAAGTTCAGATCTACAGTGATCCCCTCCGGGACCTCCTGATATTTCCGATTGAAGATGTATCTGTGAGTTTGCTCTGGCTGTTTCCCATGTTTGAGGCTTACTCGTCTCCCATCCTGCTTACCTTGGAAAATTTCCACCATTAACCACGTTAATTTTGGCTGCATTGCTGACATAAAACCATAATGACCCACTGGTGGTTTAGGCTCACCACATTTATTTAAAGTGAATGTCAAGCCCTGAAGGTGGAGTTTGTGCTGAAAAAGTGTTCTCCTTTTTCCTGCAGATCTCGGTCATCGGCCGACAGAGAAGGACTGTCCAGTCAACGGTGCCAGAAGATGCTCTAAAGAAAGCTCAGAGTCTCTTTGTCAAAGAGGTAGGGGCCAAGTCCATGTGACACCTGCATTCAGCACTTTATATCCCTTGGGCAAGATGCTCAGCTGTAGCTCCTGATCCACAAGATTGCGGATCACTTGGCTTTTCCTTTGTGGGAAGGGGAGTTCTCACAGGCATCTCATGTGCAGAATGTTTTTGCAGTGGGTTTTGTATACAGCTGAGGTGTGTGGCTTTGCATCACCTACCTGACAAGGACGGGATCCACAACCTCCCTGGAGCATCTGGAGTGCTGTGGGTTTGTTGTGAAGTGCTGTTCTCCATGACCATTCCCTCCAAGTGCAGTGGAACAAAAAGCGATGGTCGATGTCGAGTTAGACGTGCTGTGTTTCCAAGGACAGAAAACTGGTGCTTTCCAGAAAGCAGTGTCCTCCCAAATCACTACTCTTTTCTTCAGAGCCTTGGAGTGATGTAAATACAAAACCTGTACCTGCGTGGCAGGCCAGATGCCGTGTGATTTTTGTCTCAGTGCTGAAAAGGTTCCTTATGAAATTCTGCATTGCTACATGAAGCAAGCAAACCAGCCTTGCCCACACCCTTCCCGCTTGTGCTTACCTCACCCTGCTGTGTGTAACCTTTCAGACTGGTGCCAGGCTTTGTTTTGCTTGCTGTAGCTTTCTAAGAGCTGTATTGTTTTCATTTCAGTGCATTAAAACATACAGCTCTGACTGGTATGTGGTAAACTACAAATATGAGGAATACTCAGGAGACTTTCGGATGTTGCCATGGTAAGTGTCACGCTCCCTCGGAATGCTAACGTGTGGTCACAGGGCTTAGCAGGAGCAGTCTGCCCTTTCCCTGATGCCTGTCCCACAAGCAGCCTCTCCTCCAGACATGTGTCACTCTGAAGGTTAGAGCCAGAGGTTTGTGTTGTCATGCCATTGCCCCTCAGCTCTGTCAGGGAGATGCCCACAATATTGTGTGGGTCAGTGCTTCACATCCCATCCACCAGTGTGTGCACAGTCCTTCCATTTGGGATGAGGACAGACTGCAGCCCAGACCCATGGCAGGATAAATAGTGTTGGCAGTGTTTGCACATCCTGACCCAGGAGCCTCATTGTCCCGCTGGGCTGATGTTGCCTGTGTGCTACACTTGGTGTTCCCATGCCAAGCAGATTCTCCTTGTGCCCCCAGTACAGAGAGGTTGATGTGATATTGCTGCTACTGCTGGCAGTGCTGGGGAGTTACATCCTTGGAAATGCTGGGCTGTGCCAGTGCTTCCAGCTCCAAAGCTAATTGGGTTTTTAAGACAGGCACATACATCTCCGATTTCTGCTGGATTGTTATTTTCTCTGTGATGGCGCCTGCTCTGCTCTCACTGCCCACACTCTGGGCATGTCTGGACCCCTGTCCAGGCTGCTTATGTGCTGGAAGCTTGTTAAATGCTTTTTCTTCTCAATTGGGTAAAGTGGGTCTGTTCTGAGGGTCTCAAGGGGATGTGAAGCAGCAATGGAGTAATACTGTTGATCAAATAATGTTAAAATTTGTGAATCAATCATGTAGTCTGATCTTGCTTCTTTTTTGGTAAAGATGGAAGATAAATTGGTGTGCTCTCTCTTTGTTCCATAAATGCAAGCCAGCAAAAACTGCAGAATCCAGCAGCTAACAAGAGAAAGCTAATTACAGACTGCTTGTGCTTAATTTCCATGAAATGCACTCGGAACTTAGCTTTCCCCAGCTGTAAGGAGCTGTAGGTCTCTTGCAATCTATCTTCTGTGCTCTGTAGCCTGCAGTTTGTCTGTTGCTTCTGGATCCAGCATCAGCTGCTGGCTCAGACGACAGTCGTGTTCCAGTCATTAAACATGAAAATGTATTGTGATTTCAGCAAATCCTTTAGGCCAGACAAGATTCCAAGCCATGTGTTTGAAATTGATGAAGACTTTGAAAAGGATGAGGTAAGGAGAAGGTTGGTTTTCTGTTTTTTTTTTTTTTTAATGTATTCCTGTTAAAAAGCAAATTTCACAAAGCAAAGCCAGAATTCAGTTCCTAGGAACAGTTTCCTGGTGAGATGCTTTCTGCTGTGAAAATGGGATAAAAAATGAGGCAGTGATTTATTTCAAAGTATGACAAGATAATCTCTTGGAACCAAGGGTTTCCTGAGTTATCTGGAAGATTAGTCATATTTCTCATGGCTTTTTCCCTTGAAACAGTGCATCATAGGAAGAGAAAAAAAAGGAAGCCAAGTAGTTACTAAGAAAAACTCTTCATGACCAGAACTAAAACTGGGCAATCTGTTTTTCAACTACACTGTGATTCTGGGGTTCTCCTCTTGGAAAGTTTTGTAGTTTACCAGATAACCTGCCATTTTTCATCAGTCACTTTGACTCAGCGTGCTGACAGTGTGTCAGTCCTGCTCTGTACATACTGTGCCAATGCTGGGAGGCGTTTGCTTCCTGTGGAAGTTGGCATCTTTGTGCTCAGCTGGTTGTAGGGAAGATTTGCAGCCCTGGAGCTCCTCTGTGGGGGTGGGCTGGGGGCTCTGCCAATTGGCTCTGCCACCAGACCTGGTGGTTATTTTGGATGGTGCAGATGCCATGTTTCCTGCACATGCGTATCACATTTGCTACAGAAGGGACGGGCAGTGTTTTTCTGTTTCAAGTACCCCGTGGAGATTTATCCATGCATGTGACATTATGAAGTTTTTGTTTACAGAGGGAAGGGTTTAGCCCAGCTGTTTAAAATTCCCATGTCACCAAGATGTTGCTGCTGAGGAACTTAGAGAGGAAAAGGGAACTTTGTTACAGAGCTGAAGATTTGGAGGGACTGTTTCATGCACATTTCTGAAATTATCAGGGTGTGTCCCAGCACACCTCAGGTCTGGACTGCATTGGCTTCTTTATAAATGGAAATGATTTGTCAAGTTTGGCCTTAATCTTTTTTTGACTGTTTTTGGTTTGCATTACATCAGTAGCTTGAGGTGCTGCCTCTTTAAAAATATCTGCTCTGGGCTGGAGACATTGCTGTCCACTGTTACCAGCGTGCTTCTGAAAAAGCAAAACAACAAAAATATGCTGTCAAAACTTGGAGAGCTTTCTTTTTCTGGCCAGTGTCCCAAATACTCAAACAAGAGAAGTTACTGAGGTTTGTTGTGGAAGAGTATTCCAAGTGCTTTCATGGATGTTTTGACATTTATGTCTTTTGGCATGGCCGTATCGAAAGGATTCTGTTACAGTTTCTTGACAGGGCATTTGCATTAGAATTGTGTAATGGAAATTCAAGTAAAAGAAATCTCTTGATGAAAAAAGGTGAACCATTATAAAGCAGAAATCGTGGGTTGTTTTACCCAGGGAAATAAAATATCAGAAAATTTACTCAGGAAGTTTGACATGAAAAGAGTGAAAACCTGCCCCTTTGGATGCAGCAGGCTGTATATACCAGCTCTTTCATGGCTCAGCGGAGGCAGGCTGGGGCTGCCTCTGCTGCTGAGTCACTGGAAGCCCCAGGGTGAGATTTTTTCATCACTCTGGGCTCTCATTTCTCTCCCCAGTGGAGGTCATGGTTAGGTATGAATGGAGAGCCATTCTCTCTTTCTGGGACCCTGGGACAGGAGCAGATGGAAACCCTGTCTGGTGTGCCAAGAGCAGCCTGGTTGGGTCACTTGAAACTTTGTGGTTTGATAAATGTGAAATCAGCCAGTTACATTTCAGTTACTGGGGTTTGGTGGTTTTTGCTGAAATTTAAAATGTGAGAATGACAAAAGGAAATGACAAAATAAGTTCAGAGTTCTGCATTTTGCAACTTCCTAAGCATACTGTCTTGAAAATTTCCATCTTCCCCAGGTTTTGAAATGCTGCATAAGAACCAATAGGCATTCCCTCATTGCAAAATCACTGTGCAGCCCTATCAGAATAGATGTAATCTTTCTTTTTTTAAAGGTGACCCAATCTAGCCTGTTTTGCCTTTTTATTGGAAAGGGATATCCCTGATTTTTTTTCTTTGTGATACAGTTACACATACAGTGCTATCTGTTACACACACATTCTACATGTCACTGTATTGCTGCAGTTAAAATGGTATTGCTTTCCAGGGTGGACAAATCCCTTTGTCCAAGGGGAATTTCCTGTGGGAGACAGTTTACCTGACCTCCTCTTTTCCTCATCGTTTGTTGTCTTTCAGGATTCCTCTTCCCTGTGCTCCCAGAAAGGTGGTGTGATAAAGCAGGGCTGGCTGCACAAAGCAAACGTCAACAGCACCATCACTGTTACCATGAAGGTGAGTTTGGTTCAGTTACTCATGAACAAGGCATGAAGTGAAGTTCAGGCCACATGTCCAAAGCTCCCAGGAGCACAATGGGTGGGTTTGGTTTTGGATGGGCATCTGCCCCTCTTGTATCCCATGATGGACTGGAAAACCCAGTCTGGCAACAGTTTTTGACCCTCCCCTCCCCAGCATGTAAGACTGATGCACCTTGGACCATGACAGGCAAGCTGACCAAAAAGTTGGAACGTGTTCTAGTAAAGCAAGATTGTTTTCTGGATGAGCAACCGAGGCCCAGGAGAGGAAGGCAACTGGGATAAGTGAAACAGCTGCCCTGCAAAGACAGCTTTCTGAACTGATAGTTTCCTTGCTGGTTGGAAACATGTAGAGAGGCCAGCTTTAAATTAAAATGATAAATCTTTGTTTTTAAAGCAGGGGTGATATTACTGCAGAGATGTAGCATTACTGACCTAAAAGTAACAGCTGCCTTTTCTCCTGTTCTCTGCTCTTCGTAATCCAGTGTGACATTGCTTAGATTGTGCAGAGATTTTTAGTAGTCCCACCACAGGTTTTTGCTGTTGCAGTGAGCCTGTCTGCTGTCCCACCATGCAGCTGCCTTGTTACAGCATAGAGAGATTGTTAGGGGGTTATGCTCAATGGTACAGCTGAGGGATGGCTGCAGCAAGGCTGCTTTGTAAGGATATATTAAAAAATCTCAAAAAGCCTAATTGTTCCAAGGCTTGATTCAATGAGTTATGCTTTCCGAAGAAGTGGAACAGGACTGTTCATAGGGCTAATTTTAATTTGTTTTAAAATGGGCTTGAAGGCAATAGACAGAACAGGATTTTCTGATCCTCTACTTCTCCAATCAAGAGCAACTTTTTTTCCTGAAACTTTTGGAGGAGGTATCATACATGCCCAAAGTAATCAGTTGGGTGTGTTCTAGTCTGAGCCTCTGGCGGTACTGGTCTCAGTGCCCTGTACCTCAGACCCGCCTTTCAGAGAAGTTACTGTATCTGAACTACACTGGCTTCAGTTCAATTAATAAGATCCAGAGTCTCCAGTGAAACTCTGATATCAAAGTACTGAGAATCGGTAACCGTTCTCTGAGCTGTGTCTTACAAAGCATCTCTAAGGTACAGGTGAAAAAGCTGAGGACTTTGACCGTCTTCAGCCTTACCACCACTTGAAGAGGCTGCTGTGATGTGTCCATCTTGTGAATGCTGGTTCTTTGTCTGCTGAGCTGTTGGTGCCTCACACTGTTGCTAAGCATGTGCAGAGTGTTCTGTGGAGGGCTGAACCACAAGTAAACTCTCATTAGGCTACAGCTGCCATTCTTTATTCTGGAGCAACCTTTCCTTTGCAGAGAACTGCCCTGTTTGGCTCAGGTCTCCCTGTCTGGTTTGCAGCGTGTTGGTGGCCTGTACTGCAGCCATGGCATCAGGATTGTCCATCTGTCCTTCTCTGCCCAAATGCACTTCCCTGGTTCTCTAGCCATCCCTCTGCAATCTCAGTGCTCACCAGCAGCACCTGTGGCCTGATCAGAGGGGGTTTTCCCTCTACTCCCAGGTTTATAGTATTAATTTCAAATGATCATAATCTTCTGACAGTGATTTCTGACAGCAGTGCTTGCACAGGGGGAAGATCATACGAATAGTGTTTGCTGTTTGATTATGCATTTACTTTTGAACAGAGTTCAGCAAATGCAAACTGTTTAGCATGAAATCCCATAACCACAAGGGATATCAACCCTGTAATATCTAGAGAAAGATCTGTCATGGGTTTCTGTAGCATCCACTGCCAAAATTCCTGGGATTGCATCAGTGAAGTGCTAAATCAGTGTTTAGGCTGGATTAATGCTTCACATCCTTAGCTTTCCATGTATCTTTATGCTCTGTTGAGCTAAAGGTTTAGTTAAATCTTATAAAACTTAAACAACCCGTGGAGCATCTCTACGGCTAATTAATCATTCAAATGATGCCAGAGGTTACCTCTGAGAAGGGATGGGTCACGGTTCAGGGCGCGATGCTCCCTCCCAGTTCTTTGCAGGCGAGTGGGTTTACTGAACATGTGCTGGTATCAGTAATGATAGGAGCAGGAAATTACTTGTAATCTCCCATGTGGGAGGAAAAATGCTGTGTTTATTCATAGATCTTCCAGACAGACAGAACAGTAGAAAAACTTCCAGGGCTGCTTGTCCTGGCTTCCTTCATGGTTCTTCTAACACGGATACCCAGCAACTGTGAAATATACTCTGCTCCTTACATCATATGGTGCTACCACAATTGCTGCTAAAATGTTCTCCTGAATTATATAGTCCAGCGGCTTTTGGCTGACAAGCACAAAGAAAGATGTTCAGAGATACTGGAGAGCTTTTTTTTCTTCAGGAAAATCAGTATTACAAACACAGGAACCCTTCTCCCGAAGTTACTGGTTTTAGATGTAAGAATTGAACACTAAGCCAAAGTCAGTTCATGAAAATAGGTTTGTATTAAAAAACAAACCCAAAGCCACAAAAAACCCAAGCAGTTGAATGGATTGCATTGTCCCTTGGCTTCCATTTGAGTGCTAGGAATTTCCACGTGTCTGTTCCTAAGTCTTCCAGACAATTGCTTTGTAATTCTAACTGAGGTCTATATGAAAAAGGCCCTGGAAATATCTGCTCTAGGGTGGGATGGATCTTCAAGTAAGGTGCAGATCTGAATTTACAGTGCTGCATTACTTTGTGAAGATAAATGAGGCTGGAGCCAGCTGAGAGATGAGCTGGAAGCCCTGGGGCTTTGCTTTAGATGGGCAAACTTATAACAACAAGAAGGGCATTAAAATTAAAGAAGATGATGGCAATCTCTTTGTAAAAGCAAACCATATTCAAATAGATGAATCTGCAACACTCCAGGGTCAGCAGAGTTTTGTGTTCCAGTATTTTCTCAATAGCAGGGAAGGCAGATATAGAAACCATGGCCATGGTTTGTGATGTACAGCAGAGTGAATACTTGCCTGAGCAAGAATTTGTATTTTTACAGGTATTCAAGAGGAGGTATTTTTACTTGTCACAGCTCACAGATGGCTCCTATATTCTGAATTCCTACAAAGATGAGAAAATTTCAAAAGAATCCAAAGGCTGCATTTTCTTGGATGCTTGCAATGATGTGGTTCAGGTAGGTGTCCTTTCTGTGTGGCTCAGCATGGACTTATGGATTGCTGGCTCCAGGACAGGCCTGCTGTCTCGAGGTCTGAAGGCATGGAATTGCAAACTAACCCAAAGCTGGTCAGCTAAACTGATCAGTAGGCCAGTAAGTAAATGATACGACTTTGTCTGGGGCACCTTCCTCCTCCATTTGCTGCTTGCACCAGCTTCTTTTTTCTTAAGCTATATCTTGATAAGTCCTTGCAAACATGCAGTCCTTTGGAATTTAGGACCTGCCCAGGGCTTGTAAAGAGCAGGTATTTGTACAGGTCTAAATCATGGGTTTGCTTAGTTGTGCTGGAGTGAAGTGCAGCAGTGGATTGCTGGTCTGCCTTCTGCCCTTGCTGTCTCTGCAGAAGCTTCAAGCACTGACTGTGGTGCGGGGTGTCTTAAATTACCCCAGTGGTTTGCTGCAGCATGGATGAGTCAGAGCTGTGAGTTTCCATTTATCTTTCTGAACACAGTAAAAGCAGTAATGCTGACACCTCAGTGATGTATGGGATGTACTTCCCAAGTTGCATCAGATTTGCCTTGGCTTCTGGTTGGAAAATGCTGTTTAAAGGCCAGCACAGCTCCAAAAAGCTGCATTGTACCACTTGCTTTTTTAAGATAGATGCCTCTAAGTGTCCCAGAATGCAGCATTACTTACCATGTCAGACAAATCCAGTTCCTGGCTTCTCTGGGTAAATATTAAAGGTCTGATGACATAAGAAGGAGATTGTTCCTGCTCCTTGGTCTGTGCTTCAGTCTGGCTTTCCTTCACTCAGAGTAGCTGGCCGTGCTCAAGCCATGAAACCCTTTGTGACTGCAGTAGGATTGCTGTGTCAGGGAGGACGCCTGCCTTGTATTTTGTGGTATTTCAGCTCAGGATGTTTTCCCAGAGAGGAGCTGTGCTGGGTTGTTGAGGAAAGTGTGATACAAATCTCCTGTTTGTTTGTTCAGTGTCCCAAGATGCGCCGCTATGCATTTGAGCTGAAGACAATAGACAAGTACAGCCACTATCTTGCAGCTGAAACTGAGCAGGAGATGGAGGAATGGCTGGTAACTCTGAGGAAGATCATTCAGAGCAATACTGAGAGTTTGGTGCAAGAGAAGAAGGATGCTGTGGAATCTGTGCAAGGTCAGTTTGTGAACAAGCACCTACCTTCTCCCTTCTCCAGCAGGATGCAAGCAGTGTGCCTGGAGAAGTGTATACGTACTGTATTTAAAGCAAGAATTGTGGCTGACACACAATATCACGCAAAGGGGCTTTGTATAACACAGGTGATAGTCTGAGGAATAAAAGTGGAAGGAAACGTGACCCTTCTTCTGGATGGGAAATCCATGACAAAGTTTCAGGGCTCCTGGAAAATTGGCTCTGTGCTGACATTCTGCTTTGGACAGACCTAGCAGACTGTAATAGTGCACTTTGATACTGGTAATGCATGGAAAGTCTTACTCTCAAGGAATGGAAAAGTCTCCCTAAACAGTTCCTGTGCTATTGTTAGCGAATACTGCGGGATGCTTTCTGGCAGAGCGGTACTCCTGCGGTTGTTTTGAACATCTGTTTCTTGTGTCCTTTCCAGATGATGAATCAAACACGCAGGGAAAGTCAGAAAACATCCTGGAGAGCCTGGAGAGAAGCATGCATCCAGAGCTGATGAAGGTATTGTATTTGCAGGATTACTCTCCCCACCCACAGCTACTTCTGTCCAGATTATCTGTGAGAGAGGTTTTCTGCTTTCTGTATCTCCAGCTCTGGGGAAGCTGAGCAGGCACCACGTCCTGGTGGGGTCTCTGTTATCCCACCTGTCTGTCTCACAGATGGAGCTCCATGGTTTGAGGCTGCATGTTCCTCACCTCCAAATGTGGTCACGGCTTCTGCCTGCTTTTCCCTTCAGCACAGCCACATCTCTGTACTGTCAGTGCTTTGCATCAGCTCATGTATCACAAAGGCAACCTGAAAAATAATTATTTTGTTTTGATTCAGTTCTTTCCCAAGATCGAGTCTTGGCCTCTGTGTGGCCAGGCACTAATATCAATGCCTTCCTTTGTCTTAGTATGGAAGAGAAACAGATCAGCTGAACAAACTGAGCAGAAATGATGGAAGACAAAACATCTTTTCTTTTGACCCAGAAGTCCAGGTAAACGTTCCCACATTTGCCTCACTGGTTTTGTTCACTGTGTCGTGCCTCCCTTGTTCCCTTGCATGGCCACAGCGTTTGCCTGCAGAAGCAGCATGTTTTCCAGTGGAGCCCATATTCTTGTCCGTGAGAGCAGAATGAGATGTCAGTGCTCAGGTGATAGCTCAAATACAGGGAAGAGTTGCAGCAGCCCCACACATGGCCTCCCTCCAGCTTTGCTGACATTTGTGTGATGCACCTTGATGTTGCTGGATTTCAAACCAGATTTTCTCTGGAGCTCTGAGAAGTTCTCATGCTTGCAAGAAGGAGCAGTACAAGTGGTGTTGCATGCATACCTGCAGTGCTGCATGGGCTCAGCACATCTGGCGCAGGGAGCAGTGGTGGAAAAGACCATGACAGGAGTTTACAGGGAGAGCCTCAGTCTTCAGCGAGATTTTAAATGTAAGGACAGACAAACTGAAAAAACACCCTGTGCTGGTCGGATGCACTGGAGTAGGAGGTCATTGTCTATTGGCCTGTTTTCTTCTTGGCTTTGAACTTGAGTTCTCTGCCAGGGTCCAGGTATGGGATTTCAGTGAAATGAGCTGCAATTGCTAACAAAGTTTTAGAGAACTGTTCCAGGGTATGTCATTGTCTCTAGTTCTCCTTCTGGCATGCTTTGGCGTGTTCACACCTGTAAAATAGAACATTCCAGTGTAACAAGGAAATGTAATTAGTCTTTAAAAGGTTTAGTTGTACAAAGTGAGCTTTTCTCTTGGCAGTTCTTTAGAGTCTTTAACAGAAGGAAGATAAGCATCCAGGAGGCTTTTTGGTTTCTTTTTTTTTTAAGAGACACTCTGAGAAGTTTCCTATATTCTAGTCAGATAATAAAAATTGAAATATTAGTCAGTGTGGAGCAACTAAGATAACTTCTTTTATTTAACTAAGTGGTTAGGCTGAATTCACTGCCCTCTTTCTATACCCAGAGCACTTCATTCTGGTGTGGGTCAGTTGGATCTGCTATAACACCAGGTATTCAGTCTTTGCTCCAGTCCATGCTGGTATGTGCACACTTGTATACTTGGTGCTAAGGAAACTAGGAGCAGGCACATATACCTGCAACATACTTTCCTCATGAAAAGAAGATAAGGGAAACAAAAATACCTGCTGGTGTTTAGAGGTGTTTGGTAGCTCTGTCCCCAGTGCCCAGCACAGTGGATTTGTCAAAGGCTGAAGGTCTTTGGTTGCACATATGCCTGCTCTTCGAGGAGGGTGGATGTGGAGGCACAGACCAGGCGTGGGTGTTCTGGGTTAGGGAGGAGGTGATGATCATTGAGCCTGTTTGTATTCCCCAGCCAGACAGTCTTTGCTGTTTCTACCCATGCCAGTTACTGCTGTGCAGCTGGACATGCCTTCCACTTTGAAATGTTGCTCACAATCCCACATGTGCCTTCTCTCTGTTTCAGGCACAGGAGCCATCTCTAAACTAGTCATACCTTCGTGGTGGAAGATACTTCTCTGATTGTAACATTGTCTTATGTTCCGCTTTCTTCCCCAAGCTCTAAGTGGTGTTTGGGAAGGTCCCCAGGTTTACAACAAAGCAGGAAGGAACTGAAATCATTCTGAGGTTTAGTTTGCTGTGCTCTACAAAACAGGTTGCTAAAAATTGATACATACCCATGAATTCATGTCTTGAATACCTTTGTGTAACATCACCAAATGGTACTCATTTGTGAATGTCTTGTGCCTTTTGGACCCCTTACAAAAATATTGATTAAGATAGTAATGGCCATAATGTGATCCCTTAACATTATTCAGGGTTTTTTTTTTCTTTTTTGATGAGACCAGATTTGTTTGTTTGCTATCTAGAGACTCGATTTCTCTGGGATTGAGCCAGATGTGAAGCCTTTTGAGGAAAAGTGCAGCAGGCGCTTCGTGGTTTGTTGCCAGGACTTCTCCCTCAACCTCCTTGCTCAGCTGAGTGACGGGGCAGAAGAAGGACCTACCAATGTAAGGGGAGCTCCAGCATGTCCTGCTTTGTCTTCTTTCCTCTCACCAGCAAGAAAATACCTTGGCAAATTAATCTGGGGGGTGTAAAACAATCCTATTTTGCCATGAGCACCAGGGGGGCCTGGACAGGTGGTGACTGCTGGCCCAGAGTCATTGCAGGATTTGTTTGCCTTGGTATTTTGGTGTTCCAAAAACGTGTTTGGGGACAGGGTCTGTGCTGACATGCCTCAGCCTGCCAGGAACTGGGACTGCTGGGAAACCTGTGGTTCAGGGGCACAGGGAATGGGGAGTAGGTGTCTGCCAAATTCTGCATCCCTGTGAAAGTTCTGTTGGTAAATGATTAAGCTCCACCTCCAAACCACTCATGGCTGTGTTTTATTTCATTTCCCCTAATGGCAAGGGATTTCCCTGTTCTGGAACCTTCTTCTGGCTCCCAGCCTAACTCTATTCACAGCCACTTTATTCTGTGCATTTGTTATTGTGCCAAAGCTGCACCTTAGCCTAAAAACTCTTGTATTTTCTGAGCCTCTGATGTTTGTAGACAGCTATTACATCTCACCTCAGCCTTTGTTCTGCTGGGCTGAACAGACGAGTCTCCTCCAGTCTTTCATCTCAAAACAAATCCCTGCTGTTGTGTCCTGCGCTTGCCCTGGCTGGAGTCAGCCCTTTCTGCAGGGGTGCAGAGCAGTACGGGAGGCATAGGCACCGGCACTGCCCCATCTCTGCTGATGCTGTTCTGTCTGATGCCTGGTAGAATCACAAAGGCTCTTTTGTGATAGTTTCATATTGGCAGCTCACAGCTCTGATACACAACACCAGGCTCAGTAACTCCCAGCAGATGGATGCATCACTAATAACAAAGATTCTTGTTATCCATCCTTAATCAGGTCCAGAGTGAGACCTAATCGGCACATTTTCAGCATTGATGTAATGCCTCCAAGTCATGCTGTAATGTCTTGGGCATGCTACGGTTTTATCTTCAGGCCTGCGTTTTTATCTTTTCATGGATGCACGCCTACTAGGATGTTTGAATTAAAAATACATGAATTATTTCCTGCCACTTGCCTGGTGCTGTCAAGGTCAGTAGCTACAAAGGAGTTGGCAGATTTTGCACATGTATTTCCTCAGCAGTGTCAGCTCTCCTGGCTGGGAGAGCTAACTTTCCTCCTGGGATAGCATCTGAGGAGCATTTTGAGTGTCACAGTTGAGCCATCCAAAGCTAATGGACTTTGGAAAATAAATATAGTGATTTTTAGCAGGTGATCATAAACACTCTTAAGCTGATTTCTTTCTCATTGCAAAACGATAAACAGCTCTGATAAATTGAGTTCATATTTTCTTCCTGACTTCATAGTTTACCACTTACATAAAAAACATACGGATTTTATTCTTTATATTTCATATAGCTGTGTTCAAACTGACTAGATCAAAATGCAAGAAGGTGCAGGAAAAAAATGGATCTGTATATTTATAAAACAAATAAACATGGATTGTCTGTCATAGTTCATTAAAATGCTGGTGTACCAAACTAAAGGAACAAACAGAAGCAGAAGGTTCCCAGTTTCCTTATCAGAGAAAGCAATGCATGTTGATATTCTTGAGCCTGTGCCATGCATTTTTTATGACACACATATTCAATAAAACTTCCAGGTTGAGCCCTTTTTCCTAAGCTTGGCATTATTCGACCTGAAAAATAATTGCAAGATTTCAGCTGACTTCCACGTGGACTTGAACCCTCCACCTGTCCGGGACATGCTGCTGGATAGCTCTGAGCCCAGAGCAGAGGGCACCCCGGGACGTTGTCCTGGCCAGAGCCTTGTGCATGGGGTCCCTGAGTCCTGCCTGCGCTACATAAAACAGGTGAATATCTCACTTTCTCCTCATTCTGTGTCACTGCTGAGGCTTTTCAGTGACTTTGAAGTGTGTTGTTATCCACTGTATGGTAACCAGAAGCCAGCTTTTCTCTTGAGTTTTGGTCAGTGTCGAAGTTGCCACTGCAGGGCTCACTGGCAGTGACAGGCAGAGCGCCACGGAGAGTTTTCCTAGACTTGGCCGTGCTCAACCCTGGTGAGCCCCTGTGGTCGCTCCCCAGGGCAGGGTCTGTGTGGGTTGTGGGAAGGGGCAGTGGGATGATCGGGGCCAAGCCCCGTGTCGCACATCGGGGTCCTGCTGTGTGACAGTTGCTGCTTCTCTGTTGCAGGGGGTGTTCTCTGTGACCAACCCACATGCAGAGATCTTCCTGGTGGCCCGCGTGGAGAAGGTGCTGCAGGGCAGCATCGCCCACTGTGTAGAGCCCTACTTGAAAAACTCGGACCCCGGGAAGGTACTGGGTGGGGCCATGGGAGTATCAACGGAGCAGTGCTGTCTGCTGCTGCAGGGAGTATTGTGGGCCGAAACATGGGTTGTTCTGCGGCTGTTCAGTTTCTTTCTGGCAAATACAGTCTTTGTTCATTCTATTTGCACTGTTTCCAGGCTAGCTTCAGTTGGGCTGTCCTGGGAGACTTGATTCCTTCCCCTGGAAAGAGGCAGAGGATTTTTAGAAAGAGCCAAGCATTTGGGGCCAGACCTTTCCCCATTACACTTCAGCAAGCCAAAGCCTGGGCTGGCAGGAAAAAGTGGGACACTTCATCCCCAGAATGAAGTGTCTGCATAGAATAATAGAATCCTTTATCTTGGAAAAACCCTATAAAATCATTGAGTCCAACCATTAACCCAGCACTGTCAACCCCACCACTAAACCATGTCCCTAAGCACCACATCTGCATGTGTTTTAAATACCTCTATCACTTCTCTGGGCAGCCTGTTCCAATGCTTGACAACCCTTTGAGTGAAGAAATTTTTCCTGACACCCAACGGACAGGCCCTGCTGCTGCCACCAGCATCAGTCTCTGCATGCCAGGTGGAGCTGATGCTGCCTTGTTGCAGCCAGTCAAGCTTAGTTCCTGAAAAGTCAGTTATAGAATACCTGGTAACGATGGCATTCCCTTGGCACACTTTGTAAGTCTGTACAGGATGAGCCAATTGCAGTCAGTTTTGGAAAAAATACTAACACCTTTTGGCAAATAGAGCACTAATAGCCTGACGGTTTAATCCTGAGGAGGTTTAACATGACTGCCCACAATGTTTGCTCTTGCTTTGAGAAGTAACAGCTGTAGGTGGTGTGAAGTGACAGACAGTGATGTCTGTCAGCTGTGCTGGTGCCTGGGGAGCAGACGGAGAGATGCTCCTCCCTGGAGACTGCAGTGCCCTTCACTCCTGTTCCAGCACAGCATCAAAGTCCTGGCACACACTGACCTGCCTCTCTCATGTTTTGCAGACTGCCCAGAAGGTCCATAAGGTTGCCAAGCAGGTGTGCAGCCGTCTGGGGCAGTACCGGATGCCCTTTGGCTGGGCTGCCAGGTCAGTGCCTCAGGCTGGGCTGCGCCCTTGGGCTGGGCTCTGCCCACAGTGGGAGCTGCTGCTGCTGCTGCTGAGAGTGACCTGGGACATGATTGGGCAAAGGGCCAAGTGACTGAAGTCAGTGAAGTTGCAGCCCAGGGCAGAGTTTGGCTCTGACTCCCAACAAAGATTTGGGAATGGCTTGAAATGCTCTATCTAGAATTAGAAACAAAATATTAAAAAATAAACAGTTCTGGGGCTGGGAAGGCAGTAACCTTCCTACTGACCTGTAGCTACTTCTATCAGGGCGGAACATTCGTGGGGACAAAATACACTGTCCCATGCTACCAAGGGAATCACTGCAGAAATTCCCTCCTGGCACCAGCCATTGCCAGGGACAGGATGAGAGCAGAGGACTTCCCAGCCTGGCAGTGGCAACCACGCGGGGCTTGTTTTCCATCTTAAACTCCGCATTAATTAATGTTCTTGGGAGTAGCTGGAGGTAGTGATCCCATTCCTTTGCTGTTCTTTTACTGGGCCTGATAAGTATGTCTGTGCTAATTCTCTTAAATCTCAGTCAGTGGAAGGCTTGAAGGCGAGATCATCCACTGCCTCCTAGTGCTAAATTGCATTTTGGTGCTGACAAGAGGGTTGGGAATGACATGGGAATACAGACAGCTGTCACAGTGGGCTGGAATTTGGGGTTATACCACTTGCAATGTGTATTCTTGAACTGGATGTTCCTGTGACACTGGCTGCTCATCTTTGAGATGGTGTTTTTGGGATGCAGCTGGATCCTGGGAGCCAGCACTCAGCCCTCTTCCAAGTGGTGCCTCACCCTAATGGTGAGCTCTGGATGGGTAAAGAACTGCCTTTGGACACCAAGGAGCTGAGTGGCCTGGTGTGGAGAGCTGTGTTGCTCTGCATCCCTGGAACGTTTCCCCTGTGGGTCTCAGAGGAAAGTGTTTGCACAGAAGGGGAGTGCAGATGCTTTGATGTTCTTATTATGCACAGACACCCTTTATTTTCAAGGGCAGAGATGCTGGTATTCATCCAGGGCAGAGTCCAGTCTCGTGCTCTGGCTTCAGGAGGAAGCTGATGTGTGTCCCCAAACTGGTTTTTTGTTGTACATTCCTTTCCTGGGAGGATTTCTGTGCTCTGACCCCGTATGCAAGTGGAAAGATGCTTTACCACCTGGTGTTAGTGGGGGGGGATGGAAGGGTGTTTGTGATTGTGGACCAGGCTTGGAAGTGGGCCGAATGTGTCCTTCTGACCTGGCTGGAGAGAGGGGAAATGGGTGATGTCCCATGCGATTTCATGTGACATGGTTGCAGCCTGGGTGGAGTCTAAGCACCACATCAGGGTGGGAGAGCGTTCAGATCTGTGGTATTGGAAGCAGTCACAGGCCAGTGAACCCCTGACCTAATGAACTGCCTTTCAGATGTGTCAAAGACCTCAGTGTCTGTATATTTACCAACATTTAGGAAATACACCTCTTCTTTTCTGCAGACCAGTTTTCAAAGACTCCCAGGGCACTCTTGATGCTAATGGAAAATTCTCACCCCTGTACAAGCAAGACAGTGGCAAACTCTCAAATGAAGATATGCTGAAGCTTTTAGCAGAGTATAAGAAGTAAGTGTGAGAGACTGGTGCAGGGGCTGGGCAGGCATTTTAACATATCTTTTTAAACAGTTAAGTGTAAGCATAAGGTGACAATTTCTAAAATACTTGGAGGGTAGCAAAAAATGCTGATGATGTGCTCAGCACCTGAGCTTTCAGTGTTCACACTCTTGTTCCTTTCTCCCTAACACAGACCAGAGAAGACAAAACTGCAGGTCATTCCAGCCCAGTTAAATATCGTCATCAAAGACGTCCCACTAGACTTCACAAGTAAGGATCATAGATTTTAACATAAATGCTGATGGCTTGAGCCTCAGGAGTTGATACTTCAAGGGGGGATTTGGCTGTTTGATTAACAAGAGTATCTCGGGGCTGCAATGAGAAATGAGTAATTCAGCACAACCACTGACTTGTAAGTCTTTCTGATGCATTCTGTGGAGGAGATGTCGTCCAAGTGCAGAGATTTACCTGAGGGATTCGTCTGCTTCACAGTTTGGCCATCACATCCTAAATCCAAAGGAAGCCAGTTGCCTGCTTTTGCACCAATCTCATATGATATTCTTGATCCATAACGTTGTAGGTCTTCACGAACGTGGTCAGTGTGATTCTTTACCTTGCATTTAAAGAAACTGAAGCAAAGAAAGGGCTTGTGATGTGTTCAGTGTCATTCCATGGGCTTTTGGCAGCTCCTGTCACAGGTTATGTAGGCCAATCTCCTGTCCAAAAGGCTTTTCTAGTGGACCTAATTTTTTCTGTTCTTATTCTCTTCCAGATTGTTTCACAGCTTCTTATATTCCTATAAAACCTTTCGTGAAGGGCTGTGAGGATATTGCAGTTGAAGTGGAGGAGCTTGTCCCAGAAGTCGCAAAATACTGTTACCCCTTCACTGTCTACAAAAACCACCTCTACGTCTACCCCTTACACTTGAAGTATGAGAACCAGAAGGTATTTGCAAAGGTGGGTAGCCTGGGGAGTGACGTGCGGAGTGACCTGCAGCCAGGCTTGGTGTGGGCCGGGGTGATGCTGCTGCTCATCCTTCTGTTCTCTCCCATTTCAGGCAAGGAATATTGCTGTCTGTCTTGAGTTCAGGGATTCAGATGAAGCTGATGCCAGGCCATTAAAGGTGGGTTAATGTTACCTGTTAATGGGGCTGCCATTTGGCCACTGCTGTGTGTTCTGTACCAGCCAGGCTGAGAAGGGCAAGAGAAAAGCTCTGAGTTTCCATGATCACTGATCCAATTTGGCCAGCTCATTTAGGGTGGCAGAACCCTGAATTCAGCTCTTCATTTGTGTTTCCAGTGCATATATGGCAAACCCGGGGGCCCTCTCCTGATCACAAATGCGTACGCTGCCGTGCTGCATCACAACCAGAGCCCGGAGTTCTATGATGAGGTAAAAGCAAAATGTGGGAAACAGCAGATTTCCTGGATGCTACAATGCCAAGGGCTTTTCAGGATACCTCTTTTTCCAGGGCTGGGTGAAATACGGGTAAAGATAATTACCAGCCGTTTGCCTCAGCAGAAGGGCTCAGCAAAGCCAGAGCCTTTGTCAGTTTTTAACATCAGTTTGTTTTCTGCTGCCTTTACTGTCACGCTTTGTGCACTCCAATCACACACCCCCATTAATAAGTAATGTTGCAAATGTGATGAAAATGTTAGGAGTTATTTAAGATGTTTAAGAATGTGTCTGTGTAACTGCATACAACATAACATTTGTGAAATGAAATAGAACTGAAATATTACTCCACAACTAAAAATACAGTCTGATCTATCATGATATCATTTTAGATTAAAATTGAGCTTCCAATTCACCTCCATCAAAAGCATCATTTGCTTTTCACCTTCTATCATGTCAGCTGTGAAATTAATACAAAGGCAACATCGAAAAAACAAGACACCGTTGAAACTCAAGGTATGTTCAATGCTTAAATTGCTTCTGTCAGAGTGTAAAAGGGCAAGATAAAACAAATGTAGGGACATGAAGAAAATATGTGATTAAAATACCAGCCTATCTGAATTTTCTTCTCTAAAAGCAACCTAATACAAAATTGTAGGTCTAAAATGGAATAAATGCAATGTTTTAGTTTATTTTAAAGCTCAAATTTTTGCTGCAGTCTGACAGCTCTTTCTGTATGTTCCTGACTTGACTTGCACAAATGTGCTGTTGTCAGGCAAGTCACCAATAAAAACTTGCTGTGAGATCAGGATCTCAGGGACTGATCCTACCAACACTAGGCATGTGCACACCTGGGTCCCACTGGTAGGAAGCCTCTCCCTTCATCCAGTCCTCAAAGGACCCTCATCATGGTGCACAGCCATGGCTCACGCACTGTTCCTGCCCCTCAAACCCACTCCTGGTCTGTGCTGTGTCTGAATTTTGTTCACCAGGTAAAAGGTGCTTTAATGATACTGATGTGGTTGATCCCTTGCTGAAGCCACTTGCACAACTGCAAGTTTGGACTTCCCAGGATGAGACAGAGCTCTTTTTGAGCTGAACATGTACCCCTGTGTGTCTGCTAACTCTGCTGCCCTGGTTGCCTCCACAGTGGGATACGCCTGGGTGCCGTTGCTGAAGGACGGGCGGATTGTCACCCTGGAGCGGCATCTGCCGGTTTCATCCAACCTCCCACCTGGATACCTGGGACTTGGAGACACAGAGTCACGGAAGGTAGGAAGGCCATTTAAAATGAGGATAAAGGAAAAGGAAGTGGAAAGTTGAGCTTTTGTTACCACTGTAAATTCTGGGTTTCTGTTGGTGCTTTGCTCAGCTGAAAGGACCTCTACTGCAGGGCACCCCCAAAGCTTAAAGTTCTTAGGGATGGGAGACAGGACACCTTTAATTCCATTTTCTCTGGTTATGCAGGTTGCAGAGGGTATTTCAGTGGCAAGTTGGGCTGGGCTGTTGTAGATGGCACAGAGCAGGAGGGCAAGCCCGTGCTCTGTGTGCATGGGGAAGGTGGTGTTTGTGCTGGGGGTGAACCCCTTCTTCCGCCCCAGCCAGTACCTTCTGACCAGGTGTCTACACAGAGCCACCTTCTCACCACAGTCTGAAACCAAGTATTTGAATGTTGTCTGTTCACAGCAGCCCAGCGTGGATGCAAAGTGGGTGGATGGAGCAAAGCCACTGTTTAAAATCAGAATCCATTTGGACTCAACCATTTACACCCAAGTAAGTCAAGCACCTCAAAAACTTTCAGCACAAATGCAAAGGAAGAGACTGCTGTGTCTCTTCTACTGCTAAGCCATAGGTGGTGTGGGACAGAAGGGCCCAGGGACCTGGATTGCAAAGCAGCACTGAGATACTTCTGAAGCAGCATGGCTGGGATTACTTGCAGGGATCTGCTCCTTGACTGGATGGCATGAGATAATTGTGTGACTGAATGAGCCTAGGAAGAGGCTGATGTTTCCTTGGCTGGTTGCACTATAACTGGCAGGACCAAGGAAACATTTGAGCAAATGAGCTGCTTTGATGATACAAAAGAGAGAACTGGTGGATGTGAGAGGTTTTCCCAAACTGTAGAATCATTTATGTTGAAAAGACCTTTAAGATCATCGAGTCCAAGCTAGTAGTAGACTTTCTATTAAGTTTTTTTAAAAAAAAGTTCTCTGACAACAGCAGACACAAGAAAACAACAATCCTGGTTTCCCTCTGAAAGCAGTTCAGGCTGTTTTACCAAGTCCTAGTGTGTTCTGTTGTCTTGTGGTAGTGGTGGACTTCTGTGATGTGCAGCAAAGATCCCCAGCACATTCTCTGAGGCACCTCCTGTCAGCACTGCTCCTGGGGTAAATGCCCTTGGCTGGATGCCATCAGCTACATTTACATTCAGAGAAAATGGCTTTCAGCATCTGTTTTGGAGGTTAACTGATTCTGTACAGCACTGAGAGCAGCCTAGTCATTGTGCTTCCCACCAAATTACATTTCCAGATGCTTTTCAGAGTTAAATAACTCAGTAATTAAATCTAACCTTGGAGGAGGAGGGAGAGTAATGGGAAGGAGAGTCTGCCTCAGATGAACAGTAGGAGGCTGGTGTTGCAGGTGGTGAGGCAGTTTCTGAGAGCTGCAGCTGTTGAGGGAGCTTCTGTTTCTCCAGGCCAGTGTTAGTTGGGGATTTGGGCTCAGGTTAGTACAACAGCAGGAGAATTTTAACACTGCTGGAAGTTTTGTGCTTAATATTGAGGTCAGTTGGGAGCCAGGGGCTGAGCAGTGGATGGGTATGTTGGAAAAGACAGGGAGCAGTCCTGGGAGATGGCAGCTGGGGATCAAGAGTGCAACTGGCAGGGACATGGGGTTTGCTGGGGACATGGCCCACTGCTGCAGGTAAGTCACCAGATTTCCAAGTGCAAGCGGCAAAGTAGAGGCTGACAAATGTTGAGGCTGCTGAATTGAACTTGTTTGTCTCTTCCAGGACATGCACTTGCACAAATTCTTCCACTATTGCCAGCTGATTCAGGCGGGAGCTAAGGAAGTGCCAGGAGAGCTTGTTAAATACCTAAAGGTGAACAGTGCCTGTCTCTGGGCTTTGTTTGTGTTTTTACAGACTGTCAGCAAATACCCAGAACCCTGCCCTGTGGAAACACACCCTTGCTGGGGCTGGTGCATCATGCAGTACCCTTACTTTTGCTTTATCCTATCAGATAGACTAGTATTTAAATGAAATGGTTTTTCATGTCCCTACATTCATTTTGTCTTGTCAGACGATTGTCTGTATGCTGCTTCCCTCTGCCTTCCACAATGGATAAAACAAGCAGTTAGCATCACTCTGCCATGCTCATGGCAAAGCTTCCTCCTGGTGGACTCACACACTCCTCCCTCGCTGCTCTAGGTTTGATTCAGACCTTTAAGCTGTAACACAATTCCTTGTTTTCTGGAAGCCCATTCAAAACAGGTTTTCTTCAGGCTGAAAAAGAGATGTATTAGCCAGTTAAATTGGAGCAGAGGTAACCTATGACCTAGACCAAGCTTTTGATAATCACTGCAGCATGAGTAAGGGCCTTGGAGCAGGTCCAGCAAGGGCTTCTGCAGGGAATATAATTCTTGGCTATTTACTGTCTTTGTTTCCTTCCATAACTTCCTGGTTTTGAGTGCTGTTGTAGTAACAGCTCCACTTCCAGTGGTGGGGATGTATTTCCACAGGGTTACTTAGTGTGTGTCAGATAATGTATGAATATTTTAAGAAATAGAAATAATAGCAGGTTTTGAAGCCAAACACTGAAATCACAGTAGCTTTGTTGTGAGCATTTTGCCAGGTCCCAGCCCTGCCAAACCCCAGCACCCTCACTGCAACCTACAGGCAGGGAGATAGGTATGTGCTAACCACAAGTGAGGAATTCTTAACCACCACTACCTCAGTAATTTCAGTAATTTAAATAGCTAGATACCGATTTAAAAACCTTTCATTAGATTTTCAGGTTTGAAGACTGAAAATGAAACATGCTATCTTTCCTAGACTCTTATCGTGAGCTTCAGGCACAAGAGCTCTGTGAGATTGGTGGAGAGTGTATGCGCGAGATGATCTTGACCTTCACCAAGTGCCTTAAACTCCATTTTTGATAGCAAGCTATGCTCTTTGAAAAGAAAGGTCTCTCTGCAAGTCACTGGGCAGCAGATTTTCATGCTCCAAAGGCATTTGTGGAAATGGCACAAAAATCTGGCACAAGTGATGGGAAGACTTGAGAGCAAAACTTCAGCCTTAAATTCTGGGCTTTTCGAATCAAATAGTAGCATGTGACTTCTAATTAAGTCATAGCTGCCTGGACACATCTGAGAGGAGGATTAATACCTGCCATGAGTGATTTATGTTGCTCCCTGAAGGTTTGCAGCTGGGATCTGTCAGCTGGAAGGAGGCAGCAAGTTCTGCTATGGGTCCAAGTTCCCCTGTCCTCCAGTGGGCTGAAGCATTTCCACACCCTGAAGCCTTTGCTAACGCCTGTCCTGTTGCCACAGAAATGTCTACGGACTGTAAATGTTTTAACATCTGCAAAATGTTGAACTAAAAGTGTCTGTGTTTTGAACATTTGTTTTAGTGTTTGCACGCGATGGAGATCCAAGTAATGATTCAGTTTCTACCTGTAATTCTTATGCAACTATTTAGAGTCCTCACAAACATGACGCAGGAGGATGAAGTAGCTGTCAACTGCACCATGTGAGTATTGGGTGAACCATCCAGTGACAAATGCAAAGCCACAAATGGCAGTGCAAAGCAGGGTCTGGTTTCTCAGTACAGGGTGCTAAGTGACAGCACTGGCTGTCCCCTGCTGCTGTCTTCCCCTGGATCATGTGGGTGGCATGGTGGCATTGTGGGGCTCTTGTCCTGAGAGTTGTGTGAGGAAAAACGTAGTACTTTAAAGATACTCCTGGTTTGTTTCTCAAAAGAGAAGGGGTTTGGTGGCTCTGGGAGCCGAGTTACTGTCGCATCAAAAGCTCCAGAGTGCCCAGGCATATCCCAGCTGCAGGCAGCAGATTTGGGGAGCAATGTCACGGTCTCATCCCAGCACGCCAGTCCCTGGTGTCAGGATTGCTCCCGGTGCCCCGGCGCTGGGTGTGTTGTGCTGCAGCTCCAGCTGTGCCGGCTCGGAGCTCCAGCGCTGCTCCGGCGGTCCCAAGAGGGCAGCACCGGCCCGGGCGGGCACTGGAGGGAGCTTCCCTGCCTGGCACCGGCAGCGACCCCCTGGAACCGAGAGCTGCGCTGAAACATGTGCCTTCCTCCCGTGGTGCTTCCTCAGTGAAGTGCTGCCGTGCGCAGGGTGGTGCCGGATGTCACCCTCCTCTGGTCCCAATACATGCCCTGCATCCGTGTACCAGAAGCATCCTGCTCCCATGGAACTGGAGGCTGAGCCCTGGTCCCCAGGGATGTGGTGCCTATTGCAGTCACAGCCCTGCACCATGTGATGCAGGTCGTGGGAACTTCTCCTTTGTGGACCACTGTAATTCCACTCTGTTTGAAGCACCAGAGGGCAAGGACAGGGGAACAGGTGACTCCAGGAACCTGTTGGGTGACCAGCTCCCACCTTAGTTTTCAGAGATTTTTATCAAAGTTTGGCCTGATACTTTCCAGTTTGTCAGTAGCTTTCTGTTTAATGACATCCCTTTTCTTTCTTTTCTTTTCAGATTTTCATAGTGGAGTTTAAAACCCACTTTATCTGATAAATGGCTTGTAAACTTCTCCTTGTGGTTTGGCTTGTGGGGTCTGTGACAACATGCAATAGTTTATTGTTCCCTCTGGCTGGGAGTGGAATGTAAATCCTCAGTGCTGGCTGGGGAAACCAGGCTCTTGCTGCCTTGATCAGCCACCTGGGAGTGTGTCCAGAGGGCTGGCATGTTCTCCAGGATCTGCTTGACCTTCCCACACTGCAAGGCAACAGCCCAAAATAATCCAGTGCATGTAACAAGGAGCATATGATGTAAATAAAGTAAAAGGAAGAAAAGGAGGCTTCCAAAATTAATAAATTCCAGGGATGCAAGGAGGTATCAGATTATAACAACAATGGACAATGTTTTGTCTCACCTCCTCATGCAAGGAGTCTTGAGTGCTAAAAGTCAGCTTGTCTGGGCGATTCCTGAGCCAGGACAGAAGTGGAGAAGAGGCTCTGGGCACCACATCTGAGTGCTTTGTGCAAAGATGGTGCAGGAGCTGTGTGTGGGGGTGCTGGCCTGCAAGAACTGGCACTCTGCGAATCAGGCCATGCCAGCACTGAGGCTTTTGGGGTTGAGCAGGGTGATGTGGTGTCTGCTTTTGTGAGGTAGAGGAACTTGCCCTCATGTTGCATGCTGAACACAAACTATGTTTCTCCCCAGGGTTCTTCTGCACATCGTGTCCACGTGCCATGAAGAAGGTCTAGACCACTACCTGCGCTCCTTCATAAAGGTCAGTCATGAGACACTGCCCCTCAAGACTCCCTGCTGGGAGCAGGCACACGATGACGCTGCTCTTCTTGCCTCAGTATGTCTTTAGAGCCGAGAAACCGAGTGCCAAACAGGCGAAGATGACCCATGAAATCCTGGTCCTTTCCATGGCCACCATCTTGAAGCAGTCGGCAGATTTTCTAGCCATCAATAAGCTACTCAAGGTGAAGTATTGGCAGTACTTGGCTGCCAAGGGTAGAGGGGAAGAAAAGGGGATCTGGTATAAAGCCCAACACTTACCCCCCATCTAAACCCACTGCAGGGGCAAAGCTGCCAGGGCAACTCCTTGCATCCACATCCTTGAGATTCTCCCCTTAAAACAGAGATGAGTTCTTGCAGGGAACCTCTGTTTAGGCTCATGGCGGGAGACAAAAAAAGGCTGTTCATTTTGCCAGTTTCACCTATTTTCCTCAAGCCACACCTGAAGGGTGACTCACGGAAGGCAGACTGAGTTTCTGCCTCTCTGGGCTTTGCAGGGCTTGCACCCCAAACTCTGCTGGTTCTTGGCAGGGTGCATTGGAGTGCAGAGTGCCTAAATCCATTCCCACCCTAAGATTGGCAGGACATCTCTGGGTAGCAAAAGCCTCTATTCCAAGCCAACTGTGTGAGCACAGCTGTGCTTACAAAAAGCCGTCTGAATGTGAGCTCTCCCTCCCACATAGGTGCTTCCCCACATGGTCAGGGAATGTCAGTCTTGTTCAATCCTGCTGAGAAAAGTAATAGTATTCTTTGTTCATTCCAGTATTCGTGGTTTTTCTTTGAAGCACTGGCGAAGTCCATGGCAATGTACTTACTGGAAGAAAACAAAATCAAGGTAAAAATGAATTTGGTCAATGCTGCATTAGAGAACTGTCACAAACTCCTCCAAAAGCTTTTCTGAAAAACTATGTTACTCTTTATTTAAAAAAAAAAGGTACCAAGCTGAACAGCTTTTTTTTTTCACTTTGCTTTTACCTTTTCCACCCTTTCACTCTGAAGTGTAATTTAAAAATTCCAGAAGTCCTTATGGCTTGTGCAGCCTCCTTTTCTGTTACTACCTACTGCAGTTGCAGCCAATACTTTCTTTGGCCACTGTTTTATTAGGAAGCCACAAAAACAAATGAGAAAGAACTCATGCCTGTTCTCAGTTCTCCCCAGCAGCTGGCTTGCAGCACTGAGCTGGGATGTGCTCTTGGTTTCAGCTGCCCAGAGGCCAGAGGTTCCCTGAGTCCTACCAGCACGCCCTGCACTCGCTGCTGCTTGCCGTCATTCCTCATGTGACCATCCGATATAATGAGATCCCTGAAGAGTCCAGGAATGTCAACTTTAGCTTGGCTAACTTCCTGAAGGTCAGCAGTTTCTTTCCTTCTCCCAGGATTTTATCAGCCAAAAAATAAAAAAAAAAGATAGACAATGAGAAATATGGAGCCAGCAAAAAAATGTGATTTTACTTTATCTTGTCTTTGGTTTTTTCAGTTGTAAAAACTCTGGAGCGGATAAGCTTTCCTAGGAAAGAAACCTTCTCTTTCCAAAGAGACAGTAACTCTGTATGTTACTGAGGGTTTTCAGGCATACCTAGCAACTGTTTGGAACCTGAAATACATGTACTCTAATTTTAAATATTTCTGTTGTCCACTGGAGACTTAAGTAATGTCATCCAAATGATTTCAGAGAAACAGGATCATGTATGTTTTGGAAAGTCAACAGCAACCCAGAGGATGAAATCTGGCTGCTGGCAGGACAGTAGTATGGAGAGGATTTAGGATGATTGCTTTTATTTTTAATGGTTGGTCACATGTTGCTATTTTTTCTCCAGCGTTGTTTGACCTTTATGGACAGAGGATTTGTTTTTAACTTGATAAATGATTACATATCTGGATTCAGCCCAAAAGACCCTAAGGTAAGCAGTAGGTTTCTTGAAAAGTGGTTTGCAGTTGTACGTGTCTACATCAGTCAAAGCTTTGTAGTGATTATTTTGTACAACTCTTGGAGGCCTTTTAGACTGTTCCTGCAGAGTATTTTGAAGGCAGAGATCTCTTTGTCTGGGCCAAGAGCCTGTACCCAGATGTTCTTTAAAGTAATATAAAGAGTCAGAATGAAAGGAAAGAGTGGTTAATAGCCTGGATGAAAAAGACAAAGAAGTCCCAAGTGATACCCGTATGCACTGACACTTAGGGAGAACAACACAAGAATTTGCCAATTAATAGTGAATTTCACCAGATCCTATTTATTAGACTCTTCAATCCTTGTGCAACAAGTCCATTGAACTGGAAGAAAATGGGTCAAACTAAAAACATAGTTTGTGTTTGTCTTTTTTTATCTCAGCTGCTGGTTGAATACAAGTTTGAATTTCTTCAAACTGTTTGCAATCATGAGCACTACATTCCTCTGAACTTACCAATGACATTTTCCAAACCCAAGCTGCAAAGAGTTCAAGGTATGTTCTTTCTTAAAAGACTGGCTAAAGAGCTATAATTTATTAGTCCTGATGGCTTCTGACTAGATGAACTTTGGTTTGGTATCAAGGAAATGTATGTCCTGGTTAGGACATTAACCTCAGGACAAAATGCTTTTCTGTCAGGTTTACATCATTTTGTTCCAGAATGGTATGCAGTCAGTCTTTTCAGTATTTGCTATATTTAAGTTTACACGGGTCTAACAATATCTGGAAGACACTGCCTGTGTTTCAGTAAATACAAAAATTGTGCAATGTGATCCTTTGATCTCAGGAGTGTCAGCCTCCCCTGAGAAGTGGGTGTCTCATCGGTGGGTCCTGTAGGGAATGGAGATGCAGGAGAACAGATTGAACTCACTGCCCTGCTGCCAGTTCTCCTTGTGGCCACGAGAAGGGGATGTAGGTTACCTTCTGCTTTCATTCTGAACAAGAGCACTGCAGTGCACAGCATGTTCAAGCTAGTTCTCAAACTGAAGGCAGCCAGCAGAACTTGAGCCCGTGCCAGTCCTTGGTGCATACCAAGGGTGTTTGTACTGTGGCACCACCACACATCCACACTGCTTTTGCTGTCACACAGTGTCCTCTTGGGTCCTGAAGCTGCTCAGCATGGGGTGAATGGGGCTTAAAAGGGGCTGAGCTGAGGCTGTGTGCAGGTGTGGGTGGCTGGAGCTCTGCCACTGATGGCAGTGCAGCCATCGCCGGCCCCCAGGAGTGCTACAGACAGACCCTCATTCTCTCTGGGTCCTAATGTCTCATCTGTGCTACATAAATGCAGTAAAGATTGCCAGGTTTGGATGCCAATAGCCTGGCCAGTATAAGTACTGGAGAGGAGAGTGAGGTTTGGGATTCCCCCATCTAAAAGCCCCTTGGATTTATGATTGTATGATTTATTCTGGTGAAGTAAAGGGGATGTTTGGTTGTGCCTCAGTGTGAAGCCATACAAGTCCCAAAGTGGTTCCACACACACACAGGTGGCAGAAGCAGCAGTAAATGAAATATCCCTTTTTTTTGGTATATATCTGACCCCTCAGAGCTTTCTGGACCAGCTGCTAATCTCTTACATCAGTTTGACAACTTGCCTGGCAGTTTAATAAAGAGTATTGCTAGAAACAGCCAAGAAAAACACATCCACGGTGCCTCCCTGATGCTTGTTAGTGGCATGGTAACATAAGGATGCTCTTCCTTGGTTAACATTCATCTCTGCATTTGTGATGGTTAAATTGAAAAGCTGTAAGGACAGCTCATCTTTTCTGCTGCTTTTTATTGTGACTGGACCTCCCAGCTGAGGTTCACATACAGCTCATGGCAGTAGAGCAGCCCATGCTCAGGTAGCAGAAGTGCCTTTGCAGTGGTTCCTGAGCCCTGCCTGCCATGGTAGAGCCATGTGGGGATGCACCTTCACTGCAAACTTGTCTGGCTTTATGGACAGACCTGTGGTTACAGGGGACAGCGGGCTCAAGAGAGACCCTGCTGGTGTGTCTGACCTCTTCATCAGCCTGTTTGGATGCAGAGAGGGGATGCCCAAACCTCTACTGCTCTGTTTCTAGGAAAAGAAGGAATAGCCCCCAGGGAGGTGGATAGAGAGAGTTTCTGCAGCTTCAGCCAGTGCAGATGGGCAGGCTGGCATAGCACAGCTCTGCAGTCACATCCTGTTGAGTTGGAATGTTGCATCTTGGAACAGTGACTGAAACCTCCCAGGTAATGCAGGGCTGGTTGTTGGTCTGTCCCTGCTGCCTCACATGGGGACATCAGTCATAGCCAAGCCCCAAGCTTGGCTTCATGGCCCACAGCATATGATTAGTTTTGCAATGTTGTGATGGGAAAGAATCCAAGGGATTGACAGAAGCTGGGGGTTAAGAAAAGGCCTCACAAATAATACTAAAACATGACATACTGTCCTGTTTCTCCAAGATTTAGAGCATTACTTGTTCCTGTTTATTTCTTCTGTCTTTTTATTTGTCTCTTTTATTTTTGCACATAATTAGAACTTTTTTCATTTGCTGTGGAATGGTTCACTTCAGTAGGTAGGTCCAACTGGAATGATCAAATCCTCTAATGTCAAATTAAGTATGCACCTTCCAATCAGTTAGCTTGCATCCAACTAATATAGTAACCATGATGTGTGACAATTAGGCATTTTCTAACATGACTAACTAACAATGAAAGCTAGGTAATATTCCAGATTGCTTTTTCTTTCTTTTGAATAAGAGTTTCACGATCCAGTAAATGCTACTTATGAATCAATGAGTTATAAAACATCTTTTGCAGCCACAGAACTGTTGGAACCCTTTGGCTGGGATTTTCAAAGCTGTATGCACCCTGCCTTACCACAGAAGAACTTCCATACCTATGGGGTTTTGAAAAAACAAAGTCTGAGCTGAGCACGTGGCATTTATATGGTAAATGGCCTGGCAGAGATAATGGTGTCAGGACAAGGCCATTCATAGCAGCCCCAGTGCACACACACCCTGCACCACAGTCAGTGTGTCTGTCACTTCCCTGGTGCTCTGTCCAGGCACCTCAGCAGAAGTGATGCCTTATCCTGGTAGCAGCCTCTGCTTTGGTCACAGTATCTGCCTGAATCTGTGTGGGATGCAGGGTACAAGTTAAGTTAAGCAAGGTGATGAGGTACTGAGCTGGCTTTCTTTTGGCTGTCAGTGCAGCTTCCTAGGAGCTGTGTTCAATACCTGCTTCTGGCAAGCAGCTGCCTGGAGCCCTCTTCTGGCTCCCCGGTCCATGCAGCTGCCCAGCTGTGCAGACTGGGATGCAGCACTGGTCACTTGGCACCGTGTCCTCATTTGCATTCCTCATCCCAGCAGCACTATGTGCTTTTGCTGTGCTCACTGACCTGGAGAGGAGGAACACAGATTCATGGAGGATGTGGAATGAGCTGCAGTGCAGCACTGCCAGGGCTGGGTGGCCAGGTAAACCCACCATTTCCACTGCCCATTCCCACCCTCACAGCTGCTTGGTGGAGGTTGGTATCCCTGCTGCCTGGGTGGTTTAGGGATTTACAGGATAACCCCCAGTCAGGAGCAAAGCATTCCCAAACAGTAAGTTGTGCTGTCTTTCCCCATTTTAGCCATCTCTGACTTACAAATTACTCGTCAGAGAAGCTTTGTGGATCATCACAATGCAGAAATCTTTCCTTGTGATGCTGCTGAAACAGTGAGGGCTGAAATTAATGAACAGCCTGAACTGGAAGACACCAAGTTCTTTGATATGACTTTGTTCACTGGTGGAGAAGACCGTATGGTCAGTTCAGCTTTATTCAAAGATCAATGCACTGTAGGAGAGAGCAGTCAACACTTCTCGAGGACTTTGTGGCTTACATGACTATTATGTCTTGCTCTGAACAGATTCTTGGAACATTTCCCTTAACCATTGCCTTGTTGTTTCTTTCAGATATAAATCTTGAGTACAGTTTATCTGATGAGTATTGCAGGCATCACTTCCTTGTGGGGATGCTTCTTAGAGAAGCCTCTGTTGCCTTGCAGGACAATTATGATATCAGATATATGGCCGTCTCAGTCTTAAAAAGTCTCTTGATCAAGCATGCGTTTGACAACAGATACCAGCACAAGGTCAGGCCTGTTTTGTTGGCTTTTTAACGTAATGTTGTTGAATTTTATGAAAAAAATCACATACCAGAGTTTTAGATATTTCATGGTGCACCAAGGGTATTCTATTTGCTTTTTAGGGAACTGTTGTAAATAACTGATAGTTATGGAATAACAGTAATAGCTCAGAAACAATCTAGGAAATAACTGCAGCCCTCTTACTCATGCTGATTATTTAGTTAATTAAGCCCTAAGCCATTAAGGAACTTGAGAGAGTCATTAGCCAAGAGTTGTTCAACAAAATCAGGACATCAGTGATGTTCTGGTATTGGGCTTAAATTCATATCCTGTGTTAATATGCTGTAATCAGGAAATTGAACTGATCTCTGTTGCAAGTCAGCTGCATGTTTTACTAATTAGTGACTCAGAGGAGAGGATCTCAATTCTCATGACGTGCTGGATTTTCTCTGGGTGGGTCTCAGTTTTCTTTGGTCAGAGACTCAGCATGTGATGATGCTGAAAGAGGCTGGAGATGGGTTTGTTTTATCTTAGTGCTGCTCCCTGCTGACCCATATGCTCTCCAAAGTGCCCAACTATCTGTGCAGATGTTACCTGTCCTTGCTGTAGCCTGAAAACATGCCTCTGTTTAGTTTTGGTCCTCACGTTGCTCCTAGTGTGCTGCATTCCTGGTTGTTATCTGGGAACATGGATAGCTTCATGGCGTGAAGGGTGGGAGGAGTGCCCCAGATGCACCTGGGGCTCTCATGGGCCTAGAGCCAGCTCCTCTTCCCTCCCTTCTCTGCCTGTTTGAAGGCCTGAGCTGGAGGTGGGCTTATTTTTCTCAGCAGTGAGGATCCACGACTAACTCAGGAGCTGTTTGCTCCCTCAGTGTGCAGCACTCTCCTGACTCCTCAGAAACTCCACCTGTCTTACTGTTGTCCCACAGGATATTTGTATATGTGTTGTGCTCCAGGCAGTGTGACCAGGAAACTGCCTGGAGCCAGGGCAGTATGCTCAGGTGGTGTCCAGAGACTCCAAAGCAGGACAATCACATCACAGGCAGGACAGCCTGAGCATGTGTTGGCACAGCCTTGCTCCAGCCAAGGAAACCCCAGCTCCATCAATGGCTGAGAGGAGGTTTTGTCAACCCATCAGTGTTTTCAAGATTTCTTTTATCTTTTGTCACACTGAATCAGAAGAAAAAGTTGGATTTCTTTATTATTTAAAAGGTTCCACTCAATTTGCAAGCCTTAAATTTCTTTTTTTTAAACCTTTCAGCCAAATCCACAATAGTATATGTTTAACAAAAAAGAATTGGATGTAAAAGAGTCCTCCATTTAGAAAATGTCAACCCAACCATTTTTGATCTGTATCGTTTAATCCAAGTTAATCTTTTCCTGCAAACTGTTTTCACTAGAAGCATTTGCTATGGAGAATTTCTGACTGGAAGCAGTAGCCAGCAGCAGGCATGGAGCAAATGTTTCTGTTATGTTACTCCTGCATGTTGCACTTGAAAATCAAGCTGTGTGAGTCAAGTGCCAGTTAAAGAGTTAGGAAATCCAGGACTTAGCTTGTCACGCATCCTGTATGACTGGGAGTGTTATTTAGCCTCCAAAACCCCTGAGTGCCCCAAGCTTCTTGCTAGAAGGGTAATACCTCTCTGGCAACTCTAGAAGTGGAGATGAGAAGCCAAACCAGCTCACATTCTCAAACGCCATATGGTACATAAATACAGATATATATGTATGCATGTTTTGGCTCAAGAATTCCCCTTTTTACACTCCATTGGAAACCTGGGCTCTAACTGAGATTTTTCTCCGTGCCTGCTTTCAGAACCAGCAGGCAAAAATTGCCCAGCTGTACTTGCCACTGTTCGGGGTGCTCCTGGAGAACCTGCAGCGCGTGGCCGGCCGCGAGGCACTGACCTCCTGCCCTGTCTCCAGCCCTGTGAGTAAAGCTGGGATGCCTCCATGTCTAACATGTTTTTGGACAGTGTGTGAAGTGCTGTGAGGGGAGGTAAGTCCCTCCAAGTGCAATGAGCTTGAGCAGGATTCAGCCTCAGATTCCAGCAGCTGTTCTGGGAAGTTGCCTGTTTTCCCAAGAGTTGTGTATGTGGCTGCCAAGTGGCCTTAGCCTTGCAGACTAGACTTTCCTCCTTGCTGGGGCAAAAGAATAACAAATAGGACATTTGAGAAAAACAATTCAAAATTTCAACTCCAGTGATGAAAAACAAAAAGGAAAACATTGCTGTGACTTACTTTAATATGTTCTGCTATTCTTTGTATCCTCCCCAAGTTCTTTGTGTCCTTGTTATAGAAGTAAGGAAATTTCTGTTTTCATCTGTGTTGTTTTTAAAACGTGCTCTAATTTGCCATTTTGTATTGTATTGTTCCCTTCTGTAAGAGAACGGGTGTTATCTTTTATTGGTCACAAAACCTTATATTGCTTTACAGACATCCAGGGATGAATTCATATGCAGTTTTCCATCCCTCTCAAGCAGATCCAACCTGATTGCAGACAAAGATCCAGGTAAATTAATTTTTCTAAATTCTGAATTTCCCTTTTATTTTTAATATAGCTATTACCAGCCTGAAACACCCAAAACCCATTACCGAAAACCTGAAACAGTCATCTCCTAAAAGACCTCACAGACTCTGCATGGTTTTCCCCAGATGTGGTGTCACCCTAACTGTCCTTTCCAGATTTTTCCTTTTCCAGCTTTTGACACGGGGCTTTGGCAAGCCCCGTCTGTGCTGTGCTGACAAGTGCAAAGGGCTCAATTGTGGGGTCTGGGTTTTTTTCAGCCTGCGGAGCAGCCCTTCCAAATGGCCATGCAATAAAGCGAGAGGACTCAAAAGGATCCCTGAACTCGGAGGGAGCAACCAGTTCCCCAGATCAGTGTGAAAATGTAATGTACCGGGGTTGGGAAGAGCAGTGCTCATCCTGCAGGCTGCGTTAAATAAGGGGGAGGGAAAAGGAGTTCCCTGTGATAACTCTGCAAAGCCAGCTTATAGATATCATGGAAACAAACAGATTGATGTTTAACAAAGGTCAGAGTCACGGGTCTGGTATTCTTTCCCTCTTCAAACATCCCTGAGCCAAAAATAGAGCTGTTGACAAATTACTTGTTGAAGATAAAAGGCAAAATCTGTGTGGAAAATCTCTGCTCCTATGATGCATTTATCCATACTCAGATGTGCTCCCTGTGTGTGGGCAGGTCTGAGCCTGGCTAGACCTCAGTGTCTGGTGCTTGGAATTGGTTTCCAAATATCTGAGAAGCAAAGCACCGTGGTGTGAGATTGCCAGTGACCACTGACTTAAGATAAAGTGTTTGCAGGAAAACCAGCCCAGGTGAATAACCACAGGCCCAAACTTGCAGGGGGTGACTGTGGTCATGCCAGAAAGACCTCTGACCCACTATTCAGACAGGGTGTACTCTTCTTCTTGGCATATTGCACACATGGAAATCAGGTATTTGTGCAAACCAGTCCCTGGTTTTCCTCAAGGCATTTTCCAGATGTCTTGGGTTGGCGTGAGTCATTGATGAATCTTCAAAAACTTTAGCCCTTGCAACAAGCAAGGCAAAGATTATGTGGGCTCATGGCTGTGTCCTGACATGCTTAGAAGAGGTGGGGCTTTGCAAGCTCTCCTCCTTAAATCACAGAGCTACAGGACCAAGTACAGCCAAACACTTGACTATCCAGCAAAGTCCTGAGCATGTCCTCCAGTGCTGCTGATGGGGTTTGCAGGAAAGGGTTTTGCTTCCAGCTCAGCTTTTCCCCCATGGCCATCCTCCTCTTGAATGCCCTTGAATGTTTTTCAAAGTTGTTGAAAGCAATCTTTCTCTTAGGGAATGCAATATCCACAAAACCATGTGAAAGTAGTGCCACATGGAGAAGCACAGCTTCAACAGTGCTCTGCAGTGGCAGGCACTTTGCTCATTGCCCTGTTCCCATGGAGTGAGTTGTGTGCTGACCTGGTAGTTTGGCATGGTCAATAGCAAATCTCTGGCCATAGCACCGTGTCTCCAACTCTAAAATTATTGTTTATTTCTGCTTCATTATGACTCACATCCACAGCTTATCCCAGAATAAACAAGATCTGTGGATCCTTCTCCAAACATGTGAGGCAAAGCTTTAGGAGAAGCCTATGGCTTAATCATATCCATTTACTGAAGCATACAGCTCAGGCAAGCACAGAGAACGCAAAATAAAATCGATACAGCTTTAGAAGTCGTGCTTCCCACCACACAATGCCCAAGCCTTTCCCATATAAATTGACTCATCAGCAGGATTTCACTTATTTTGCCTGAGTCACTAAGTAGGAGGAAAATCGAAACACTTCCAAAAATTAAGGGGAGGAAAAAGTTCTTAAGATGAAATGTCCTCCTTTTTTAATAACTGGCATTTTGGTTTGGAGTGTATGTTTTTAACAGAAAGTCAGATTCTTGCTTTAAATGGTGACAGCCAGTGAACTTTCTTTTTACAAGAACTGGCTTTAAAGATGTCTGGGAGCTTAGATGCTGCAGGGAGCAGGGAAAACGAAAGCAGGCTGCTATGTGTTTTGCTGGATAACCTGTTATTCACTGCTCAGACATTTTCTCTCTGAGCAGAGAAGTGTTCAGTGATGTGCCTGGGATTTCCAGGCTGCTCATCACTGGATGAGCTGTTTCCAAGGCATGGGGCTGTGGGGTGCACCTGGTGGGGGGCAGAAGGGATGCCAGCACACCTGGTGTGTGCTGGGTTTGCTGTGCCCATGCCGCACAGCCTCTGGTGCACAGCCCAGGAACCCAGGGCCATGGCCCTCCATGTCACACCTGTGTTCCAGCAGATCCGCAGAAGCTCCATGAGGAGCAACGTGTCACACTGCAGCCGCCTGGATCAGTTTGAGATCCGGACACTTCTGATGTGCTACCTGTACATTGTGAAGATGATCTCTGAAGGTTGGTGCCTCCTGCTCACCGGGGGCAGCCAGAAAAACAAGGGACCATCAGTTTTGATGTCTAAGGTCCCCCCTTTGAGTTTTTTTAAATCTCAGTGCACTGTTCTTCATTTTCTTTCAGATACTCTTTTAGCTTACTGGAACAAATTCTCCCCCCAGGAGCTGATCAATGTCCTCATGCTTCTGGAGTGAGTATCATGAGGCTGCTGTTCAAACACTGCACCTTTGTGTGGTCAGAATGGCTAAGGAGGAGACCACAGTGCATGCACTGTCCTGTGCAGTGCTAGGGGTGCCTGGCCAGGTTGTGATGAAATGCTCTTCCTCCCTCTGAGGAGAAGCAAGTGTATATTGAGGAAGCACGGTGTAGTGGCAGTGCCCTGTGTTCCGCCTGGGGTGTGTCTCACCGCCTGTGGGCTCAGCTTCCCCTGTCACTGTCATATCCTCCAATTTGCAGCAAATTTGGGGGAACAGATGGGTGAGAAGATAGGGATGTACCACAGAATTTTGAAACCAAGGGTGTGAGGTCAAGTTACTTGTAAATACAGACCCAAACCCTCGTGCACAGAGAAGTGTGTCTGCAGGCAAGAACAGGGTAGGTTTTAAATGCTCTGGATCGTTCCTGATCTGCAGGATCTGTAACAGATACATATTTCATTTTCTTCCTAGGGTGTGTTTATTTCACTTCAGATACGTGGGGAAGAGAAATATTGCAAGGTACCGCATCCTTCCATCTGGTGCCGGGGCGTGGGCGCCATCCCCATGCTCCCTGCCCCAGCCAAGGCGGGAGTGGCTCATGCACGCCCACGCCAGGCAATCCCCAGCGGGTCTGGGCTCTGCTCAGTGCCGTGCCATGAGCAAGGACCCCTCATCTCAGCACCCTGCCCCTTCCCTCCCCTCCAGCTCCTGCATGAGACCCCCAGGCCCAGGCGAGCGCAGGTTGGCAGTGTCCCCCCCAGCCAGCTGCAGGTGAGACAAGAGTCCTGGCTGCATCCCTGCTTCCCGAGCAGCATCCCTGCTCATGTATTAGCCCTAGGGCCTTCTGGAGCAGGCAAGATCGGCATGGTCTGGTCAGTCCCACTGGGATTGTCCCGGATAGACCAGATTGGTGTGTTGGAGAGAAGAGGTCTCCATCCTGGTGCCTTGTGTAATCCTGTAGTGGTGTGGCCGCTGCTGCTGGCCCAAACCCTGTCTTTGCTCCCCGCTGCAGGGTGCATGATGCCTGGTTATCCAAGCACACGGCAGCCGATAGGAAATCCCAGACAATGCCAGCGCTCCGCAGCAGAGCCGGGGTGCGGCTCCAGCATCTGGGCAGCTTGGAGACTTCCTTCACCCTCAACCACAGTACGTACAGCAGAGCAAGAAGGGCCCAGGGCATGTGTCAGCCTGATGAAAACTGCATGTAGCCATTTTCCACTTGCTGCTGATTGCTTCAGGTTACTCAAATTCTACAGAACTGCAGTGGTCACCAGTGCTCCCTGCAACATTGCTAGATGGGTGAGGGTGGCATTTAAGCCAGCCCCTTAAAAATCACCCCTGGGACTTAGGACTTGTGTGGCTTTCTGCTCTTGCCTGTCTTGGCTCAGCTCCTTGGCTGAGTGTGTGCGCAGGTAACACCTTGTTTTGGGTAGAGAGCAGGGCAAGCAGGAATACTGCACTCTACAGAGACGTGTGCTGGGATCTGCTCTAAGCCTCTCCGTGTGGGTACATTTTCTCCCATTGAAGAACTTTGTCATTTCCCCTCTCTGGAGACAACTTGGACACCTCATGCTCTGGCTTTAAAGACAGTGATATTAAGGGGCAATACTGATACTGTTTTTCTGTGTGGCATCCGGCTGAGGCAGCTTCTCTGAATGGAGTTGGCAAATTCAGTATCTTGCTATTCTTGCATCATCTCCCAAACACAGTGAAGTGCAAAGGAAAAACCTTATCTATATCAGCACTTCGATTTTTTGGGAGCTGGAGTGTTGAACACTTGTTTCCTCCTAATTTTCTCTCTGTCCACAGATGCAGGCACCTCAGAAGCAGATATTGTGCACCAGGCATTACTGGAGGGCAATATTGCCACCGAAGTGTGCCTGACAGTCCTGGACACCATCTCTTTTTTCACTCAGAGTTTCAAGGTCAGTGCTGAAATCAAAGATGTTGTAGAAAAGTGTGCTGTGTTTTTATGTGTGTGGATTTTGGTGATCCATTCTCCTAGAGTGGAAGAATATGGAAGGCTTTACAAAAGCAAATAATTTGCAGCTTGTTTACTTTCCAGAACACTGTTTCACAGGGTCTCAGAGTAATTATATCCTTACGCAATCTTGCCATTTCTTCAAAACTGCAAGGCCAGAGAAAATCACTTGGATGTTATACTATGATTGTAGGTATTGCAAAAATAGAATAAGAGGAAATGTACATCATGTAGAAAGGAGGGACTAGAGGAAAGGGAATGAATGTCCAACATTTTTAGAACAGTCACTCTTTTGTACCCTAAATTACCTAGAAGCAAGGCCCAGATTTCTTTGAATCACTGCACATTAATATCTCTGGGGCTGAGGCACTCCAGCTGTGGTTACCAGTGCAGACAGGACCAGAACCACTGGTAGAAGTCTTCTCTTCCATATTGAGATTCATGCTTTTGGCAGTCATTGCCATCTGCAAAAACCAAAGCCTCTGTGCTGAAGAGAACCCTAGGATGGCAGTGAAATACTGTTCCAGAAATGCTCTTCCTGAAGTGTAGTCAGGAATCCTGCATGTGGCAATGTGTCTTGCATAGTGTCACACGAACAGCTCTGGATTTCAGAGCAAGCACAATGAAGATTTCCTTTTTAGATGGAGATGAAGAGAAAGGTCATCATAGCATCTGCTTCCATTGCGGAGCCAGAAAGCTATCCTGGTGCAGACGTTAAATTACTCTTTAAAAGTTTGGTAACAGCAAAAGGATTTCAATGCGATGCTTAAAGCTTGCTTGACTTTCTCAGCTGCCTCTTTTGGAATATCACTGAACCACAAAACAATGTGATTTTCAAACCACAGGATAGACTGGATTCCCTTCCACTTTAGTGGGCTTCTGCTTCACTTTTATGGTCACATGGTGCTACCACACACAGGTGGGTCCTGTGCTGCAGCAGCATGGCTGATGCTGTTCCACTGCCACAGGAAATGAGTTCAGTGTAAAAGTCTGGATCCTAAACTTAACCACAAGTTCTGTACAAGGTGTCAAAATCTGAGCCAGCCCAAGGACTGGCAGTGGGATGGGGGCTGTTGATTTCCTGTCAACACAGGATATGCACATCCTTGTGTCATGCCCCAACTTCCTTCACAGCCCTGTGAGGATGACAGCAGGCACAGCCCACCTGGTCTGACACCAAATTGTGACAATAACCCCCAAGTAATTCCATAATCTCCACAAGGTGCAAACAGGCAAAACTCTGCAGGAAACAAGGGAAGGGAAATGACTAACGACAGCTATTAATCTATCCAGTGAAAAGATAGGTGGTTTTTAAATTTTTCTTCTGTCTCTCTCTTTTGGGCTGCAAACAAAACAATTTTCAAGATAAATAAAAAGAAATGGAAAAAATAAGTGTGATAGTTACATTGGTAACAGCATGTTTTCTTTAAAATAACTAGGGAACCAGTGAAAGTTTTACAGATTATTGACTTAGGTTTTGGAATTAGTGATGCAAAAGTAATAAAATATTTTAGTTTTTTTCTCTGGTACAAAAATAGCCTCTGCTAACTACTGTAAATTTGTAGTGATTGTCGCATTTTACTGGTTATACTTTTACTGAAGGCCCTGTTGCTTATCTGGCTTAAGAATTAATGTGATTAATTATGCAAAATTATCTCTCTCATTTCCAGCTTCAGGGACAGCACTTCTGCAAAGTAAATTCTCCCATTGCTTTCCAGACCCAGCTTCTAAGCAACGATGGCCACAATCCGCTTATGAAGAAGGTTTTTGATATTCATCTGGCTTTTCTCAAAAGTGGGCAGTCAGAAGCAGCCCTTAAGCACGTGTTTGCCTCTCTGAGAGCTTTCATTAGCAAGGTATGTAATACATGACAAGGGTGTGGGAAAACTTGTAAGTATGGCAGAGAGGCCAGTATGGTTAAACTCCTGTTAAACTGATATTTTGGAGATGTGTTTTAGAAAACAGCTTCACTGATTTAAAAAACAGCCCAGGTTAAGTTCTCTAGTTATTTATTCTTTGTTGGATATCAGGAAGCAAAAGGAGAAATCATGAGGCATTCCCTCACTTGCCTTGGTCACAAAGATTAGTGTCTGTTTGACCAAAAGCTGGTGCTTGAATCTTTGCCCCAAACTGCCAGTGTTGCTGACAATGCTATTGCTTGAATAATGCATGCACTGACAAGCAACACGTCACCCACTGCCTACGAGAGATGATAGTTCTTGCTGGACCTTGTTCTCTGCTCTCTGAGCCCTGGCAGGCAGTGAGGCTGTTCAATGCCCCGAGCTCAAGCGGTGACAAAGCTCCAGCTGACCACAAAAGAGCAGTGACTGATGCTATTGCTGACATTGCCCTTTGTGCTTGTCAAAACCTGCCACTGCTCACAAGGACATTTTCAAGACCTGATGTACATGCAAACACCATTCCTCCCAAGCCGTACAGTTATCATAAATACAAAATTAATTAAAACATCTCAAATCCCTTGAGCGCAACACTTCATTAATGAGGAAAATCCATGTGGCAGATTGCAGCCAGGCAGGGCACAGCATCTGAGTGGTAAGCAGCAAAGAGTAACTTCCAAAGGAGCTTTTGCACTAGCTGCTGAGCAAGGTCTGATTAAAAGAAGAGACTGCTAAACTGTTTTGCAAAGGTGGAAAAAGTCTGTGCTTTGCACATTTTGCTATAAGCCCCACAGCAAAGCTAAGAGTTGGTATAAGTCTATGGCTGGATTTTGGCTTGTCCTAAGAAAACACATGAAAAGCAGAAATGCAGAGGTCTTGCTGGCTCCCTATCTGCTCCAGTCAGCATGGTCTCCTACAAGGTGTTTTTCCATGGGGCTTCTTAAAGCCTGCTATATTGGCAACTGGCAGAGGCAGGAATCACTTGGTTTTTCTGCAGGGTTCAGTGCGTGTTATTGCTCTACCTTTCTTTTAAATTTTCTTCTTGCCTGTGATCTGCTTAGCTTCAAGATCCATTTTGCTGCAGATCTGCACACACCCACTCTCCCCCTTGCTAGCCAAAAGTTTGTTTAGCCAGAAATATTTCTTTTGTGCCTATAGCAAATAACAGACATTCCTTGCCTTCCTGGCATATTTTCTGTGTTTTTTTTAAAATGTGAAGCCAAACCTGCACACCTGCTCAATTTGATCTCACTGTCAGCCTTCAAAGCCTGGAGCCCTTCAGGGGTTCCACAGTTGCTTTCCAAAACACCAATGACAGCAAGGAGGCTGCATGCTTCGCTGCTGCAAGGATGGGCAGTGGGATTGTTTTCTTGGATTTATGCCAGCCTAGATCCATGCTGAATTTCACATCATGGGTCTTTAAAGATACAAATTATTGATTTCAGCTTTCTCACATTTCCCCTATGACAGGACACATACGGCTTCTGTGAAAGCAAGATATGAGCCCAGCAGATGGTATCTGTAAGGAGGAAGTGTTTTTTCTTTGCCAACTCCATAACCACACGAGTTCCAAACTTCCTTTTAAGTCCTCTCAAGGGTTCTTTTAAGGCGTAAAGTGGCTGTGGTGGCCGAGGCAGTGGTCACTGCATTTCATGACAAGTCAAGGATGACATGTTTTCCTGCAAGTTGTTTTCAAATACTAGCTCTGCTCTACTTTGTAACTTCAAGAAAAGCTAAAGTGAGTTATACCTTTGTCAGAGCTACAATGGAAAATTTCTCATTTTTATGGCCTTCTGTAGCTATAATTACAATGAAAAGACTCCCCCTCTTATCTGTGGTCACAGCAGATGGTTGCTGGAGTGAAAAAACTCCTAAGATTTATTCTGCATCCCAAAATTTGTCTTCTGCATTAAATCCAGTTATTTGATAGGCAACAGACTTAAAAAAATGTTGCAAGAAAGCAAAGAACAAAAAGCTTCTGTAATTGTTTGCATCTTTGGTTTTGGTTGCATGCATGTGTTCTGGGAATTTGGGAAGAAAGCTGCCCCTGTTTTACTGGCTGATAAGGATCAACAAAAGCTAGATTGTTCTTGTTTCACACTCTAGATTTTCTTAAGAACTGCATCTGTCTTTTCAGAGCATCACTTACAGATAAATACATGTATAAATACCTATATGCATGCTTAGGAAGGGTCTTTAAATTAAAGGTTGGAAAACATACATCGAGAAGGGATCTGCATTAAAGACCAGCTCAGACATGTGTTCTGCCTGTCCCCATGGCTGTCCCGCCCTCACATCCCTTTGAGGCCTCTCTGGGAGCTGGCTGCTGGGTTCACTCCTGCTCTGGTCCATTGTCTTGGGGCTGGATCAGAAACAGGCTCCTCCAGTGTGCACAGTCATCACCACAGGGGCTGTTTCATGCTCTCCCCAGAGTGTGTTCTTGGCCAGGTGGAGAGCCACAGGCAGCACCTGGCCAGATCTCCAGCAGGCATACACACCCCTGGATCTGCATCCCTGAACCTGGCACCAGGACCCATTGCATCTCCTTGGGCTTGGTCTCCAGAAAGTGGCATGGGTTCCCTGCGGAAAGGGCACGGGTTTTCCTCCAGAGCTGATGTGGTGTGGAGGGGAGTGCACAGGGCTCCTCCTGCAGCAGATTCCCAGGCAAGGGTTTTGTCCCTAGCAGTGGGTTGGAAATGTCTGGAAAGCCTCTGCAGGCAGGCCGTGTCCCTGCTGAGAGTAGGTGCCAGCCGTCTCTGTGCTGTCCCTGCATGCCCAGTCACACAGCTGTGCCAGCTCCGGGCTAAGCCCACTGCTGACCACGATCCCATCTCGCTCTGGGGGAAGGACTGCATTGCAGTGGGCAGCAGTTCCTCAGGAGCTCCTTTCCCAAATGCACACAAGATCTTTGTGGCCCCGTGTTATTATGATGTTTGTTTGCCTCTTTCTTTCTCCCATTTTGTTTTTTGAAGATTTTTTTTTGGCCAAAAGCAGTGAACACAAAGTATTTTGTGTCTTAATTCTGGTTTCTTGGTGCAGTCCCAACATCTTGATAGCCACAGGTCCTAGATCCCTGTTTTAAGACCCTGTCGCCAGCACACATGGCAGTACCTACAAGTTTTCCTGGAACATACATACTTAATGCAGGGAGGAGAGAGCCACAATAACAGCTTCAGCCTCTGACTGACACTGTTTACTGTCATCTCCCGTGGGCAGAAGGTAGTGGGGCAGATAAAAGTGGCTAATGGACCATGCCCCATGAGGACCATGGGGTCTCGAACAAACTGAATACATCTTTCCTCTGAACAGATAAAACCATGGTTGCCTCTGTTGCCTCTTTGTGCCAGGAAATTCTTTGGGCCTGGTCACCAGCTGCAGCAGAAGGAGCAGAGTGCTGCTGTGCAATGCCCAAACAGCCTCCACCCCCTTGGGAGGTGTTGGCATCTCCCCTCCCCAGCAAGTCCTTGCGGTGGCTGTGAAAGCTGCTGCATGCCAGCACAAAGTCCTTCCTTGTTCTGCTTCCCTGTGCTCAGCCTGCTGTGGCCAGGGTGGAAGGAAGCCCAGTGTGGTGTCACCTTCCCGCCAGCCACCTCTTGTGACTGCAGCCAGATGGACACACCCTGGCGTCCCCAGGAGGCTGCTGCCCACTGAGGCAGGGCTCTGCTGCAGGTGTCCCTTTCCAGGCAGGGCAGAGACTGCCCTGACAGCTGTGCTGTGGTGGGGGGACAGACAGGCCACCAGGTTCCCCTTCCACCAGTGTTCCCCTTCTCCTTGCTGCAGGTCCCTGAGCCCCGCTGTGACCAAGGGAGCTTGCACTGTGGTTTGGCTTGGTCCTGCTTCTCCCTGAGTGGCTTTGTCTTGGGAGGCAGGACAGGTCACTGAATTTTAGGCTCTGAGGGACAAGCCAGTCTCTTATTTGCATTCCTGAGGGCATGCAGGCATGATTTTAGATGTTTTTGGGGGATCATGTAGAAGTAGATGTGTGAGCATTGCAAATCGTGTTTCTCAGTGAGGTTGGATTCCTGGTTGGGCTCCGACGGATTTTCTGATGTTCTGGATACCAGCTTGTGGTGGGAATGTCCTTGGGACCTCTCCTCTCTGTCCCACTACTGGTGATGATGGCTTTTGTAAGAATGTGATTCTGTCGGTCCAGTTTGGTGAGAATATGCCAATAAACCCAGATGTTATCAGGGAGGGGGTTAAATGGACATATGCAATGACATCTGGAAGAAGCATGACAGCAAAGTTCACATTGCTCTAGGAAATGTGGTTAAAAATAGGCCCCAAATTCATTCCTACAAATACTTTCAGGCTCAGAATTCTGGCAGAAGTTTTGCTGAGGCTGTCCAGGCTGGAGCTCAGTTTGTTGCCCTGTGCCACTGCCCATCTGAACCCTGTGGATACTATTTAGTGGTGTATTTTCTAATATTTGCATGTCTCTTGTGAAGTTTCCCTCAGCGTTTTTCAAGGGAAGGGTGAACATGTGTGCTGCCCTCTGCTATGAGATCCTGAAGTGTTGCACTTCCAAGATGTCCTCCACAAGGAACGAAGCCTCCGCTCTTCTGTACCTCCTGATGAGAAACAATTTTGAGTTCACCAAAAGGAGAACATTTCTGAGAACACATCTTCAGGTCAGTGGCTGGAGAAAAGCCGGAGAGCAGGACACCTCAGATTTAATGAACAGCAATAGAGCTCTGTGACCTCATACCTGCAGAGGTTCCTGCCGCTGCCATATGGACAAAACTTTTCCTGCCTTCCAGGCTTTGCCTAATTCCTATTTCCACTGACTGGTCCAGGCACCTTTGGGTAAAATAATTGCCATCAAGTACTCCAGGCTGTTGAGTTTTTAGAGTATCAGACACCAGACGCATCTCTGTGCCAGAGGCTGGCTGGAATGGGGTGGAAAGGACAGCTGCCCTTGAGGCAGGAGAAGGGATTTCCTTGGAGCTGCTTTTCTGGCATTGGTAGTTTTTGAAGCAAATGTAGATACCTAGTTGGACAGATGAATACCCTCTGGGTTGTAATGAATCCCAGACGAAGGTAGCTAATGTCCAAACAAGGATCATATTATAATAGTTGGATTGTTAGTTCTGTTCAGCAAAGCAGTCTGGTCCTCTGGGTAGTGTATGTCCTTGGGAGATGTGAGAGCAAAGCCACAATGCCAACCGCTGCTTACGTGGTGGAAAAGACATGATGTTTTCCTGTGAGCATTTTATTAACTGTGACCTTAATAAAACCCTTTTATTAGGGCGTGTTTAAATAAAGCCTCTATCTTGTCCCAACAGATAATAATTGCAGTGAGCCAGTTAATTGCAGATGTGGCCCTCAGCGGTGGGACCAGATTTCAGGACTCCTTGCTCATCATTAACAACTTTGCAAACAGCGACAGGCCTATGAAGGTGAGTTGGAGGTGTCACATCCCATCGTGTGCTATCAGCCATTTATGCCAGGCTGGGGACAGACTCCAGGAAACCGTGTTTACGGGTTGGGCTAATAATTGGAACTGTGATTTATAGGCTTATAGTGGGCTGCATTTGTTCAGTAAACAAGTGTTATGCCAGTAGCAAGAGGACCAGCTGCTCAGGCAGGTCATGCTCCAAATATGAGGCCTCACGCTAAGGGGAAGGGAGCCCAACAGCTGAGGTTATGCTTTGCAGTGTTCTGCTTGCAAGGTTGTCCAAAGAGCTTTCCAGGAACTCACAGCTTTGAGAGAAATGACAAGGGAGGTTCTGGTAGTTCTGTTGCCTGAAGGTAATAATTAGCAGGATTTAGTTTTAATTAACTGAGTGTCAGTAATCTTAAGAAAGCGCTCTTATGTGGAGATTAATGGTTGTATTTCTTTGGAAAATAATTGCCTATCTTTGTGCTAGAATTAGTGGTTTGTACCCAACCCACTGAGCAATTGTAGCTTGCTCCATTTCACACAGAGTAGCTGCCAAGGCAGAATAGGGGAAATGGGAAATGTTTTTACGGTTCCATGATTATCCTATGACCTGAAGGCGTAATGGGAACTTCCATTAGGTGTTTAATTGTGATCTAACAAATTTATAAGTAGGATATACCTGGCAAAAACCTCAGTTCTTTTCTGCCCACAGATGCTGGTAAGGGTTTCACTGAGCCATACTTGTAATTTACATCACGAGATGACCATTATATTGAGTTTATGTGTTTGTGTAAGTGCAGCAGTACAAGAGAGATTTCAACACACAGGAGAGAATGCCATGCACAGCCACAGCAGCAGCTGGGGAACAGGAGCCTGAGAAGAGGAAATGTAAACCAGGCTCATCGTGGAGGGGGAACCTACTTGCAGCTTTCCACAGCAGGCAGTTTATAGAGACATAGTTAAGTTCTTTTCAGAGGAGTGGAGTGCAGGACAAGAGGCAGTTTATGCAAGTTGCAGCAAGGACAACTCCAATTTTGCTTACGAAAAAATTATTTCCCAAGAACACTGTGCAGCCCTGGGGCAGGGCCTAGAAAGGAGGTGGATTTTCTTTTAGGAGATTATAAAACTTGGCTGGACAAGCCTTGCTCTAACTCAGTGATGGCCTTGTTCTGAGCAGGGGATCAGATCAGAGCATGTGTTTCTCTACTACATTCCTGTGGTGGGAAGCTCTACAAATGCTTTCAGTGCTTTAGGAATTGAAGAGAGACCACATCAGAGCCTAACAAGCCAGATGTTGAATGGCATGAAAAAATACTGGAGCCATGGTTTGTAGTCTCATCCAGAGACAGTTGCATGCATGGAGCACTTCTGTGTTGCTTTCACACTAGCTCCTCAGGATGCCAAAGTGGCAGCCTCACTGTAGCACAGGACCAGCCAGCCTGGCCTTCTGGGCACGACCTGAAGAGATTGGCCCTGTGCATGTCATGACTGAAATGCCTCTAAATGCAGCTGAAACACTGTACACTGTGTGCAGTGTGAGCTCAGTAAGGAAGAGTTAATTAGCTTTATCTACTGTGTTCTGTGTTTTCAGGTAAGTGGAGTGTTGGCTGAAAGGGTCATTCCTTGGCAAAGCCTGTATTTTCTGTATTAGCTTCTAATTCGTTTTGTGCCAGGCAACCGCTTTTCCTTCCGAAGTCAAAGATTTGACGAAGAGAATCCGCACAGTGCTCATGGCTACTGCTCAAATGAAAGAACATGAAAAGGACCCAGAAATGTTGGTAGATCTCCAGTACAGTTTAGCCAAGTCTTATGCAAGTACCCCAGAGCTCCGGAAAACGTGGCTGGACAGCATGGCCAAGATACACGTGAAGAACGGAGACTTCTCAGAGGTAATTTGTGCAATTGAAAACGTGTTACACAACAGGACAGATTTACAGATGACATTTTAATAATTTCCCTTTGTGCTTTGCAGGCAGCCATGTGTTATGTTCACGTAGCAGCCCTCGTTGCAGAGTTCCTGCACAGGAAGAGTAAGTGTCTGCTGTTTGGGAGGCACAAGGAAGATGATTGTGGGATTTGGGGGTGTCAGAATCTTTTTAAAGACAAGGCTCTCTCAATTTGGTAAATTACTATTTTATAAACAAGCTAAAAAGGAAAAAAAAATACTGCAGTGTATAAAGCTAGAAGATTATGAATGTTTTTTAAGAAATTACTCCAGTTGTTCATACCTGTTTACTTAGACAGCCATGCTAGCATGGTGCTGAGTGAAATAAGAACTGACGTATCATGTCTTGGTTTAAATGTTCACTTGTATTTTACATTAGGAAATGTGCTCACAGGAGAATGCCATGTTAAAAACTGACTCAATATGATCATCATAATTATTACTATAGGCAGTACAGAAAAGTATAGAATAAAGCAGTCAAAATTCAGTCAAAAAATGAGGCTGTAGCCTAACCATACATATATGTAAAGAACAATCAGAAAAAAAGGAGAGTTTTGTGGCTTAGTGCAAAACAGGAAGGACAGACAGACCTGTGTGTTCTCAAGTTACACAACATTGCAGGTTTTCTTTTAAATACCTGTTCCACAGTTGATATATTGACCCCATTTCTCATTTCCATGTAAGGGAGTAATTGTTGAAGTGGACCCTTAACATTTCAGGAAGTTAAGGCTGCATAAAAGCTGATTACATGCACTGCCTTGGCTGGAAAGTTCTTGAGTGCCCTGCTCAGGAGGCTTGGAGTCCCTCCAAATTCTGTACTTTGTCTTGGCAAAGTGGAAAAATTAATGACTTGTTCTTGTGATTTATATGCACATTTCACGTGGCTGCAGAGAGGAGGGTATTGAAAGTTCTCAGTGTTTTATTTGTACACAAAGGCTGCTTACCGCAACTAGTGGTAAAGGAGAACTCCTAAAAGGGAAGAGGAAGAAGTCCAAAGGAATATTAAATGAAGTTTGAACATTGAGTTATTTCTGTCACTGGCACTCTTTCTACAGAGGCTGTATATGTAAAAAAGTTCAGTAAAGGCTGAACTACCCGAAGTTTTGGGGTACCTAACTGTGCTTTCTTGCTAGGAGTGTACAGTGCTGTCTGCTTACCACCCAGCTCTCCAGCAATAGCTGGATAGGGATAGAGTTACTTTTCTTCCTTGGTAGCTGGCGCTCTGTTTTGGATTCAGTGTGAGAGTAATGTTGACAACACACTGCTGGTTTGGTTGTTGCTCAGTAGTGCTCTCTCTAAGTCGAGGACTTCTCCGTGTCTCATGCAGTGCCAGTGAGGAGCTGCACAAAATCCTGGGAAGGAGAATAGTTGGAGCAGCTGACCTGAACTGGCCAAAGGGATATTTTGCATCTCAGAATGTCATGCCCAGAGTATTAACTGGGGGAGTTACCTGGAAAGGGGACTGGTCTGGGAATGGATTTGGCATTGCTCAGTAGATGAGCAACTCTATTGTGCATCACTTGATTTTCTTGAGGTTTCTCTCTCTCTCTCTCTCTTATTATTATTATTATTACCATAGTTTACTTTGTTTCAGTTATTAAACTGTTCTTATTTCAACCCATGGGTTTTAATTTTTTCCCTGATTGTCCTCCCAGTTCCCACCAGGGTTGAGTGGGGCAGTGAGAGAATTGTTGAGTAGTATTGGCTTGTCAGCTCAGGTTAAAGTACAGCAGCACAACACATTTGAGATAATTCCACAAATCCATTTGCTTTTGTTTGCTGCAGAACTCTTTCCCAGTGGATGCACTGCCTTCAGGAAAATCACTCCCAACATTGATGAAGAAGGTGCAATGAAGGAAGATGGTGGAATGATGGATGTACATTACAGTGAGGTGAGGTCCTGTACTGTAGATACAGGATATTTGATATCTGATTAGGATTTAGTTTTAGACTTTGTTCATGTGAGCTCTAACAAATTGCAGTTGCACACTGGTATCTGTAAAGAAGACTGTTTTTTCCACTGCAATTTCCCAATAGAAATCTGCTCTGAAGAATTTTCTGTGTATGATTCAGACAGGTAAAACTGATGTAAGTTCTTGGTTCCTATGAAAGGCTTTTCTAACACTGAGACTGAAAAAGCTGCACCACAAACTTTGCCTACTGTGTTCTGCAAATGCTAATGCTGCCAGCACAGGGCAGCGCAGCTGGGTGTGGTATTTCCAAGAAGGAAGTCAAGCTCTGCAAGGGAGAGGTCATCTTAGGGTCCCCTGGAGTTAGGGCTGTGCTGCAGGACACCATGTTAGCAGAACAATCCAGAAACCATAGCAAGGCATTGGAGAAGTGGGTAGATCCACCCATGAGTCATAAAGTCTCCTAAGTACTTCTGCACCATCCCTGTGCAATTGCCTTGAGTTGGGCATGTGGCTCAGAGAGGTGGCCGTGCAGCCCAGCTGCCCATTCATCAAGACCTGAGGATCCTTGGCACCACAGCCCACTGCTATTGCACACATGTTCCTTGGATGTGTTTCTTAGACACACACCTCTGACCTCCAGTGCTGTCATGTCCATACTTTCCCAGAGTTTTTGCAGTTTCCTGGGGAAGTAACTAAATAACCAGGACATACTTCCTGGCTATTATGCTAATGATTTATGAAGAAGTAATGAACTTTTTAAAAATAACTTGTACTTTTTCTTCTTCTTCCCCCTCCCCCTCCCCAAAATTTAGAATGCCTTTAGAAAGGCCAGGAATACACAGGGTTTAAACTTACATAACTGTGATTACTTATTCTGGGATCTGATAAAAGTATCTGAAGTTAAAATGGTTTTATCTTCTAAGCTGGAGTGTTATTAACACCACCCATTTTGTTGCTCTCATAGGAGGTCCTGGTGGAGCTGCTGGAGCAGTGTGTAGATGGCCTGTGGAAAGCAGAGCGTTATGAAACAATTTCTGAAGTTTCCAAACTGATCATTCCTATTTATGAAAAGCGGCGTGAATTTGAGGTGGGTATTTTGAACTAGTTTGCATAGAGCAGGTAATTTTCTAGACTGCTAAGAAAAAAATGGGACTTTTTAAATATTGAAGTTACAAATTACTGAATTGGTGTCAGTAAAGCACACACTGTGCTTCACTGTTGGTTATTAAAGAAATTAGTGAAAGCAATGATCTGAAAGGCAATTATCAAAGCTAATGACATGGATGACTCATGTTTAGTGAATAATTACCACCTCCCTTCCTGTAAAATAAAACTATTATCATTCTACATGCTTATCAAAGCTAGATTCTTTTTGAGACCTGAGGTTTTCAGGGGTTAAAACCAGAATGAGAACAGTTCAAAGAAAGGACTAGATCTGTGGGTAATTCAGTGGCAGGTGGAGAGGAAGGAAAGAAGCTGTTCCCAGCCTTGCTCCTTCCCACCACCTGCTGTGACCTGTGCTTCAGCTTAATACTGGTCCCCTTTCCCTCCCTCTGCCATGACAGAACATCCAGCTATGTAACTGAAGCTGGGGGAAGCCCTGCCTCAATCTATTTTTTCATTGTAAAGCTGTTTTCAATTAAAAAAAATACTTCCTGGGTAAAATATTGCCAGCTGCTCTGTCTGTGAAGGCTCAGTCAGGGAACACGCTGAGACAGTGCACTCAGCCTTCTCTCCAAGGGTAGTGGTGTTACTGCAGTCTGTGGTACACTGCAGACCTGACACTAAGCATGTACTTAAAACCGGGTTTTTCAAACAAGACTGCATGAGTTCAACCTGTTTAGAAATTAAGGTTTCAATTCTCCAGAGGATTGTGTTCAGATATCTCAGTAGCTTCCGTTGTTAGCTAGAATGTCCTGCTTGCAAAATCCTGCTTTCGTCATAATGTCAAAATCTGATTTCCAGAAACTCACCCAGCTGTACAGAACACTCCATGGAGCATACGCTAAGATATTGGAAGTAATGCACACAAGGAAGAGGCTTCTTGGAACCTTTTTCAGAGTGGCCTTTTACGGACAAGTAAGTATATACACTGGCTTGCCAGCTACCCCTCACCAGGCAGTCTGGCCCCAAAAGCTGCTGCTCTGTCAGACCTGGAGCTGAAAAGCTCCTCTGGTACTGCCACCAATGTGTCTACGTGAGCGTTTTGGTATTGCACACTGGGGGTGAGGGCTTGTATCTGTCTCCAGGAGCATGTGATTTATTATAAAGTTTGTGATTCTGCTGGTAGGCTTTTCATAAAACAACTCACTAGTTAGGAAATGGCTTAGTGGGTTCAGAAAACACAGAAGGGTTTTTTGTAATTTTGTAATTATAGGTATTGTAGGTTACACAGATACAATTTAGTGTGTATAGTATATAACCAGTAACAGTATATAACCATAGTAGTCTGTTACAGTAGTAGTAACAGACTTTTTTTCTACAGAAAATTGCTGCTCCCTTCTAGGTATTAGCAGAGTAAAAGGTTATGAGAGAAGCTGGAGGCAAATTATCTGTCAGTGTTGGTTACACACATGTAGAGATAAGTAGTATTTTTGTTAGCTGAGGTAGCTGGAAAACTGAATGAGATCTGGGGCTCAGAGTCCCAGGAAGAGGCATGATCTCATCATATCTCGTGAAGTCTTCTGAGCTTAAAAGCAGTTGTGGTTTTATTTTTTCTCTCCACCTATAGCAGTTAATCTAATAAAGTGTGATACTCTCATGTCCTTTCTGTCTCTGAACAACCTGCTTCTGCTTGTGGACTCATAACCATGGGGGAAGTGCAGGACCCCTCTATAGAAAACACCATGTAAATTATATTAGCCTTGCCTTTCTTCATCCCTTCTTTTAGAGGAGATGATGAACACCCCTGAAACCATCATGGGTTTGTACCTTTGAATGCCACTGTCACTACACACACAACATATCAGAGCACTGACTTTTGCTACAGCAAACATGCATTTTATATTTATCCTCATCTCCTCTGTAACTTTGGATATGTAAAAAGTAAATAAGGTTAGCAACAGATAAAAGGAATCAACTGCTAGCTTAGTTTTCCAGAAGCTGTGGAAATGACTGGATCAACCCTTAAAATTAAGCTGTGTAGCATCCCGACAAACAGTGCTTGATGCAGTTTTGCACTTTAAAGCTTTTCTGGCTTTATATTCCAGCTACATGCACATAACTTAACGCTGTGTCACAAATTATAACTGTAACAGCTCACCAAAGCGTGAAGTTCCCATGCCGTTTCCATTCTGGGTAAGACTGGTGATGCAAGCATAGCCTTTGATGTAATTTTGTCTCTATTTACAGTAAATACACCAAATCCCACTTCCCTGAATACAAGAGGAATTAAAGCACAGGAAAACCTTTTTTTTTTTAATTGCCAAAGTCTCTTTCAGCCTACACAAATTTTTTAATTTCACACTGTTCCTGTGGCTCTGCTGTCAGGACTTCCTCAGCTTACGTATCTTTCTGCTCCTTCTCTGTACTTTGTTTTGTGGGTTTTTTTCCTGCCTGTCTCTTTCCAAAAGGTCAAATGCTGGCCAAACTGTCTTCCACATTGTTTAGATTTCTCACTGGTCATACTCAAGTAATGACGTGTTGTGTTTGTGTTGGTTGAAGAATTTTTTTTTTTAAAGACCATTTTTGAAGTAATCTATGAAACAGGCAATGTTCCATGAGATTTTGTGAGCCATAGCCTTCCAAACCTTTTTGGCTTTCTGAAATGTTAGTAGGGACTCGCTTTCCAAGTAGCAAATCTAAGATAAAAGTTTTCGAAATGAAGAAACACAATTATTCCTCACTGCTTTTTTTTGTGGTTAATGCCAGACATTCTTTGAGGAAGAAGATGGGAAGGAATACATCTATAAGGAACCTAAACTGACAGGCCTCTCGGAGATCTCCTTCAGACTTCTTAAACTTTATGGAGAAAAATTTGGGTCAGAGACTGTAAAGATTATCCAGGATTCTAATAAGGTAGAGTTAAACTGCATGCTCTGTGGAGCTGAAGGAAGATGACAGAGCATCCTTTCCTTCTGTCAGTGGGCGGGGAAGAATGAGCCCTCTCCTCCACCTTCTTACAAGCACCTTGCTTCCATTTGCCCCTGGCATCCTCATGCTCCTGTGTGTGGACATGTTGCACAGCTTGACAAGTGTTGGTGTTGCTCTGGCTCCCAGGTGTGAATTATGAATGGGAAATTGCAATCCCCATCACACTGAGCCTTATTGAAGGCATTAGAATTTGACACAGAGCATCAGGTGACTGGAAGCAGAGTTGCTGCTGGTTGCTTTGACACTGCAAGTCTAAAAGAAAATCTCTTTGGGCCTTGCGGCTTTAGCTCCTTCCTTTTCATATGGAATACTTATTTATGCTCCCTGCAACAGCTGTGCACACCCTTAGGCTGCAGTGGGATTTATCTGGGTTGCCAAAGACAGTGCTGGTAATCCCAAAGCTGGTTTAGTGCAAGCTTGAAGTTTGCCTGCCCCAGCACTGTATGATCACGGTCTGGAAACTTTGTGGTCATTTTGGAAGGACTAAGTAGCCCAGGCCTGTGCTGCATTGATGGATCAGGGGATGTGACTGCCTGCTGCAGGAACAGCTTGTTTGGCACCAGGTGATGGTGCCACACCTCCTTGTCTTATCTGCTGGTGGATGGTCTAGACATCCCAGCTGAGGGCAAAACTGAGCATTGATGTCACTGGCCTTCATGCAATGAGGCAAGGTCAGCAGGGAATTAGTTTAAATCAGATCCCAGTGGCCAATTATTAACCTTTGCTCCTCCTGTGAGTAACCCAGTAACCCTCTTATTTCATAGGTCAGCATTAAAGACCTTGATCCCAAGTATGCCCATATTCAAGTGACTTATGTGAAGCCCTATTTTGAAGACAAAGAAATGTCTGAAAGAAAAACTGAATTTGAAAGAAATCACAATATCAATAGATTTGTATTTGAAACTCCTTTCACTTTATCTGGAAAAAAGCATGGCAGTGTGGAAGAACAGTGTAAAAAAAGGACCATTCTAACTAGTAAGTACAACTACCTGAGCATGAGACAGTATCAGTAACCATTAGGAGACTATTCTAGCTCATGAAAATATTCTGGAAGTGTCACAAAATTCTCTCAGCTTAAACAGAATCATGAGACAATATTCTGGTTGGGAGGGGGAATTTATCTTGTGTTTTTATGTGCACGTTTTTACAGATTAAAAAATTGTGCTGGTAAATTATAGCCTTGTTTGGGATTTCACATCCCCAGGGGCAAGAATTTGCTTGTATTTGTTCTATGAACAGTACTCCTATGTGCTGCATGACTTTTCAATCTATACATTTCTTTTGCTGTTTCTGCTAGCTTTGAACTCCTTTCCATACGTAAAGAAGAGAATTCCGGTCAATTATGAACATCAGGTTAATTTAAAACCAATTGATGTCGCTACTGATGAAATAAAGGACAAGACAGCAGAGCTGCAGAAACTCTGCAGCTCTGCTGGTGATGTTGACATGATCCAGCTGCAGCTCAAACTGCAGGGCTGTGTTTCTGTGCAGGTCAGTCTGTTTGATGTCTGTTCAGAATTGCATTTACATACACAGCTCAGAATGAGGCATCATCACAACACAACACATTTACTTTCCAGAAATCATTAACTACCCGGGCTTCAGGGCTGCAGCCACCAGTCTCCAGCACAGCCTCCCTGTCACGTTCAGTGCTACAGAAGCAGGTGGCTCGTGGGAATAAACGTTTCCTCCAGTGGTGTTCACAGTGTCAAGTCCAAGTGTAATTGCACATTAATTAGCCATAAGTAACTGCTGAAATACACTTAAGTCTTGAAGATTGTTCTGTAAGAATCAGGCAGAAACAGCCTTTTTGGGAGCCTGGCTTCTCGAGCTGGGTAAGTGACCTTAGGACTCAGACCATGCTTCTTTTCCACACGGAAATAAGAGGAAAATATGAGGAAACAAACTTAATCTCTCTTTTTATCTCCATTTAGCTTTTCATCTTAAAAACATAGATGGAAAAACAAATACTCAACTTTTGAAATTTCAGGTGCCTCTGGTGACATTAGTAATTGCAGAGTTGATGGCATTGAAATAGTATGCTGATGTTGGGTGGGGCTTTTTAAAAAATTGTTATTCCTTTCACAAGTGCCTTGAGCATCTCAGCATGTAGCATAAATGATTTCTTCTTTCATTGTAGGTTAATGCTGGTCCTTTGGCCTATGCCAGAGCTTTCCTTAGTGACAGCCAGTCCAGCAAATATCCTGCTAAGAAGGTGAATGAGTTAAAAGAAATGTTCAGGTAGGATTTCTAATGTAATAAAAACTAATAGCTGGCTGGAAGATGGTACCTGCTTTGATTATATTTTTGTCTGTCTTCAAACTCAGCAGATGCTGGATACTTAGATATGTCTTATAAAGTCTCATGGGGATATGGGTGCTCTCACACATGAAAAAATCCAATGAAATTATATATATCAAGAGTTCCCAAGTCCAGGACTGTGCTCTCCATGGGGAGATTTGCTTGAACACTTGCTTCAACAGTTTGTGTGGGTATTTGAGGTTATCGCATGAAGTATGTTTGAAAACCAGAGATCTGACAGTCCTGTGTTCAGGGGTCTTTGATACTGTACATTGTTTGCCAGTTTTTCCAAGGGGATTTTTCACTAGCTAATGATGAACTTGAAATATTTTAAAGCAAATCCTGTCCCAGTTTATGGAAGAACACTATCCTGTTTCTGTTGCTAATTTTTGAAACTGTGTGACTTGCACTTGTGTTTTTCTAATTTCTGTCCCTTAGCACAAGTTTTACCTCCCACTTGAAAGTGTCCCCCAAGATACGGTTAGGCAACTCATGTTTTACCTCAGGATGATGAGTCTTTGCCACATACTTTTCTGGTCCTCTCATGTGCAACCAGTTGTCCACCAGCCCCTGCATTTGTTACTCTGTGCTGGTTACTCCCATTTCACCCATTTCTCCATTCTCATTGTATGGAGAAAGCAGCATTTGGGCCAATCCAATTCTCCTTCCATGTATCAAGTAACCTGGCAATCAGGGAGCAATCCCTGAAAACATGCCATGCGTGGTTTTGCTTTCTAGCCTTGCAGTGCAAACACAATCTCCATTTCAGTTGTGAATGTATTTTCATTGGGTTTTATTTAAAAAGGAAAATATGTGTGTTAAATGAAGCAAAGAATGAATAACAGACCCAAGAAAGAGCATTACAGCTTCCCATGGTCTGAACTTCCTTCAGGAGGGTGTCTCTGCTGTTAGGGGCCTGACCTCTCACAGCCCTGCTGTGTCACATACACCCCGCTCTAGCCAGCCCTGCAGGACTGGCTGTCCCATCTACTGAGGATCCAGGCTCAAAGGAGCTCCAGCAGAAAGCCCAATACCTGTGTTGCAGTCCCTCTCCATTCCTTGATTTACTGTGCCAGGGATACTCCTGGAATATGACTTGCTCCAAACACTGGAGAAAAGGGGGTGGGAAATACTGAGATTTGCCTGTCTGTTCAGTTGCTTGCTTTAGTAGAAGACTGGACTATTGTAATGCCCCAGGTTCCTTTCCTCCCCAGGAAGTTTATCCAAGCCTGTGGAATTGCTCTGGAGCTCAACGAGCGTCTCATTAAGGAGGATCAAGTGGAGTACCATGAGGGGTTAAAATCAAACTTTCGGGATATGGTGAAAGAGCTTTCTGACATCATCCATGAACAGGCATGTACTGCACGGTGGGAGCCCACAGAGGTGGCTCTCTGTGCTTGAAAACTGACTAAGCTGAAAACTGGCTTGGAACTAACTGAAAATGTGATCACTCCTCATGTTCTGTAGCTAAATATAAAAGAGAGAGTAAGCGAACGTGAAAATTAAGCAGTATATTTGGTGGATTCCTAAAACTGTTTTCTGTTGACTGAAAGACTCAGCCTGATGTTGGTATTCAAAGTGCTGCAGGGTGGAGTCTTCAGTGACACACCACTGCCTGCTGTGGTTATCAGAAATCCTATGCCACGTTCTGCATCATGTCTGCAAATTATAAAGAGGTTACAGGTCAAAGTTCTCTGGCAAAATTTCCATTTCCTGAGTTATATCCAGACTATGTTTGGGTTTTTTTAATATGTTATTTTTCCTTACATATGTTTTCTTAAAATTTTTGCTTAATGCCAACATGCCATTTATATGCACTGTTAAAATTTGTGCTAATTTATCTGATCTATGTTTTTATGTTTTCTTGGATCTTTCTAGGAAGATACATTTGAATAGTAGCATCATAGAGGTGAGAGATTCAAAGAGCAGTTGTATTTCTACCTAGTATCATGCTGTGAAATTAGATGAGAACTGGCTTTCTGAAGTAATTTCCGTACCTCTGCTCTTTCATTTTGACATTATGACGAAAGAAAGCTTGTTGTAGATTTATAGCATCAAGGATATGAAATCAGCAGCACAGATTGCATTGTGGTCCATAGAACTTGAAATTTAGAAGAATGCTTTCAGGATCTCCCAGTTAGTCAATTTACAGTCTATGTGTGACTGTGAATTAAAGATGAAACATGTTAACTCACTATATATGGATAGGCAAATTCCACAGTCAGTTGAGTAGTTGTTCCCACTAACTGAAAAATGTGCAAGTGGCAAAGTAATACAACTGCACCAGGCTGCTGTTTGTAAATAAGGTTAATTTACAATAAAATAATGCTTATGGGAATCAGAATCTTGTTATGGAAGACTACAATATCATTTCAGGGAGTCTCATGATGGGGATGATTTTTGTTGTAGGAGTGTAAGGGTGCATCCATTTGAGAGTGACTGCTGCATTCCTGTTGCTTTTGTTAGATTCCCCTTCTGTTCTGCTCATGGCCACCATTTTTTTAGTTTACAAACTACTGATGTTGCACATTTGCCACACTGGTTTTTTCATTGCCACTACCTGCATACTCCACTACTGAACTTTGCTCAGAGAGGCTTGTTCATAAGAACTGCCACTTGCTTACTCTGAGCTGTTTGCCAGTGCCAAGACATCTAATTTGCATGCAGCTGCTGGAACGGAACTTTTGTGGCTTTGAAGTTTGCAATAGTCAAATCAAAAACAAATCACTCAGTCCTGCACTATCACAGTACAATAGTTAAGATTATTTTAGAACAAAGAAGCATTGTTAAAACACACTCCCTGTTACCTCAATGGATTTATCTGCTGCTGTGTTGTCTTTGGTTAGCAGACAAAATATGACTAAAATGTCCAAGTTAATGGCTCCCTGGGAAGGATATACTTTTCACTTTCTTCTTGTAATAGCTCAAAAGGCAGCTTTAAAGACCGTGTTTATGAACATTGTTCTTCATAGTTGCACAACATTATGTACAACAGCTGACTTGAACTTCGCATTGCCATCAAATGACCTAATATCTAACAAATTCAACCTAATGGAATAAGTTTTCTTATTTTGCAACATTACTCAAACATAAAAAGTATAGTGCATTCACTTAGGGTTCTCATTGCAAATAACATAGGCTTTTCTAAATATTGTCAGTGTCCCAAAGCAACACAGGCAGTGCCCTTCGTTTGAGATGCAAGGGCAGATGGATAATCACTGGGTCAGCCTGTGACCTATTTACAGATCTTTTAAGCTAAAACGTAAATACAAAATATTGATAAACTGGAGCTGAACGGGTCCAGGAAATTTTAGACTGGCAGAAAGCTGGTTGTCCAGAAGCTGTTTATGCTGGTCAGTGATCTCAGTTTCACTAATGCAATTTCAAGGTAACAAACTTGACTGGTGAACCACGTGGTGAAAACAAATGCATAGTCAGCTCTGCCGGTCCAGTTGGATCCTGTGCTGTCAGAGTATCCTTCAGGCTACAAAGTACAAAATCTGGACAAAGAGGTAGTGAGTGTCTGTGGGATTTAGCTGCACCTACTCCCTGTGCTTACAAAAAAATGTATTAGAAATCTGTTACTGCTAAGACCTTATAAAAAATTGCTGTAGAGAACTGTTTCTTTCCTACAGTGCATAGTTGTAACTAAAAGTGATCCAGTAATACACAGAATAGTGTATATATTAATGCTACAGAAATTGCTAAACTACTCTTCTTTCTTATTTCTTTGTTACGCTGCCTTTGTGAAACAGCTTTGAAGACAAGGTTGGGTATCTCTTTTGCATACCTTTTTAAACAGTTTGATTAATATAATGAAGTGAAACCTGTATTGAATTTATTATTGTTTTGCTTTGTTTAGATCTATCATGAAGACACAATGCATTCACCGTGGATGCAGGACTCTCTTCATGTCTTTTGTGCGATCAGCGGAACCTCTGGTGATGGAAGTTACTGCTCACTCAGACCCACTGCTGACATATAAACATATCAGTAATATTTTACAGAGCCTTCTCAGGAATTCTTGGAACTGTACAAAGGATGTTAAAAATCATCCATGATGAGCAAAGATTCAGTTGTGCGTTGGTTTGGTTTGTTTTGGTTTGGTTTTTTTTTCCACAAAAAAAGTTGCCATGCTTTCAAACAGGGTGCTTAGTGATTTTGCTGAGCAACATTGAAAGTGCCTGGACATTGCACCACTGTGCTTGTTTTCTACTATTTTTTTTAAGCTAAATGAATAGCAGGATGTGGAAAGGCAGTTATCTAAATGTGTATTGAATTGCTGCACTATGAATCGAAACAATGATGTACTATGTAAAATTGTACAATGGAATATAGTAAAATGTAAGACTACTTTGTAAATATAAGGAGTATAGAGTATATAGAAATTAGCATTATATCGTATTTGCTGCTAAAAGATTTGCTGGACAGAAGACATGAAGGAGAAATTGTAGTCACTGGTACGAGATCTTTCTCTTCTAAAAAGAGTCCAGATACCCCTATTGCACTCAATGAGAGTAAACTTGCCCTAGTCTGGAATAACTAAAACCTAAGTCAGAAATTACAGTTTTCATATGTCCTCAGAGCAGATATTTCTAAAGTAACCTCCATGAAAGTTGAGCTTACTGTAGCTGATTCCGGTTTTGGGTAGCCTTTCACAGCTGCTGTAGAGAATGAATTGTACTCACCGAGAGCAAACCTGAGAGATGTGTCATCTGATACGAGTTTTCATGCTTGCCACTCATAGTCTCACACAAATATAAACTCTGAGAACAGCTTAAATTGAGTTGGAAATTATAAGGTGCTTTAACAGCTTTTGGAAAAAAATCTAATAATCAGAGAGATATGGTTTAAGAAATTGCAGCAAAATAACTTATATTAAACTTAACTTAAAGGTCTAGTGGAAGGCAGCAAGGATTTGTTAGCACCACAAGTCATGCATGTTCCCTCCTGTTAAACAGATCTGTTCTCTGAAAGCTCATTGTTTTTGTCTCATAGGTAGTGGGAGAAAATGTATTTTCCAGAATTCTTTTATTCCTTCTTCCCCTTCCCAAAGCTTTCATACATTCTCTGTCTCTTTTTTAATAATACGCTTCAGATTCAGGAAGAAGAACATGGTTCAGTAATTCTTTTATCCAGCGACATTTTTAACATCCGTGTTTTTCAGAATCCTGTCAATTCTAAATATGGTTCCAGTAGTTCATATGGGAAGGGTGGGAGTTTTAAGGATATGTAACAAAATGCCATAATAAAAGGACTCCAGCTGGGTATTTAGCTTGGCTGTAGTGTCTATAAAATGTTAAGCTTCTAAATCTTTGTGACAAAAATTATCTTCAAATAGTAACTGATCCATATTTCAAAATATTTATTATGCATGATTCTAAATATCTACAATTACTTGTATTCTGAGAAAATAATGTTGTGATCCATAAATTCACCCATTAGCTGTTTCAAGCAAAATACAGATGTGCCTATAACAAACCAGTCACATTTTTGCTTCTATGTGCTTTTGTGCCAGACAGGCTCTAAATTTAACACGAACAGAGGAAGAGAGACTAGTATGTATAAATATGGTTAGCACCTTCCTGGCTGTTATCTTTCAACAAATAATGTTTAAAAGCATATAGTGAGAGTTTTCCGAATTGCTTTATTAAAAGGTGTGAAGCTCGTTAATAGTCAATCCAATACAAGATACTTTTGGAGCTAATTGACCTCTAAATATCAGTAGTAAAGGCATATCTTGACTCCAATCAGCAATGATGGGATTTGGACATCCAAAAGCTCTTGCACCATAGCCATTTCAAATACTACAGGTAACCTAGTAGTTTTCCTGGATTTGCAGGGAGATCTTTATGCATGTTTTTTGATGTCTTTAATGTTCTGAGATAATACTGCTGACTGAATTTTCAATTTCTCTGCCTTATTTTTACTGGAATTCCGGTGAAATTCTTACTTGTATATTCAGATGTCTTTAATGGTCCAAGATGAATTTTTGTCTGAACTTCTCAAGCTGTTGATATTGGAGTTGTCCTGTCATTTCACTGGCATATACTGGAAAGCTGTCATGGTAATTTGGCCAAAAAAGAAGTGCTTAATACCAGTCCAGTTAGGATATATACAGTAACTGCATTTCTGAATATACACTTATGTCGCGGTGCCTGTTCTCTGCCCCGGCTAGCAAGGGCAGAGCTCGGGCACCGGACACTCTGTGCCTGTCCCGGAGAGGCGGTCAGAGGCAGGGTCGCGGCTGGAGGGGGCCGAGGAGGTAAAGGAGCGAGAGTGCCCTCGGCATGGTGTTCCAAGGTTTTATGGAGGGGGTAAGGAACTCCAGAGGCCAAGAGAGGCGGCACAATGGAGGCACGGGACTTTAGAGGCAGGGTAACCGGGGTCCAAGGCATAATATGAACAAACCAATAGGAGAGGTGCGGGGAGGAACAAAGGTACAGGGGGCCAATGGGGTACTGGACACCTTAGAAGCTTCTAAAACAGAACCATACAAGGAAATTCAAAGGAATTACATCCACAGAGTGGGAACAAGGGACTCACAGCACAGCGCAAGGCCTTACTGGGAAATATAGCTCAAAAGGAGCCTACTACACACTTACATGCAGTTTTAATGAATTACAAAAATGATATGCCCTAAGGGTTTGCCTTCTGTCCTGCTAAATAATTTTTCTGGATTTTTTACAGAAAAATCTCCTTTTTAGATAGGTTATAGAAAGACTGGTAACAAACCAACTTGATTCTCCTTTATGTATTCACCAATCTAGAAAGGATGAGGAATGACCGTTATCGTACAGCTGGTTTTGGATAATGGTGCCAAGAAGATGATCACATTTTCTCTGTCTATCCTTTTCTTACATAATTGTCCCAGTTTAAAGAAATCCTCCAGATTTTTTTCTTATTTATGGCTGAAAGAGCTTAATTCACAGATATATCTGGAGAGTATACTGTATATGTGCCTGTTTTATGTAGCTGATACTCACATTTGGTACATCCTATTTGCTACTTTTTTCAGAAGAATAGAAATGTCTATAGTTCATTAACATTTTTTATTTTCTCATATTGCCTAAGGAATGGCAGGATTTTTTTAGTCTGGAAAAATTAGTGGAACCTTTTTCAAATTACATCCTGGCACACACTCTTTCTGTATCTCCATTTGGCTACATTACATATTTTATTTGTGTGCCTCTGATTATTTTTGCTGCAAAACTGCTGTGTAACACATCAAGACTTCAGAATGGATGCATTGGTAATTTTGCATAAAAGGAAAAGAAATGAGATTAATGGGATGTGAAGATTGAGAGCAGTTGGCTACTCTCAGTATCAGGATTGGTTTGGATAATGGTATGTGTCAGAGCCAGATGGTTTGCAAACAGGACATACAAAGCAACAAAGAGTCTGCCAGTATTTTATGTACAAGAACTTGCTTTTAGAGATTTACAGAGTAAGCAAAGTGTAAACATTTTCTCTCTTTGACCTACTGCTTTTCTCTCTGCAGAGGTATTAGAAAGTCATATTTTAAGAAAAATAACCTCTCAGAGCTCCTTTTCCTTCCCCGAGAAAAACCTGGAATGAAGAACTCACTGCAGCAAAGGATGTATTTTACATATTATTTGGTGTTCTAAACTTCTTCTGATATTGGGACTTTTCATGAGACAGGCCAGGAAATGAAAAATCAAGGATGAGAGAATACCTGTAGTGTGTAACATGTTTGGTTTTGTTCCAAAAGACCTTTGAACATACACAAGACGGTATTTTGATATAGGATAAGACTTTACATAAACATAATACCTTTTTCTCAAAATAGGTAAAATATGTTTGTTTCCCTTTCTAAAGAGACAGAATCCCATGGACTCCACATTATGATTTGAATAACTTGGCCCAAAAGAACTGGAGAAGAAAGTAAGTGGAAATTACGGGCTCAAAACTTTATAGAAATTAAACTACATCTTACCCAATTTACCCACTTGAGGAGAGTAGCACATGTTGAAGTGATGTTCACTGAGCCGAGTTCTCTAAATAAACAAGGGGTTCTTACTGTGTTGAGGAACACTGTACAGCTAATTCTATGCAACCAGAGTGTGGTACTTCAAATAATACGCTTGTGCCAAGTAGTGGCAAACCAGTTGTGATATGCACATAGTATTTCAGCTGTTCTGGATGTAATTTACTCTCTTTTCATGTAAATCTAACACCTGCTGCTACATAATCATAACAGGAGTGCTTTCATCCTGCATGTTGTACCTACGTGTGTTGTATGGGCCCTGTTTAACCTTCTGTGTGTGAAAGAACAGCACCTCCTGTTTGCCTCGGTTCCTAACTGCTGTACCGGACACAGAGGATGAACCAAGCTGCTCAAGATCTTCCTGAGACCAGCCATCCTATACTGCTCTTTTTACTTTCTTTTTCTTGAATAATGAGTGATTTTTACAAGAAGCCAGGGAAAAAAATCACATTGCAGTCAAGTTCAGAGTTTATTCCAGGTCAAAATAAAAGACTACACAACCAGGAAAAATAAGTGTTGCAAGAAACATGTTTTGCCTGGGGTTTTAGTATTTTCTCTTCGTTTCACAGAACAGGGTGAGTGATCAGAAGCTAATAACAGTGTAAGATTCATGGGACTAAACCCTAGTGCACTGAGCTATCACATATGCTCCCTCTAAAGAAGATTACCATAACAGATCTTCAAACACAGAAGTACACCAAATGAAATGGTGAACACTAATTTTTCAGCAACAAATAGAAGATGTTGACTTAGAAATCCTAAAGGAGCATGAGCACGGCAACATCCAGCTCAGGGAAATCCCAAAAACATGATTCATTGGGAAAACAGAGACAGTCATACACACAAATTTATCAATAGAAACAAGATATTAATCACAAGTAAGGAAACATTCCAGTAGTTCACCTCACTTTCCTAAAGAATATCCAGTAAGTCTGTGGTCAGGTTTTTGCTTTGTTCTGGAGTTAAAATTTTCAAACCCAGACTTTTGCTCTTTGGGGATCTATTTATTGTTGCTCTTCTTCAACTAACTCAACTTACATGGTGGGTAGACTAATATATATGCCCAGGCAGTTGTACCAGCTCTTACATGATATAATGCAAGTCAGGCATAATTATTATTTACCTCACCAGAAGATAAAGTACAAACTGCTTTTTCTACTTCGGTCTTCTGAGGCTTCTGTGTGGGACTCTTGCAAGCCTTGGCCAAACAGCTGTAAAACCAGGTTTGTGCCCTGCCTCCCTTGGTGGGTAAAGGAGTTACTGCCTTGCCAAATAAATAGGTGAATTAAATAGATCTTGATACCTAGGGAACAATGAGCAGAAAAGTTGATGCATGGGCTTGTAACAGAATTTATCAGAGGGGGATAAAACATTTGCACAAACATGCTTGGTTCCATGTCCACCCAAAAGTGCTCTTCAAAGGAGGTGGGTTTTATTCCACATAATTTATGATATTCAGTGGGGCTTGGGCAGCAGTTCAGAGAGTTTGCAGAGAGTTTGTTCCATGGCTGTTGTGCACACATATCAAAAAATTCTAGATGTCCCCAAAGAACACTGAACAAAGAACACAACAAAGGTCGCAAAGGGAGAAGCCATATGAGTCAGACTGGGGTTTTTTCAACTCCGTTTTGGATTTCTGTGCCTCAAATCCAGCTGAATTCTATTTGAGCCCTTTTTTGAACTGACCCCAGCCATCTTCTGAAGAGAGCCTGTAATTATGTCAGTTGAGACCTGAAGTATTGACAGAAGCTGGTGCAAAATCAGAAAGGAGGAATCTCAACAGTGGTGTGGAGCAACTTCTGGTCCCATAAGGTACAATTCCCCATAGCCCTGTGCTGTTAGTGATTGTTGTCTCTTGCTGGACTTAGTAATAGTGCAGGCACACCAGGCATTGGCACCATTTGTTAATCTGATTTAGGGAACACACACAGGAAAAAATCATTGGATTTTTGTTTTATTGCATCTGCAAACTCACTGCATGGCCCTACAATCGCTGGCTTTGGTTATGTGGGTGGAAAAGGCAGGAGCACATAGCCAAGGGCAGGTCAGTAACATGATTGTAAATCAGTTTATACCAAGCATGAAGCCATACCCCAAGTACGTGTTCCGCAGATCATTTGAAAGATACCTCAGGTGTGTCTATACGAGTCCCAGTCACTACAGCGCAGGTGCGTTGGCTCACAAGAACATGAACGAGCATGAGATTTGCAACAGAAAGACGCAGGACAGGACTCAACGAGATTGAGAAATTGGAAGTCTCTGGTAGGTGGCAGGGATCAAAGGCTCTGGCAGCAGTTGTGATTGTGAACCGGGATGGGAATGCGACAACGAGCCGAGCATTCGGGGAGAAGGGAGAGAGAGGGAGAAAAATGTTTCAGCTGCTGACAACGTTGATGGGCAGGCAGCCAAAAGCAGTGAACGATTGCATGTGTGCTTGGCACTGGCTCTCCTGGGAGTAGTGGACAAAACAGAAAGAAGGAAGGAAAAAACATCAGCAAGAAAACTGAAAGCAAGAGAGGGGTTGCGTGGATTAGCTTTACTCTACAAATGTCCTCACTAGCAGGCACAGTCCACACTTGCTCTAGTAGTTGCACAATCTGATCTCTGTCGCACAGCTTACATGTTCCACATCCTGGAACTTTAAACCACATTTTTATTTGATTATAATTGCAGGACCTTGGGCACTTTCTAACAGCAGCTAGAAGTCCTCTCATTTCACAGGGAAACAAACAGGCAAAAAAGCAAAAAAGCCCAATACTAACACAGGATATTCCCCACCCTGTCATAAAAAGATCCACTTCCCTTTTTCTAGAATGAGTGTCTAAAAAGCAGATGAACTCTTGCAAAACTCCTTGAGGAGCTGAGTAAATACTGAAACATTCTGTTGGTTTAGTTAGTTTTAGTAAGAGATTTTGGGCTGCCTTGAAATTCAGCCAAGTTTCCTCCCTGCTGGATCTACACTATTTTTAGAATACCTGTATTTGGGCGATAAGTAGGACCAAGCTTGCTAGCTACCACCAAATTCTAGTTCAGAAGGAAAAGCCTTATCCCAAATATTTTATTCTCCTGAAATGTATCAAAATAGCACTTATGTCCTATTCCCAAGTCTGTGAAAATTTTGGAAAACTTGCTGCATCGCACCCATAAATGTGAGAGCAAAATCCCAAGTGACCATATTGTATTTGGAAGGGGCTGAAGCAGAGGGCGTTTGGGGAAGTTTGTAGAAAGCAGATCTGCAAAAAAAAAGAGCACTGTGCATTTTTAGCACAGATAAGAACTGTAGAGATTAGCTGAATTTTCAGGAGGGATTTCAAAAGCGGCATTCTGCCAGGGGATGAATAACTGCTCTGACATCAAGAGAACTGCTCGGGGATGTACTAACGTAGCTGCTTTCCTGGGAGAGGATATGAACCATACCCCGTCTGGGGCACGGTGCAATAGCTGTAGCAGACAAGTGTAAAACCGGTTGTAAAAGGAAAACGACTTTGACTCACAGAATGAGATCTTTGTGAGTCTGTGGCCGCGCTGCAGTGCCGTGAGGGGACATGGAGGGCTCGGAGCTGGCGGCGGGGCAGCGGCGCGTGGCGGGTGCGGTCCCCGCAGGGGCTGTGCGGACACCGCCCGCGTCCCGCGGCATCGCTGCAGTTCCGCGATTGCGGCACGGCCAAGTCCGGCCTCGGGGAGGCACCGACGGCTCCAGCGGAGGGGAACTCGATGATCTCAGGATCTTTTCCGATCGAACTGGTTCTGTTAAGTGTCTCTGTGCTGAGCGTGCGGGAGGCAGCGACGGGCGGCAGGGAGCGGAGGGCAGTGCAGGGGCGGCACATGGGGCGACAGAGGGGTGACAACAGAAGGAGGGCAGTGTGGGGCCGTGGGACGGGGCCGTGGGACGCTCCCGTCGCTGCCCAGCCCTGTAGTCTGGGCGCGGTGCTGCCCAGGCGGCGCGGCCAGGCCTCTACTCCCGCCCGGCTCGGGTTACCTGGGCGGGCCGTCCCGTCCCGTCCCGTCCNAGTAAGAGATTTTGGGCTGCCTTGAAATTCAGCCAAGTTTCCTCCCTGCTGGATCTACACTATTTTTAGAATACCTGTATTTGGGCGATAAGTAGGACCAAGCTTGCTAGCTACCACCAAATTCTAGTTCAGAAGGAAAAGCCTTATCCCAAATATTTTATTCTCCTGAAATGTATCAAAATAGCACTTATGTCCTATTCCCAAGTCTGTGAAAATTTTGGAAAACTTGCTGCATCGCACCCATAAATGTGAGAGCAAAATCCCAAGTGACCATATTGTATTTGGAAGGGGCTGAAGCAGAGGGCGTTTGGGGAAGTTTGTAGAAAGCAGATCTGCAAAAAAAAAGAGCACTGTGCATTTTTAGCACAGATAAGAACTGTAGAGATTAGCTGAATTTTCAGGAGGGATTTCAAAAGCGGCATTCTGCCAGGGGATGAATAACTGCTCTGACATCAAGAGAACTGCTCGGGGATGTACTAACGTAGCTGCTTTCCTGGGAGAGGATATGAACCATACCCCGTCTGGGGCACGGTGCAATAGCTGTAGCAGACAAGTGTAAAACCGGTTGTAAAAGGAAAACGACTTTGACTCACAGAATGAGATCTTTGTGAGTCTGTGGCCGCGCTGCAGTGCCGTGAGGGGACATGGAGGGCTCGGAGCTGGCGGCGGGGCAGCGGCGCGTGGCGGGTGCGGTCCCCGCAGGGGCTGTGCGGACACCGCCCGCGTCCCGCGGCATCGCTGCAGTTCCGCGATTGCGGCACGGCCAAGTCCGGCCTCGGGGAGGCACCGACGGCTCCAGCGGAGGGGAACTCGATGATCTCAGGATCTTTTCCGATCGAACTGGTTCTGTTAAGTGTCTCTGTGCTGAGCGTGCGGGAGGCAGCGACGGGCGGCAGGGAGCGGAGGGCAGTGCAGGGGCGGCACATGGGGCGACAGAGGGGTGACAACAGAAGGAGGGCAGTGTGGGGCCGTGGGACGGGGCCGTGGGACGCTCCCGTCGCTGCCCAGCCCTGTAGTCTGGGCGCGGTGCTGCCCAGGCGGCGCGGCCAGGCCTCTACTCCCGCCCGGCTCGGGTTACCTGGGCGGGCCGTCCCGTCCCGTCCCGTCCCGTCCCGTCCCGTCCCGTCCCGTCCCGTCCCGTTCTGTCNCCGTTCTGCCCCGTCCCGTTCTGTCCCGCCCCCGCCCTTCCCGGCTGGCCCGGCCCCTCGACGGGAAGTAGGAGCGAGGGGCCGTGCTGGGGCGGCTGAGCCATGGCTGTGTCCGCAGCAGCTCCGCTGCCCTGCCCGCTCCTCCTCGCCGTCTGCTGGGTGGTGGCCGCGGGGACAGCGGCAGGTAGGAGCAGGAAGGGACGGCGAGGAAGGGGCGGCGGGGCTCGGGACCGGCTGCCGGCTGCGCTCCGTGTCCGCAGGCGCGGTGCCGGGGCTGGAGCGGCCGCTCCGGGTTCTTCCCCTGCGCGGGTCAGGGCTCCGCGCACACGCGGGCGTGGATGTAAGGGAAATGCTTTCATTTTGTATTAGAAATCGCCCGAAGCTTGTCAGTTCTGTGCGAGGCAGCGCCGGCGGTACGCCCTGCCCTGCCGCTTACCGGGAGCGGGGATGCTGAAAATCTGCTCTCCTCTTTCAGTAAGGCAGCGCTTGACAGAGTCGGCAGAAATGTTTCAAGCTCCATCTTCGTTTCCCGGGACTGTCTCTTTCTTAAAATCCCAAGCAGAACCCTCCCCCCCTCCTCCCGGTGCTCGCGTCTTGCGGCGGTGCGGGACCGGCTCCGCCGGTTGCGGGCACGCAGAGCCTCCCTCGCCCTGTGCCTTCGCTCTTCCTTTAGTATTCCCGATTTTGGAAGAACGAATGTTTAGTTTTAGGAAAGATGCGTGCGTGTCTGTGAGGGCTTCATAAGAACCCGCGCTTGAAGCTTTATTCTCTGCTCATGTTATCAAAAAACCCAGCTGCAGACATTAGAGAATTGGTCTTTTCCAACTGTCTACAATTAGATTTATAACTATGAAATCAACCTTCAGAAAATGCAGGAGGACGAGATAAAAATGTGATGAGTTTTTTTATTACTTTACAGCACTCACATGGTACCTGATGCGAAGGATTTGCAGATGTTTCCACGTTAGGGCTTTTAGAAATAATATGTTTTCTATGCCTCTGCTAATCTCTGCTGGCTACTGCTGTGCTTCTTTTCTTAGAAGTGCAACTATGGTTTTGCTTTTTAAGACTGAAATAACGGCTTGCCTACATTTTGTAGTTGGTCGTTGAGTTGTTCTGCCAAATTGCTATAGAAATTTTAATAATGAAAGCATGAGACTATATTTTACACAGACAAGTATGAGATTGGCCTCATCTATGAATAAAAGCTGAATGTAACATTAAAACACAAGCTTCAGAATTCTAAACCTACTAGATTTAAACTCTTTATGCTAATACAATTTATTGATTAATTTATAAACTTTGAATGTTCACACTTCTTTATGTGGCTAGAAATCTGCAAACTTAAGTGCAATGGCTGCTAATGAAACTTATTAGAAGAAAATGTTTAGAACCTGAGAACAGCAATCAGGGATGACATTTTTTTATGGTTTGTGGCTATTGTAGGTAAAAAGAAGTTTGATCATGAAAAGATGGAATGCTTAGAGCTGTGTGCTCTTGTTGAAAACCTTTTTTTTTTCTTAATATGATCAAAAGGACTCAGTATTTGCAAACTTAATGCCCCAAGGCTGTTCCTAAAGCCTGTCCTAAGTTTTTGTTAGTGGAACAGGTAATAGGCAAAGATGTTCTGGCTAGGTTCAGTTTTCTCACTGGAGACTGTATTTTTGCAAGAACAAAAATTCCTCTTTTCTGCTCCTGATGTTCAGTTTTACATCATCTGTAAAACTGAACAAACAAACAAAAATCCCAAAAGTTTTAAGTATTCAAATAAACTAAGCATATTCAGACTAAATCAATGAATCTTTGTAATTATTCTCATTATCTGTGCAAGCATCCATTATCCGTGCATACACATGGACACACGGGTGGTAATGGTGCCTTATCTCTACCATTGCCTGTCCTTGAACTATGTAAAGGTGTGAGAGAGCTCCAGAAGTTTGATGAATTTCCTTCAAGATTTGGCTGCTCTGGCTTTTGGGAAATGTAAGATAATGGTGTCATAGATGCTTTGAGCAGAATTCTTGCTCAAGGAAGCTCTTTTGCTCCTCTATCTTCCCTCTTCCTTGTGCTAGCAGAAGGAAACAGGGCTGCACTGTGACCTGGATGGGAAAATCGATCTTGATGGAATTATTCTGCCTTTTTCCTACGAGCACTCTTGAATGTTGGGATGGGTTGAGCTTGGTTCCCTGGGACAGCAAGACCTGCAGCACTAGCTGATACCTATTTGAAGTGTTTGTGAAACTATTGAGTAACAAGGGTACACTCTGTCCACAGACAAACAAGTGGTGGTGCCTCAGTGATGATACCTGGAGATATCCCGAGAAACAGTCTCATTGGGCTTCTGGTTCAATATCTTCTCATAGTACATATTAGAATAGCCCTTTAAAAAAAGAAAATCCACTTTCACTTTCTTAGGGAATTCCCAATTGGTGATGTTTTCTAGAATTGATGTCTGCCACATACTTTACTTTTTCCTGGAAGTTTGCCATTTTCTGCCACATTTCCCTTCTTTGTTTTCTAATATGACCTTCAAGCTGTGTGATGGGTCTTGAGTATACATTAACTCAGTGCACAAGATAAGGAAGGGTCAATGCATAAATGGATTTATCGCTGTGACCGTCTCTGACTCATGGCCCTGCTCTGCTTCTGTCTGGCTTTTGGGGAGGTGGAAAAATGTACCACTGAAGTGTGCCAGCACTAAATTACTACTTGTCCCACACTGGTTTTGCTCACTGTGCCGGAACATAGCATTATATGTCTAATAGGTAACTGAAAAAGTGATGTGGTTTCTGTGTTGTTTGTTAACATTCTCACATTTGCAATCTGCTTTGCTTGCAATCTTTGCTTAAATTGTGCTTCTAACATACTGCTGTTGCTTGCAAGATGTAATCACTTGGTTTTTTTTTAAGGATTTCTCTAAAACTGTGTTGATGGATAACTTTTGGGGAGAACAAAGAATTAATTGCTCCACAAAATGTATATACTGTTTTTATTGAAGTTGCAGCACGTGACTCATCTTCTTGCAACGTGCAAAAAGCTTGAGTACCACAACCGCTACGTTGTTGCAGGCTACAGTTTCTTAAAATTTACTTTTCAGTTAATTTGTGGACATTTAAATTATCAGTGGATTGAGGTAACAAGAATAATAGAAACACTTTGGTGAGCAGTAGCTTATCTGATAGCAAATATGAGTGGATGAAGTTGAGAAGTTATTTGTGTTCTTTTCTGTCAGAGAGTTAAAAATCTGCCAGTATTACTAATAGTAAAGTGTGGGCCAATAGGACTGTTACACTGATAACTCCTTTCTTCTAGGAGCAAAAATTCTTGCATCTCCATCCAACTTGAACTATTCATTTATCCATATCTGTACTCTGAGCTGGACATGGAACCCCCCAGAGAACATCAGCAGTAGCTGCAACCTGTGGTATTCCAGTGACATCATCATTAATGGGGTTCCTGTGGACAGACCAGTAAGTACATCACCTCTTTAAACTCTGTGTTCCAGTAAATGTCTTACTGTGATAAAACTCCATGTGTGTGAGCATATACACATATGTAAATACAATTTTAATATAGCATTTCATTCTTATCATGGGATCAAAACCTCAAAAATGAATCATACCAGCATATGGGATCTTCAGATCAGAAAAATCTGTCTCTTGCTCTCTGATAACTGAGTGCTGATGGTAACACAAAAGTACTGTAATAATAATGGGAAAAGTCTCATTTCAGTCTTTGTTTATGCAGCTCTCTAGAAAAAATAGATACAGGGCAGTCTACATCCTTAAGAGTTAAGTGGGAATTTGCAAAGGCTTGTCTCCTTTACTTTGGTCTCGGTTTAAAGAGACTTGCAGATTTAGCTGTGGTTTGACAGCATTGCATCTTTCAGATGTAACACCAAGTATTAACATTCCCCCATTTGTCCTCTCCCTGCCCTTACAGTTACTTATGGGGGAGCTGTGTTTTGAAGACAATATGGAGCACGTTTGTTCCCTGGAACAGAAGTCATGAAACTTGTTTGTTTTGGGCTTTTGTTTTCTGTGTTAGATTGTTTGCAGCCCAGATGTGCTCCTTGCTGTGGATTAGCTGCTGTTTGGTCAGGGCAGTGTCATGGTGGCCATTGCTATGGGTTGTAGGACAAGTATTTTTACAATTTACTGCCAGTAAGAAAATAAATCCATCATTCCAAACCCTGGGAATTTGAAGCTTTTGGTAGATGCCGGCTGTGGGGCAGGCAGTGCTCCTATTTCAGATATGGTTAAAATTGATACGATGCCTCTTGAAGCAGTCCTTTGTTGTTGAGCCCTGTTACAGTCTTACAGTCTGATGCTTACATTGGCCTTTTCATGCTGACCACTGTCAGCATTTGTTCTCACAGGTCCAGGATATCCTGGACATGAGCAAGGATGTGGCTTGGCCAGTTTGGATGGAGCATTGAGCAACCTGGTCTAGTGGAAGGCAGCAACCCATGGCAAGGGGGTTGGAACTAGATGATCCTTAAGGTCCCTTCCAGCCCAAAGCATTTTATGATTCTGTGACTCTGTGGTTTTGCAAACAGTAGAGCTAATTTAATAAAAACTAAAAGGGTCATGTTTCATTTTTTACACTAATGATCTCTACTGATCATCTTCACTGCATCTGATGCATCTTCACTGCACCTTTAGATGAGCCAGTTGAACCTGCTAACACAGCAGAAACCTATTTACCTCTTTTGATTGGTTCATTAACAAATTAGCAAATAGAAAGTCTCCTTGGTTAATGAGCTTAATGAGTTTGTGGAAGGGTCTAACAGATGTTAAGGTCATCAGCAGTAAAAGAACTGAGGGTCAACAGTTTCACAGGACAGGATGAACCAGACTGTATCATCTTGCTGCATCTTTTTGCTCATAGAACCTGTTGGAGGTTAGGGTTTTGTCCTTTTTTTTTTCTTATTTTTTTGTCTTTTTTCTCTCTTTTTTTTTCTTTTTTCTTTTTTCTTTTTTCTTTTTTCTTTTTTCTTTTTTCTTTTTTCTTTTTTTTCTATCTTTTTTCTTTTATGTTTTTTCCTTTTTTCTTTTTTCTTTTTTTCTTTTCTTCTTTTTTTTCCTTCTTCCTTTTTTCCTTTTTTCTTTTTTTTTCTTTTCTTTTTTCTTTTTTTCATTTTTCTTTTTTCTTTTTTCCTTTTTTCTTTTTTTTCTTTTTTCCCCTTTTTTCTTTTTTCTTTTTTTCTTTTTTTTTTTCTTTTTTCTTCTTTTCTTTTTTTCTTTTTTTTCTTTTTTTTCCTTTTTCTTCTTTTTCTTCTTTTTTTTCTTTTTCTCTCAGGGAATTTTCTCCCATTTATTGCTAAGAGATGATAACGACTGGTACTTAAGAGAGACAAAAAAGTGGCCAAGGTGGGGTAACGGGGTGCAGCTGGTTACTCTCTTAGCTGGGGGNGTGGCCAAGGTGGGGTAACGGGGTGCAGCTGGTTACTCTCTTAGCTGGGGGCTTTT
>VXBT01008962.1:2272-29548 GCA_013400235.1 Oriolus oriolus
CGGGGGGAGCCGCGGCCCCGCCCTGCCCGGCTCGGGGCGCTCCGGGCGCGGGTTGAGGGCCGTGACCCGAGCGCGGCCGTGTCCCGGTGCCGGCCTGCGGCCCCCGGCAGCGCCTGCCGGGCTAGAGCGCGGTGACAGCCCGGTCCGGCCGCGTTTCTGCTCATAAAGAGCCCGAAGGGTGGGAACGCCTCCCGCACAGCTGCTCCAGCGCAGTGTCACCAGCGCCTTACACCCGTCCTGCTAGAAAACAAATCACCTCTGCCTCTTCCTTGGACCTTGTATGACCCAATGACTTTCTTTCACCTCTGCCGCCACAGGACCCTTCAACCAGCAAAAGTAGTTTTTTTGTCAAGTACCCTGTCACAAAGACCTCCCTTCATGGGAGGATCAGACGTGAAAGCGCTCTCACCGTTGTCATAAAAACACCACCACTGCATTTTACCTCTCCAGCTCTTCTCCGTGTGTCTATAAGCACCCATACTCAGTCCTGGCCAGCTGTCAGGTACACAACACTGCCTTTTTCAGAGTAATCATATAACAAGCAATTGTTTTCCAGTATCAGGTGTGACAGGGACAGACGTTTACAAGTGCACCCAGATCTGTTTAGCCAGCTGCCTGTACAAACAAGTGTAACAAGTCACAGGTAATTGTTTACATGCAGTGTTTATTGCAAATTACTGTCACTTCCTCAGGATGCTTGAATGTTGTATAACAAAGCTCCAGTGGATTGTTTTCTAGCAAGGGTACACACTGGTGATGTGCTTTCCTAAGTGCTGAGCTTGTCCCATCAACTAAGGAAACTGAAGTTTCATATTTATAAGATTACTTATTTTACAAATTTATTTCCATAGCCAGCAGTGGTTTATTTCCATAGGGTAAAAAAGAGATTACTTGTAAGTGCTCAAGGATCCATGAGGCTTATAAAACAAAACTGTGCTCTTTGTTATTACATAAAATAATATTTTTTTTTAAAAAAAAGGTCTGCTTCTTTGCAATCTTTTTAATTCAAGGAATCTGAAATCTGTGAGACAGAACATCACTGTACCCATTTACCAGACAGGGGCAGGACAGGACAGAGATGAGATGAGATGAGGGAAAGACACATCAGTGTAGAGAATTAGTGTTGTTTGAGTCCAACAGTGAGAGTCATAAATACTGAAATGCAATGAGGAGAGCGGTTGGGTTGTGCTTGGATTTTACCTGTTCTTTGTTTTGTTTCTTTACCTGACTTAGCAATTTTTTTCTTCCCCTTCCTATCCCATCTGCTTAAACTGATCACTGTACTCTACTGAACAAGGAGAAAAAGGGAAACAAGTTTATCTTCAGGTTTATGTTCTGCTATAGAAAAAAAAATCCCAAAGCAAGACTCCAGGCAGAGCTGGCTTCATTTTTTAATGTTTAGCTAGAAGCTCTAATTAAAAATGTTTAAAATGCATTTCAGAATGAGCACGGTACTTCTGGGGAGCAGGGGGAGAAGAAGATGCATTTGTGGGAGACTAAGCATGCACTGGTGTTCCAAGAGCCCCATGAATCCTGTGGAATGCTGCAGCTACTCAAGGACTATTACTTTTTTTTTTACTGTTTTAGAAGGCATTTAAGAGCAAACTACAGGGAATAATAACAATTAAGAAGTTATACTGGTGTACCTTAAAACCCGCCATGCACCAACAGCGCAGCCCCCGGGGAGCACAGCAGCCATGCAGTGGCGTGTTCATACAGCAACAAGCAACGTGCACCAGATTCACACGAGTCTACTCCCTCCACAAAAGTATTGCTTCAGAATAACTTAATCAGGTCTAAATTAAAGTGTTATCTATCTACAGAACGCCTTTCGTTCCATAAAACCTTGAAACATGCACAGAATTAAACTCCATCTCTGGGGGAGAGACCAACCATCTACCTAGCAATTTACAGCAACTTAACAAAAGCAGGAAGGGAGGATATATTACAGGCAAATACAGGACTCATTGCAGGAGGAGTGTAATTCTCAGTCCTTTTAGTTTCTCTCTGTTATCATTTCCCACTTGTGACAGAAGTAATAAAACTTCCTTCCTCCAACCTTTATTTAATTAAAGTGTAAGTTCTTTGGGGCAGCGAGCTTACTGTGTGTATATATACAGCACCTAGCATGAAGAGGTCATGAATTCATCTCAGGCCTTTAAGTACTGCTCTAAATACAAAGCATTAGCAATAATAAGAATAGGATATAATTTTCATTTAGAATAGATGAGTCTTCTGTTCCCGATTATCAAAAGAATAAATTACATGCATCTCAGGGAATAATTAAATTAAGGGTTAAGGGAAAGTATTTCATACCAGAGACTTGTAACTGCTCTAGTCTTGTTTTTTACTCCCAAGGATGCTGCTGCCCACTGTTACAGCATTTACTCAAAATTCTTATTTGCCAGAATATGACAAAATAATGTCCCAAATCCCACAGGCCAGGTCATGACTAAGTGCAGGGGTATACTTTATTCTGAGGCAGTGCATGTGATTACTGTGATAACATACCCAAATTAACCTTTTGCATGTGCAATGAACCGCAATTAGCAATCTGCAGACAAATGACAAGTTCCTTCGTTTCCTGTAATATGCAGCAATACACAAGCCAGATTTCCTATTGAATCCCATATTAACCTACATTCAGTGGCAGTGAAATCTCAGAGCACCGTGTCAGAATTCATCATCTCTCAATGATGTTAGCTCCACCTCTTGACCGTTCTAGACGGGGTGTTTATAAACAACTCATCCATAATCTGACCACTTTCAGCTGAAAATGTTTATAATTTTTTCACCAGTTGTTCCAGCCACTTTGGATGCTTTTATTAAGGGATGGGCAGAGCTCTCAAAGCAGTATGGTTGTGTTAATAAACGACAAGAAATAAAATGGAGATTGAGTAGTGAGTGGCTCTGTGATGCCTTTCTGAGCTGGTAGGAGGCTCAGGGGTAGGAAAGCTGCAGAAGTGCCTCTTTCCCTTGTGATAAGGAATGTCACATCAAAAAATACAAAATGGGAAGACGATGTTTCCACGTGCCCTTTCATCCCCAGAATTCCACACCTCTCCCTGTTACAGGACTCATTTGCAAAACATTTTTTTTAAAAAACAAAGATCTTCTGGGACAACTTGTGAAAAGCAATTCAGCTGCAAACCAGAAAAAGTCTCGCACCTTTAACAGTCACCATCAGCCTCTGAGAATGTTGATACAGTAAAATAAACCTGAACCGGTTCCTAGCAGCTTTACTAAAGCGCTTGTTTCCAGTACAATAAAACAAAAAAGATTTCTGTAATAGGCATCACATAACTGCACTTCCTTCATGTGCCTTCGCTGGTAGTGTGACATGAGCGACGAGCATGTGCATGCGTGGAGGGGATGAACTGCCTCATAAGAATGCAGTTTTGTTTAACATGAGTGATGGAAGGCAATTCAGAAAGCATAAAGATGCCTTTGTAATAAATCAGAACTAACCAGCCAGATCACCTGCCCACTTTAAAACTCTCCACCAGGGCTGCGAGTGGCCTCCTTCAGTTATTGTTCCGCCCCGGGAACCAGGGTTATCGCACGGTGTAGCTGAACTGAGTGGCGTTTAACAACTGTGCCAAACTGGGGTCGAAATGAAAATCCCTTCTGCCTCGCTTTGCTATCACACGATGCGTTTGGAGCCCATCCTTTGCGCCTGCTTCCTCTCCCTCTCCCTCTCCCTCTCCCTCTCCCTCTCCGTTCCCTCTCCGTGGAGCGCTCCCCGCTCCGCGGCTGCGGGATTGGAGCTCTTTGTTGCCATGGCCCGTGGGCCAGCGCTGCGCCTGCGATGCAGCCCCGGCGTCTGCAGGCTGCGAGGCACCCGCCGCACTTGTGGGCACTGTCTGTTCAACTGGATTAAAAAGGGGAAAGAAAAAAAACCGAAGATTTATATCTGTATGTTTAGACTGAGCTAGATAACTCGTAGATCTGTGATTTAGCTCATAACCTTGAGTCCTTTTTAATCAGTTTTAATCTCTGAAATAGTAAATTATAATTAAAATTTAATATAATTTTAATCTCTCAAATGGTTAATTATAATTGTGGTCATAAAACATGTACAACCTTTGCTTCCTCTCTCCTCCATCCCTCACCTCCTACTCAGAGCTGCTACATGAAGAAAGAGAAAATAATTGTCCCTTTAATGGTAATTGTTTATAAACTCCTTTTCACAGAGACTATGTTTATGTACAATGCCTAGGCAAAAACCAGGCACTAACGCAATACTCGTAATAAACGAGTGAATAATAGATCCCTGACCATAACTCCAGTGCTCTCCAACAAAGGAATATCTAATTCCTGTCATGGAATTGCCTTGCAGGTTGAAGTTCAGCATACAAATACACATGGGAAAAGATTAGATTTTAATTGATAAGTATTAATCATCATTCATTGCTGTCTCTGCAGGAAGCCCCGTGTTAAAACATCTAGTTAATATACAGTATAATGGATAACCTTGAGGCAGAAGCTCTTGCATCTGTCTCTATCCAAGAAAAAACGTCAACATCAGCCTTTGTTGTAGCAAAATACCCTGACATCTGAATGGAGTTGCTGCTGCTGGAAAATTGACTGTCCCCAGTGCAATCCTTCCTAACGAGGGTCCAGTGCTTAACCTAGAGATGAGGCCAAATTAAAAATCTTTATCTGTGCACACCTGTACTTAGGAATATTTGAAATCTGGCCTGGGTCAGAATGCTGTGTTTGTGGTGCATCCTCTCCTCTCTGAACAAACACATTTTTCATGTGATGCTCTCACTGCAACCACAAAGCATTAGCACTCACAAGAGCATCATTGAAGATACTCAGGCTGTTCATTGAGAACAAAGCCATTAATGATTAATACCATGGCAGGAGAAAATGTAGCAGTATTTCTTGGCAGCTGAAATGTGGCAATGTCTGTCCTACGTGCGAAAGGCTCACAAATACCTTCAGCTCTTCTTACATAAAATGGTTCTTATTAACTCTGTGGGAAGGGGAATCAAACAAATCCCCCAAACTAAAGAGAAGGAGATTTTCCCATGTAAAACTGGATATATACAATACATCCCTCTCTGACTGACCCAGCAGATGCAGAGATGCTTTTACGTATCACAGGCATTACTGTCCCAGCAGATGCTATAAAGTTGTCGCTGACACAGACGCTTACTGTCCCCACTGATCTGTATTTTGGGAGGGAATTTTCGTACCACAGACACTACTGTCCCTACAGAACCACATCTGCTGGCCGAGTTATTGTTTGACATACTCTTTTGCCTCCAGCAGATGTGAGAGACTGCCAGGACAGCAGGCATTTCTGTCACAGCAAATCTCCATCTACAGGGAATTAAACTGCAGCTTAAACTGCTGCACTCCCTGAGCCCTTAGTGGGGACAATACTGACAGGGAGGAGGCAACATAAACCAATGAAAATATAATGTTGGGCACCTGGAACATCACCATTAACTCTGCCTAAATATGGCTGTGTTTGGGGATGTGTCAGGAGGAGAAAAAGAATTACTTGCACCCTCCTCCCACCCCGCCTTTAACAAGCATTCCTTCAGAGAAGCATTCAAAGGAAAGAGTGTCTGATACCACTTTCATATAAGAGATCCAAGATAGCAGAAGTCGCTCATGACTACAAAGTTGACAACCTTAATGCCCTGTAACAGGGACCAAGTGCTGGGTCATTTCCAGCTTGCTTTTGAACAGAAAATTTTCTGAGTTTCTAATTTATTAACACCAGAAGATTTGATCCCCAATTCTAGAGGTGCAGGAATAAAGGGAAGGGCTTTGCTTTTAATCCCTTTAATTTGGGCCTTCCATCTTTTGAGACTCTGCATGACCTCCTCTCAGACTCAGGGTCCAATGGCAGCAGCAGCCACGGGATGCTTTGCTCCTGTGCAGCCGTGCTGCCAAGCAGAAACTCTCCAGATGTGAGGAAGAAAATCCTGGGCCTGTGCTAAGACATGACTATGGCTAGACTCTGCCTCTGGAGTGAACTCAGCCTAAGGCCCATACCAACACATGTACCTACGTATAAATAATATGTATGGTATGTGAGCCTGGACTTGGGAGCTGTCTTAGGCCTTTTTTTTGCCTGAGTAGATGTATCCTTTATGATTTGGTACCAGAGAGAAAAACCCTCCCCTGGTAATCTGCAGTAATGCAAACCCTGCTTGAAGACACACCATCTAACTCTGGAATTCCCCCGTGGGGAGTCTGGGCATTTATCTTTATCTGAAGCATCAAGAGCTGTCCATTGGCAAAGGCAGGACACACAAATTCCCAGGGTAATAATCTGATACAGCACAGCAAAACCTATATCCTTGGAGCAGATTGTGGGAAAGCATCAAGATTTTGGTTGCTCTGCCAAAGCAAACAAGATGTTTCAAGCCCCATCATCTGCTCTGCAGTTCACACCCTTCCAGTGCTATCTTTTTCAGATGCCATGCCACACTGGTTAGTGGCAATGCTGCTGTCATGTGTGACTCATTCCATTTTACTGGAAATTAGAAAACCACATGCTGCACTGAAGAACTGCTTATTTATGTAGTCACATCATCCCAGAGAGAGCTCCTCCTGCCATTATTTGTACACAGATTATTTCAGAATTTTGGAAACACAGCTCTTTGCCAGGGTTCATCCAGAGGACAGATTAATCAATAGCACGCTGCTCTTTCCAGGGCCTGTTGTGCCCTTCATACTTTCCAGTGCCCCCCTTGGAAATGCAAATGGTATTTTGGACCAGAGTACCTTCGTCATTACAGGATGTGTGGGAAGCAAAACAGAACACAGAGAGCAGTGGAACTGGAGGTGAGTTAGCAGAAGGGTCTGTAACATATTTATTTCGGCTTTAGGCAGGTGAATTCCACCCACAGGGAACAGCACAATCTACTTGGTCTTGTTTGTTTTCTTTTTTAATGGCTTGCCTTTATAAAGCCTCCTCAAATATTTCCTGAACACATCACAGTGCTACATTTAGTGATTAATGGCCAGTATGAGTGAGATGAACTGGCATATTCAGGACAACAACAACAAAAAAAATGCAGAGATGTCAACAGTGCATTCTTTCTGTGGATTAAGAATTACCGGATAAAAACATTAATGCTTTTAACCAACATTTTGTGGTGACAACAAATCCAACTGGATCATTTTGAGTTCTGAAGCACAGGTCTGGAATTACACGTGATTCAAAGAACAGTTTCCTACATGATGAGTTTTTCTAGTCTATATAAAATTGGTGTTCCTAAAGCAGCAGCACTAGGATCAAAAGTTAGATTTGATTGTGTGTTGACAGGCAAAGGTTGTAGAAATTCCTAAACTACGAGATTGCATTACCTTCTACAGGTACAGATAAACCCAGTCTTATCTTTAGATGAAGAAACTGTTAACAATTTCCAGGCACCAGACATTTATGAAAAAAGAAAATAGAAATGTGAGCCATTCTTTTTTAAAGGTTAGCATAGCTTAAACATTCCTGAAAATATTTATTATCATAACAGACTAGACCTGCTGAAATGTTCTCACTTAGGATTTGGTCTTTGACATTCTCAGAAATTCTGTTCGCTTCATCAAATGGTTGCCATGAAAAGCAGAATTGAGCAACAAAAAGGAAAAGACACAAAGTAGTTAAAGGCCATTTGGAAAAAGACGTTTGCTTTTAATGTTACTGACTACCCCTCAGGACCCAAGTTAGAGTTCTGTTATGTTTTAAAGCATTGCTTTCAAGCTTGCTGGAAGTGTCAGACAATTTGAATAGATCTCCATTTTAATTTCCAATCTAGCAGTATGGAACAGCTGCCATGACTTTGTGCAACGTGGCAAATTCAACATCCTCATCCCTCAAATGACAATCATCGAGAAGGGACTCTGAAAAAAGCATAATGTGCTTCCATTTTTACTGCCTTTTAGTAACTCCCAGCCAAAACTGTACTTTAGATAAAGAACCCAAACCCTCAATTGTACTTTTAACTTGCACTGTCTACACCAGGGAGCAAAGGTCTTGGGTGAAAGCTGATGAGATTTCTAGAAACACTTTTCCTTCTCCCAGCCAGTGAGCTGGAGGTTTGTCCACATCCTTCTGACTTACACATCACCATCAGTGCTATAGGCTCCCAGTCAGGATTTTCCCCACAGATGCTGTGGGAAGTAGTAATGGAACAAGTCCCAGCTCAGCCTCACCAAATCTGCCTTGTCAAAGCCCCCCAGCTTCTACAGCTCTGGCAGCTGGAGTGAGTGTGAACTGAAGTGTGTCATCCTCACGCTTTTCCTGCTTCCTAGCAGAAAGAAAACGTTGAAAGGAAGATGGAAATAACAATTCTTGAGGTCTTTGTTTTTGGTTTTTTTCAGACCATGTTAACTCAAGAGGGAAAATTGAATCCAGAGGAAAAGCCCTTTGAGAGGCAGATGAAAATCCTTAGCACTGTGTCCCAGTCTGGGACTGTCTAGACCAGGACAAAGCCAGTTCAGCCACAGTGAAGGGAATTTGTGTGTTTGGGATATGGCACATCCCTAAGCACAAGCCCGTGTTGCACATAGTTTGAGGAGGAATATCTCTTTAGAGTACTGGAGCACGGATGTGTTGGTCTTACCCCAGCAACAGTGTCCCATCTAGCTCTCATTTGGCATTCATTCACTGATTATATGCTGTGTGCACCCAGCTAAAGCTGCCTCCCACTCCTCTCCTTAATTCCCAATAGAAAACTCAAAGGAGTTTTGGGACCTGTCACCACACATGGTGCTGCCACCGGTGCTCCCAGCAGGAACAAACAGAAGCATCCAGCAGAGGCCCTGTTGCTCCAGGATGGACTATTTGTTTCTATAAAAATAAAACATAAGTTTAAAGTCTCTGGCAAGTCTGATTTCACTTGCTAAATTAACGTCTCTGTTCTTGTTTCTGCAGCACTTCTCTACTACCGAGTTTGTGGTTTCTTGCCTTCCACATGATACAACCAACTTCCGACCCTGAGATTTCCTCCCTTCAGTCTGCATTTCTCATGAAACTCAGTCTCCAAGCATGAAACCAACTCTCACTAATCTGTTTTCTGTTATCAGTATACTCACAGGTATATTTATAAATTAGGGAGGACACACATGTGGGTAGTGTGCATGTCTCTCACTTGAGTTTGCCTCTAGCAGTTGCCATTTAAACCACAGAAAGCAGAACAGAAATATTAAGCTCAGCATTTTCCAGATGGGCGCCAGCTTTGGATGGCTTACTTGGTATCACTCACTTCCAGTCAATAAAATTTATTTCTTCACAAAATCAGATTTTATCTCACCTTTTACACAGTCAACTTAGATCTCAAGGGAACGGGTTAAGAACAGATAACACTGAAAGGCAAACAGGGCAGGTTAACTACATTTCACCTCTGTCCTGGAGTGGTTGGACATGGCTGCCTGGGACTGGAAGCAGGCTGCAAGCCTGTGTGATCACCTCCAACACCTATTTCTATCACTCTGCATTTTCTTTCATTAATGGAGATGATAAGTATTACTTTGAGACAAAAAAAAATTATGTAAAGAAGTAAATCTAAAACGAGCTGCAATGAAGTGGAAGCAGGACTCATTCAGAGATGGAAGCTCTCTGATTTGGAGGTTTGGCCACCAGTATGCCCAAGCCTTCCTCCACAGCTCCCTGAGCTCAGTGGGGATCTGTTCGACCTGACTCAGACACAAATCTCATCTGCACAGCTCCTCTGGGATCACCAGTTCTGCTCCTGGGAAGGGGCAATTACTAATCCATCCCTTACGTTCACTGCAGCTCCTGCCAGTGCAGCTCGTGGGCACTGGTGGCACAAACACATTAACTTCACCTGGCAATGAGCAGTTCTCTGTCAGCCTGAGTGCATGCCAAGAACAGCCTAATCTGCTCAAGAAATTATAAGCCATGCAGCTATTTGCACTGAAACCCCTGCAGAAACAGCCCTCCCCCACTTCCTTCTCTGCTAGCTTGCTCTAACAGCAGGCAGACATAAGTGAAAGGAAAAACAATGAGAAAGGAAACTTGGGAGGGACAGGTTAGAAGCAGAAGGAAGAAGCAAAAGGTCTGACTCTCCAGACCGTATTCATGATGAAAAGCATTTGCACAAATAACCTAATTGCATTCCGTGGGACTGCCGGGCTGAGTAAAAGTGCTGCAAGTGCAAGCAACAATTGCAGAAGCAGGAAACAAGTAGGAAAAGAAAGAAAAAGGAAGCCCCACATGAATCAGACACCTGCACAGAGGAGAGCAGTCTCACACACCCCAGGAAAAACAAATCAACCAAAACACTCCCTGCCTTTGAGTTACTGCAGAAATATTTATAGCGCCTTTCCCGACCTCTGCCTTGCTTCCTGGCAGGCAACACCACAGAAAGAATCTTTACCACTGGCATCCCCTTCTTCCGCCAGACAAGAGAGCAGTCCCTTCCCAGAGCTCTGCAAAGGCAGGGAGAGAGACCAGAGAGGCTGCAGGAGTGGTCTGGTCCTCACCTGGGGGTCAAGCCAGGCACACGCTGCCAGGAGAAGCCGCAACCACCCTCACAGGAGGCAGCGTGGGCACCTCTTCCTGTGGGGTGAACTGGGGGAACAGCTTTGATTTTGTATCAATTCCTCTCGGCAGGGAATAACACAGGAGCCAAGGAAGTGCTGGGTTCCAACAAAACCCCCTCGTCTCTTCCAAGTGGTCACTTCTTTCCTTTCCTCACAAAGCACGATGAGGCACCGAAGAGAAGCTGATGTCCAGTAACTGAATTGCTCCTTTCCCAGTGTGCTCTTTCAGGAATTCTCAAGACACTTACTATGACAGAGCAGTTCTAAGTTTATAAATCATTAAAATAGTGCATTTATTTATCAAAAGCCTTTCTCCTAAAATGAAACACTAGAGAGCAATCCAACCATTCCAGTGAAGACATGCGTTTGAATTCTCCGGGCTCACACTAATTGGCACTTTTCAAAATGTTTCCAGTTAGGTTTGTCCATAAGCGTGAAAAGGAAAATCAAAATATGTCTCTCTGAGATGGGCTGATGTTTGTGAAACAAAACTATCGAATCAGGGAAACCAGGGACTAAATTCAAAGCAATGATGGTTCGAGATCATACATTAAAGATGACAGGATCTTTCTAAATCACCTCAAACACGAAACACTTGCAGTACCAAGTCACAAACTTGTCTGAAAAACACACACTACCACCTACTGGCAATTATTCATACATGTTATTTACATACTGATAAGTGGCAACAATATGTGCACATTTGATTTGCATGAACTTTGCTAAAACAAAGATCATTCTTCATCTTTACAATTACTAGACTTGAAGAAAAATACACTCCAGTGGATGTAGCTCCCAAAAGGTGTGACTAGATATTGTTTTCTTTTCGATAGCCACTTAAACCAGAATAGCTGTTTAGTTAAGCACTTCCCATTTAAGGTTGTTGTTTTTGTCAGCAGAGTAATATGGGGGGTTTTTGGCTCATCCATAAGCTGGTGACATGGTCCCACCAGGCTTACAGACCTTCCCACTTCACACCCACTGCCCTGGGAATGGGGCATAAATTATTACAGTGGTGGTATGGGACCAGGGAGGAAAACTGGGGCAAGTGCTGCTCCTGGATACAACCACTCTTGTGCCCCAGTCACACAGAAGCCTGGGAAAAGGAGGACTATGGTTGGCTTGAGGAGCTGACACAAAGGAAAGATGACACTCCAAAACATCTTTTCCTCAGGTGATTCCTTGCCTTTTGCTGCATTTCTCAGCCTCTTGCCCTATGGTTCACAGTACTGCCACAGAAACATCCTAGAGGTAAAAGTGCTGTGATTTATACGGCAGAAAGAAGAGTCAGTTAAAGGCCCTGGTGTGAACACCACACACATCACCCTGGCTGAGCTGGGGGGACACGTTTTTCACCTCCATGCTCTCAGGGGAGACCTCTGCGTGATTGCTGAGGTGCTGCTGCCGTGGATGATGCCTAATTTTGGATATAAAGTTGATGCTGGGACTGTGTCAACAGGACCTGCAGCCTGACTGAGCCCTCACCTCGCCAAAAAGCAAACATGCCAGGAAAGCCGGGCCTGACACCACTGAGTCACGCTCCTACCTGCTGTGCCCTTGATCTCAGTCCTGCTGCTGTCATTTCTCGCATGAGATCAGCTTCCAGAGAGGGTTTTGGTACGTGGGTGGCAATGTCAGAAAGATTGGCTGGTCCTGACGTAAAGGCTCCCTGAAGGCCAAAGACAGAGACAGAGAAGAATTGCCCCTGCAGTTCTGAGGGCACCTGCCCACATGACACCGAGTTAAACCCCAGACAATGTCTGCTCAAAAGTCAAACCAGCAACAGGAGAAGCTCACTGCCAGCTGTTGCAACCCTGCAGGAAAACCACCTTTTCAGTGCCTTACAAATAAACCATTCTATCCAAGAATGGCGTTGTATATATATAAATAAATCAACGTTTTGCAATTAATAAACTTTTATACGTTTATAATTAACACAATTTATAGTTTAATTTAACCTGAGTTGATTTTCAAAATTTTTTTTTCCCTGTTAGTTGAATCTTAATTATATGCCAGGTTTCCTGCTGGCAAGTATCAGACTAGCTCAAGACAGGCCTTCAGATATGCTGTGCTAATGCCTGACACTCAGAACAGACGCTTTTCGTTCTCTTCAATATGTGCATCGCAAGTAGTATTTTAATTGGGCTCCCGATTCAGAAGGCTGGAATGAGCTCGTGAGTCATTTTTACAAGTTGACTCACATGCTACAAAACTGAAGAATTTGGTGCAGGGAAGAAGAAAAAGCAGAGGGTGGATTTGTGGATTTCTGCACATCCCTGTGGCGGGGGAAAGGGCGAGTTTGGCCCCAGCACCCAGCTGCAGCAGCACAGGGGCTCAGCGAGTGCATTGCTCAGATGAGGCTCTTTCATCCGTAACTGCTGAAGAAAGGATGCTCTTGGAAGGCTTTTGTTTCACGAAAGCTGTGATCAAGAGATTATATAAAGTATTATAATTTTGAGATCCTTCTCCTTTTGGAAAAGGGACCAGTCCCTGCCTGGTTTCAGGGTGTTTCAGTGACTGCATTTCAGCAGTTCCATTTCAAGACTGGGCAACGTAGAGACAACAGGGAGAGGGCTCCTTCTCTCCTTTAGATACCAGCCCTGCATCTCCAGTCTCAAACTGGACACAGAGTTGGATTAAGTTCTCTTCTCCCTGCACATCACCAAGGAAATGTCCCACAGCTCCCACTATACCCGTGTGAAAACCCTGATGTCTTCCCACTGCACTGCCTGCATCGCTCGTGCGACCTCAGGGCCTCAAACCATTCCCATGGGTGCAAGGGGTGGGAACTCAGTCACAACAAAGCAAGTGGAACCAAACCTACCCTTTTTTTCTCTGTGTTACCTCAAAAAGTGATAAACCCCCTATATATTTACTGAAGCAAGGAAGTGTGGATTGCAGCACACAGAAACTGCAGGAAAATCCTTTCCCTTACACTGAGGAAAAGGCTTTTTTTGACCTGTCACCTTGCCTGTCATAACCATATTTTAACATTTTTCTTTCCATATCCTTAGAGGAATCTATACAATACACAAATGAAAGGCAAATCCAGAGAAGGCAGAAGATGCCAGGGTGTTTTTCATTGTCCTGAGGACAAATGCCAGAGCCCTTCTGGGACATTCAGAACATCTAGTCACTGTATCTTATTCAAGGGAAAAGCCATCTGTCAACAAACTAATCACTGGACAGATTCAGAGACAAGTGAAAATAAAAAGCCAATACAAACATGCAGATGAGGTTCCAGTCAGCAACTAGCCACAGAAAACAAACAAATCCCATCCACAAAGCCTGGCATTTGGGTCCAGCCATTTTTCACTGAAGTCAAAACTGGGGAGGGAGTAATGCAAAATGATCTTCAAACAGGAACTTCCAAATCAATCAAAATGACCATGGAAAGATAGGCATGAACCAAACCTGGATCCATACCCTACCTACATAAGCCAGTAACAGCAGCAGAACAGGGTATGAACATAACCACTGAGCTCCTACCACGTTATTAACAGTATTAAAAGCCCTACTATTTAATATTTAAACATTCAGTAATACTGAACAACTGGAGTCCAAGCTCGTGGCTGAATGCAGCCTTCATGTTTGATCAGAAACACACTACCCCAAGGGAAGGACTCCAAGTGACTAATGCTCCTAGTGGCCAGGATTCTTTCACCAGTGAAAAGTGAAGCATCTGCCCCATGTATGGGCCCAACTCTCATATTTTTTTCATGAGTGTCTTCTATGACAAGGGACTTGATGATACGCGGACTGAGATCTTTGCCAGTCTTCCTCTTGAGAAATGAAAGCCCTCTCCTGGGTCATCACAAGTACACTTTGCTCAAGCACAAAGGCACGAAGAACACTCTGCAAAGGAGTTCCTTGGTGTTAAGGCCCTGTTGTTTCTTTATTTTCTAAGCCTCACTTCAGGATGTGCGTGCAAATGGCAAAAGGACGTCAGTTGTTTTGATTCTGCACCAAGTTTGATCTCATATTGGTGAAAAATATTGAACAGCAGAGGAAAATTGGGGTATTTCAGAACATTAGCGTGTGCCATGTTAAATAAACAACTGAGTTAGACTTCAGCTTCAGCAACATGAAACATGAAAGAAGTTCAGCTTAGCACTAGCTGAAATCAACCTGAAGGAGTCAGAACTTCTGAGAGCTAAAATCATAATTGCTTCCTTAAAGGCATCACTTGAATAAAATTAAATGCATTTCTCCAAAAGCTTCACTAGCATAGCAACTGATTGGCCCTTGAGGATTCCTACAGATACTTGTCATTCAGCATGAAATCAGGTCAGCAGCTAAAATTAAACACCCACCTCTCCCCTGCACCGCATGTGGAGTCATCGCTTTTAGTATTGCTCAGCCTCTGCCTCCCCAAATGGGTTCATTCTTACCACGAGCTTAAAGGCTGTCTTATCAAGGAGCACTGATGGATACAGTCATTCCTGCTCCGAGATGAAACTGTTGGGAATCAGACTCGCAGTCCCTTTGACTCCATCTGCATTGATTAGCTCTCGGGCAGCCAGCCAAGGCACTGTGCTGCCTCTTACCCTCGCCACTGCTAATCTGCCTCAGCGAGGCCTGCAAGCCCTACATAAACTGCAATTTCTCTTCATTAGCGTGATTCTGCCTGCATGAATCTGATAACATATGGGATATTATCATAAAACAGCCTATTTCACCAATTCATTTTCTCCTTTATGAAGATTATGAATGTACTGCAAGTGCATAGGCAGGACAGAACAGAGCAGTCTACTGTACAGTTTAGCTTTGATTCAGTTTCTAAAATGCAGATAGCCTTCCTTTTAAGTTCACATTTCCCAATAATCCTGTGCTGATATATTATAAAAACTGCTGACTCTCTCTCCCTGGTTTTCCCTAGTTCATTATGGGCTGATCCACACTCCGTGTCACTTGCCTGGATTGAGACTTTAACGATGAACAGAGCTAGCAGATGCCACACAATGGAAAAAAAATGGGAGCTACAGTAACTGTTTAGTCAACCCTAATCACTGCCACAGTCTGACTAAGCATGAACATGAAACATGATCACAGTTTGGCTGCGGATTATGTAATTCCAAACATATGCTTGATGCCCCCTCACTTCCTGCGCGTTTCAGATAAGGCAGGTCTGCTGGAACGGGCAGCTTCTGCACAGCTGAATGAGCACTCTGTCTGGGAACGACACGCATGCAGGTACATTCCCACCTGCTTCGGAGATTTATTAATTAGCACGTGTCCCCATTTAATGAAGTCTGCGTGCCCTCTGCTGGTACGTGCACGCACTCCTGAGAGCATCAGCGCTCGCAGACGGAGGAGTCTCGCACAGAGAGCTGCTCTTGCTCCTTGGACAGGGGTGCGTGCCTGTCCTGGCGTGCTTACACGTGCAATGTGGAATTAAATGAAATTAAGATGCCCATTTATTCTAAACAACGCAGCTGTTTTGCCCTTAAAACAGTTTGGTTGGGTTCATGCCTCTGTTTTGAGGGCGTTTCCTGCTGAAAGGTACCACTGCAATTGCACAGTGCATGTCTCCTTCAGAGGAGATTTTGTACGCACTGATCCCTTAAGGAGTGGGACTAAGGGGATGTTGCAGAGGACAGAGATCACAGAAGCCTGCAGCAACCCCAGACTTGTTCTGAGCTGCCCCCAAGAAAAAAAATAATTCAGCTTTCCAGGATTAATCCATTGTAAAATGCTACACTAACTCCTGGCTAATCTGTATCAATTACTGAGTACAGACACATGCAGTAAAGGTCATTTTAATAAGCAGTGCACTCCTTAAATTGCTTCCACGGCCAAATCAAGCCAAGATTGCTAGGGATCATTACTAGGAGATCATTAGCTCAACTCATCTGACGACCTCTTCTGCAGACCCTTCTAAGTCTTTATACTGCCAAACAACAGCAACACCAGAACCTCAAAGACTATGGAATGGCTCTTTTTCATGTGGAAACAAGCAAAAACCAAAGGATGGGCAAGGTGAAAGTGGCATCAAATGAAGATAAATATGCCCACATACTACCAGCTGGTGCCAGTGCCCAGAGAGGGGCTGACAGCTCCCTTCAGCTGGATGGTTCCAGAAGAAATGGGACACACCCAAGCACCATTAAAAAATCATCTCCCTGTACCCTAAACCACGACAAATCCCGTGTAAAAAGCCTCGAAAAAAACCCATTTGTGTGCCTCACTAATGGCAATTAAAACAATAACAGCAAGAAAAAAGCAAAGAGCCGAGTGCGTGGCTGACCTCCTGCCCTGGGCAGCGTGTCCGTGCCTGGCAGTGCCCGGCAGCGCTGGCACAGGTGGCCCTGTGAGACTCTGCCACAAGGGTTAACCACTGCCCATCCAAGAGAAGGTGCAGGCACGACTGTAATTGACAACTGGCTGGCTCAGGGCATGTGAAAAGCTGTGTGAATTTTAAATGCTGCTCATGAGACCCAGCACCGAGTGTGGACTGGCGACCTGTGCCAGGGAGGCTTGCCTGAGAGAGGAGGCTATTGCTTAGATGCATATCAAGGACTCCTATCTATTCTTTCCTTTTAAACTGAGCAGCAGCTCTTGCACAAATGTGTGACTCTAAGTGCTGCAGGAGACAGAAATGTCAAACAGGCTGTCAGGAATAGGAATCAGAGTTATATTCAGTCCCGCCCAGATGAAAGCGTAGCACAAAAAATGACCTGCAGTGGCATCTTCTCTATCTTTCTGTAATTTCACTTCATTATTAAACTCCATTCTCACTGCGGTCTCATCCAGACCAGAAGAGGTCACAACCAAACGTGGAAGCAAACACAGCATTAAACCCAATTTTATGCCCAGTGTACTGCTATTTCAGCTCTGTTAAAGTATTGTGATCCGCCTGAGAAAGGAGGGGAGCCAAGAGACAGGTGTAGGCAGATATTTTTCAGAAGTGCTAAAAAGCATGAGTTTCAAAGCAGAACATGGCTGGAAAGGAGTGAGGAGGCTCATTAACCCACAGGTACTAATGCATTTTGAAACATGACCCATTTTACTGAGTCAGAGAACAGAAAATGTCCACACTGTGGTTCTAATAAAGCCTGTGACAGCAAGAAGGGACACTGAACAGGTACAAGAAGCTGTATCTGTAGGTGAGCAGGAGATGGAACCAGGCCAAACTTCCTGCCATACACACCCACACATGTTATTTTTCCAAATCCCGACACAAGCTTATTTATTTCTATTTCAAGGATGTACACATTGTACCAGGCACACATGCTCAGTAGCAAGTGTCTGTCCCTACATGGTCAAATTACCTCCCCATAGCTACTGCTGCTGGCTGGTGATGTCTCTGTTAGAGCTGTGTCACCACCAGTGCTGGCAGCTCCCCACAGCAACAACCCAAACTGCACAAACAACTCATCTATGGCTAAAAACCCCATTCTGGTTGTACATCCTCATTTAGTGTTTGGTTGGACTGGGAGATGAGATCATCTCACTTTCCTCCTTCTGCTCAGAAGATACAATGGAGACTTTATATATATATTTTTGGATTTTTTTGATATGTATTTATATGTATAGAAATCATGGGCAGATGCGAAAAATTCTGCCTGATTCCAGGATCTCTTACATATATCTTAAAAAATAATATATATATATATTATTTTTATATATTACATATATATATAATATTATATATATATATATAAAAAAGCTGTTGTCCTCCATCAGAAACAAGATAGATGCTGGTCCAGGCAGACCTGTGGCGTGTCCCAGCACTGCTGTGCTGGTGGAGCAGAGGGGAGCAGAGGGCTCCGAGCAGCCTCAGTCCCTGCCTTTCCTCCCACACTGCCTGCAGGCACACCTGCTTGCCCTGCTGAAAGGTGCCTTTCCCACTGGGTGTTTGCAGCTTAAATGTCAGGCCAGGTTTCCTCCTACCATACTTGAAGCTGAGTGCAAAGGAAGACGAAGGGAAGGAAATAGCAGCTTTAGAAGAATGAGGCTAGGTAATAAATATCAGAAACATGATTACAAATGTCCTGTGAGGACATTAGCAAAGGTCTCCAAAGAATAAGATCTTGAGGTGCGTTTGTGCAGAAGACTGAGAAGGATGGCAGTGGGAGCCCAAGAGACCTTTCTAGTTTGTGGCTACCTCAGCTCCTCATCACCAGTGCTCTACTCTGCTTAGCAATGGGTGAACAGTGAGATCTTGGCCAATAGAAATAACCACACTTCAGTTCTAAAGCAGGAAGATACTTATCACCTTCCTGGATCCAGTTCACATCTGGGTATTCAGCTCTTAAGATTAATGTTTGTAAGGTTGCCTGCCAGGTCTACCGTCATTTGTCCTACATGTCTTGATCAAGGAACAAAGAGTTATATAAGATTGGATTTTATTCTCTTAGTCAAAACAAGTATAGAAAAAAGTTCTTCATTTCCTGTGAACAGATCTGGCTCACTTAGTGTCTTCTCATGTCTTAATCCCAAGCTCACAGTGACCTTAAAGCTCGGCAGCTGTTATTACATGTGTCCTCTCTACCAACAACCAGCAGCAACCCCAGCATCCACTGCAGAACCAAAGCAAGGAAAAGGTTTCTCTCATTGGTATTTAAGAAAAAGGAAATAGACTGTTTCAAGATTTTAAGAGTAATTTCTGTACTCAGAGAGATCAGAGTTGAGGAGAACTGGGAGTACTCACTAACAGAGACCCATTGATGGGCCCAGAGAATGAAGTCCTGTTCCCATGCAAAGAGCAGATACCCTGCACAGTACAAGGTCTCCCACTTCCACCTCAATCTTGTTCTGACGTCATGTCTAGAACTGAGAAAGTTGCTTAGTCTCCACATCCATTCAATCATACTATTCTTGGAATTAAGATTTGTGCCTTCAGGCCTCAACCAATTCAAGATTCAGTTGTATGAAGCATTCATAACACGAGGCAGTCCCTGCCCCAAAGAGCTTTCCATATAAATAGCACTTTCTGAAAGGAAAGAGCTCAGAGTGGAGCTTTGCATTTCTGTATCAGCCCGTCCACAAGGATGCTAATTACTGCCAGGATAACTCTGGGTTTATGACGTGAAAATCTGGTCTACTGGGAATCAAGTCTCATATCCAGCAAAGCAGCCATCAGATGACAGTAACTATTTTTAGGCTATGTCTGACCTTTCAGAAAGTAAGGACTCTTCAAAAGATGATTAAAATACTATGTGAATTATGCAGAGAGTTGAATAGTCTGAAGAAAATGAAACTTCATTTAGTCTTGCATAATGCCTTTGGTAACACGGTTAGATTCTTTTGGTCCACAACAGTCAGATTTTCCACTGAAGTGTCAGGATCTAAGTTGGGCTGGTTATTGAGTAATAGAGAGGGCTTTCTTATTTGTGCAAACTTCCTAACCTTCAAGAGAACAAAGATTAATCAACAACATTGAAGAGGATGTTGTCATGAGATCCAGTCATGAGATTTGTAGGGACTCCTGCAGGGGTTGCAATCCTTAAAACTGTTTTGGAATAAAATCTGAGAGATGGGAGCACATGGGAAACACTTTCAAAATAAAATCCAACATAGTATGATGGGATAAAGGAGGTTCTACCACTGCAGTGAAGATCTGAAGAGCAGAGTTCCAGTGCATGACGAAGATGTTGTGAGGTAGAAAGAAATGCAGAGGCAGCCACCTGCTGCTGAGTTCGGTATCTGAAGGACCCACAGCGTTTCAAAGCAAGTTCTCCTCGTTTTGAAAGTGACTTCTGAGATCATTTCCAGTGCACATTTACACTGGCTTCTTGTGCTTTAGGCCGTTTCTGTGTTAACATGGAAGTGACACAAAGGGACATCTCTGCCCCTTAAAGCCAGCTGCCTAAGGGATTCACAGCTGTGTGGCCAAAACAAGCATCCACAGGTACCCGCAGCTGGGGTGCTTCCGAGAAACCAGGGGCAAGATTTCCAGAACTTGGAGGCTGCTGACCTCACCTTACTCAACACAGACGCTGAGCAAGCTCTCGAAAATTGCCTCACAGGGTATTTGGGAGGGTTTGAAAAGAGGTGGGCTCTGTTGTTCACACGCTGTCTTTGCCTGAGGCCGCACTGAGCTGCTCGTGACAATTGCAGCTAAAGAGAACTCAGCAAAACTCCCTAATTAAAGATGGGCCAGGGAGTTTCTGAAACTCCTTAACTAGGAAACAAGCCCCCTCTCCTGACTTGTCACACAAGGCAGCCTGAGATAGGGGCAGGGGCAACTTTTCAGACCACCTTTTTCTGAGCTGCAAAATGCCTTTAACTGTGGCTTACAGCAAAGGGCTTTACACTGCCTGGGGGTGGCACAGCAGTGACAAGCTGAGGAGCTGGGCAAGTACCAAGCCATGCTCGTGTTAGAGCCCCCTCACCTCCCTACAGAATCATTACTCACCTGTCAGGCAAAATCCTGAATCATCTGAGAACTGAAACATCTGAAGCTCTCAAAACAAGGGATAAAAGGAACAAATAGCCAGTGAGAACCATAAAAATGAAGCAGCTGAACCTAGAGAGAGGGATTAGCTGTCTGGATAACCTGGGGTGGGAAAGAGAACCAGGGAAAGCTGGAAGCTGTTGGCTTGTACAGCTGACTGAAGAGCAAGTTCCTGATGAGGAACCAATGGAAGCAGTCACAGGACTAAAAAGCTGGGCTGGATGCAGCAGAGATGCTGCTCCTGCTGGCTTCTGCTGCAGTACGAGCAGGTAGGTCCAGACCTGCGTGTTGTCTGAAAGCAGCACAAGCAGACCAGCCAAAGCCTGAAAGTCCTGGTTTCCCAACCATCCCCAACAAAAATGAACGTGGCACAGGAAAGGATGGCGAGTGGTCTGCGTGGAATGTTTGCTGAGTTTTCCAGAGGCTGTCAGCAGCCCTTTGAGCACTTCAGAGCAGCCATAAAAACAAAAAACAAGAAAAAAAAAAGGGAGGAAACCAAAACCCACAGGCCAAGCTGAAGGCAAAGCAGTGAGGGCTGAGCCCAACAGCCTGCAAAGGGCGCCCCTGAGGAGCTGCAATCACAAAAAATGAAGTGTGAAGAATCAAGACTTGCCTTTGCAGGATCCAGTGGCTGGGGACACCAAGGTGTGCAGGGAGGAAGGGAAGCAGAACCCAGGCTCAGTGCCAACGCAGATAACCAAGGGGACCAGAGGAAGGAAACCACAAAGCTCTGCAGTAAACACAGGGATTAGGAGAGGGGTAGATGAACCAGTCAGACAAAATAACTGACCCAAAACTCTCTTCTCAAAACTCAGATAAGATTTGTGCTTTAAAAATATACAGTGCTCTCCTCTCCTCCCACTTCCTATATATATATATATTTTTTTTTCCCCTTTTTTAACACTTTCTGGTTTTGGCCAGGAACGGTTAAGAAAGTGCCAGGATACTGCTAGAAAATCTGTCTGTTCTCACAGTGCTTCTGGCCCAATCAGGAGTAGGAGGGAGCTGGACTCTCAAGAGAGAGTCTGTTTCCATTTAATTTCCAGGCCAGTTTTGCAGACTTACAAGGTTAGGGTAAGGTGCCAGACTTCTGGGTGCTGCTAAGAAAAAAAAAAACCCTCGAGCCCTTGGAAACTTTTCTTCTCAGCAGTCAGGAGGAATATTGTAAACACAAAGGGAAGAGACTTGAGGGAACAATGATGTCACAATAGGCAACATGGAAGTTTAGAGCCTCCCATAACCACCTCTTTCATTCTTTCCAAGGCCAGGTCTCTGTTTTGTAAGAAAAGCTGCATATGCCTATTTAAAGCATTAAGTGAAAGACAACTCCTGAGTTAAACAGTACGAAGCAGAGACTAAATACAAATTATTTCATTAACTGTTTAGTGTTTCTTCCACTTCTGTATCTTATGCTTAAAACAAAAACCCCAAAACCAGAGAAGCACTTATCATTGTGGGCAGGGAGATGTAGGTAACATCTGGTTAAAATGCCAGGAGATGCCAGAGGGTTTGCCTGGCGAGGGGCCCTTGCAGGCTGCTCACTCACTTGCTTGAATTCCCTGGGGTGGCTGGGGGTGTTTTGGAGAGGCCAGAGAGGAAAAATGTTCAGGGGCTGATGACTGAAAGGCAGGAAAAGCCTCCCTGAGAGCGAGCAGAAGCAAAAGCGAAGCCTTGCGGGAGCTGCTGGCGTAGGTGTAACTTGTTAGAGGCTTGGCTTTTCCCCTCCTCCCGTGGCAGCAGAGCCCGGATCAGGGTGTTCTGACTCTCAGCTCAGTCGGGCTCTGCTCTGGCTGCTCCCCAGAACAGCCCTGGGAAAAGCCCGGAGAGCCCTGCGATGCCTCTCGGTGTCACCGAGCGAGCGGTGCTGAACCTGCCACTCCAAGGGCTCCTGGAGTCAGCACAGGAATTTGTCTGGCTTTTCTTTAGCACTTCCCTGGGGTTAAATTCTCATCCCTTTTGAATGTATTTGTTTTCTTTTGGCATACCAAAGAAACCACCCATTTAAAAATATTTGCTTTAAAAAAAAACCCTCAACCCGTCAATTTTCAAAGACAAATCATATTTTCTTGAATTCTGGGAAGAAGGAAGGATCCATACTTTAGATTTTGAAAGAAACAACTTACCTCTAGATGCAGTTCAGACTTTTCTTTTCAGATTTTTATTCTAATGAGAGAAAGTTACTTCAGCTCAACTCTTTCTCTGCTGCCAGCAGCACTTTCAGTCCAGAGGAAGCTACACCTATCCCCACTCTGTTTACATAACTGGCACAACCAAAGCAGAAGGATTGCAGCAAGATGTCCCACACCAGGCACAGAGCTAGGAAGAGACAGAAAAACAGGATATAAAAGCAGCTGCTTGACTTAAAGTAAGTGATGGCCACACATGACACATAAAACCCAAATTTTGAGAGCTCCAAAATACTTCTCAGCAAAAGCAAATTCAGAATAAGCTCACGCTGACCTTATCAAAAGACAGTGGATAGGAATAGTTGTCTCCCTCCTAATATTGTTTCTAGACCCTATTTAAGAAACAAATATCACGCTTCCCACCTCCGACTCCAGCAGATATAGGAATTTCTGAATCCTACTGCACGTTTCAGAGACTTTCCAAGGCCTGAGAATTCTTGCTAATATGAGAAACTTCTCTGTAGGTACAACCAGACCTAACAGACATTCACATTTACACTTGCTTTCCTCACTTCCCTCCCTACATGTGTTTTTTTTTCCTCATGTTTCTTCAGGAATTCTGCCCCCTTCCATCCCTCAGTTAAGACAGGCATCCAGGACTTTCTGTGGTCTTAAAAAGCCTCTCTGGAGAAATCTCCCTTCCGAAAGATTTTGGCCTGTCTAGCAAGGGCATGAATGCAAATGCAAGGAGCTGCTTTGCAGAGATCTCTGCAGGGATTCGAAACCCGCCTGAGGATGCTCCTGCCACGGGCAGCCTGCTCCGGGTGACCTGCCTGAGCAGGGGAGGGGACAGGGTCACACCCACAGGTCCCTTCCAGCCACAGCCATCCTCTGATTCTCTGGGTGTGAGCCCAGGACTGTGGGTGACAGAGGACAGCAGGCGTGGAGGCATTTTACCCACACTGACATTTTTTCGCTCCCTCCCGTCCTCATGTGCCCCTGCACAAATCCCGTGCCTCTCTTCCCCAGTGGTCCCTGCTCTGATGTCCAGCCACTTCACTCCCTTTCTCCTCTACAGTGTCTGTCATGTAGGTGAACCCTGAAGACAACTTTGCAACAGTTCACCAGGAGTTTCTGCTCGGACACGGAAAGCAAAGAAAAACCAGCTGGAATTTTGTCAGTCGAGAACTTTTGGAGATATCCATGGGGAGACTGTCAGGAAGGAAACACTGAAAAGCCAGCAATAGACATGCTGCTTAAAATTCATATACCTCTCCCAAACCTGGACTTGCTTTCCTAGAAGACATCCCATATTTATATTTTAAGAATCTAGGAAAGATGTGAAAAACAACCTCATTGCAAGAGACAAGGTGCAGCCTTGACTGTGAAGCAGCCACAAGATTTCCAGTTGCCAGCTATGCCACAGCATCTCCCCAAACCTTTTTTGAATCACACAAATTAGAAAAAACCTACGAGCTTTATTAAAAAGTAAAAAAATATTATACATATGGGTGATTTATCCACAAAATTATTCTAATTGGAAACACAGGAGGAGTGAAGGCTAAACATCCATAAATGTTACAGGTAATGGAAACGTGGGCCAATAATTTTCAGCACTGCACAGATGGTAGGAAACAGGGGCACCAATGGATATCCAAAAACCACCATAAATGACATTTAATTTTCTAACTCTAAGCTTAGTAAATGTATTATAATGTTAAAGTAGTCGCAATATGCATGAATGGTAGAAGGTGGCCCAGAGCTAGGAGAGGAACCAAGGATGAACCATCTGATGGTATTCATTGTAAAAGGTGTCATCTACTGCCTCAAAAGAAAGCATTTTAAAACCCTCCACAGATACCGAGCATTTTCTAAAAACAGCTTTTGAACATCAGCATCTTGGTTTTGAGATTATTCAAACAGCAGTAGCTTCTTTCACCCACTTACTTCTGGGGAGAAGGGCAACTACACATTATGATATATTAAAATACATGACCTCTTTGATGTTATATGCTGCCAAATAATTACCAGAATCACAAAGCTGGCTTAATGTTAGAATTATTTGGTTGTGGGTTATTATTGTGGGTTTAAACACTGGCAGAAATGCTCAAGGCCTCCAACCTCCAAAAGTACAATTTTCAGTCTCAACCAGTAATTGTAAATTAGCATTGTGAATGGTTTTTGGTTACCCCATGAACTCTTTAGCACTGTAATACCTTTTTCAGTACACTGAGCCTTGACCTAATGACTACCTTTAATAACTCAAGAGTGGGGTTTATGTTTGTAGGTGCTGAATTTTAAGGATTCCTTGAACAAAAGCCATAAAACAGACACACTGCACACCTAACAATCCGCTGGGGAACTCACCAGAAACACTAATTCTTTAGCCAGTCATGCAGCTGTAGGCTCCAGCAGATACAAGAAAACACCCTAATTATTAAACTGCCCATTCTTCCCAATCATTTTAAACCACGGAGCAAACAACCATTTTGGCTGGTTCGGTAACAACATTTACCTGCCTAGGAAGGGAAGAGTTAATGCACACAGCAGACGATGATGGACTTTCCCCGGCCCTCCTGGAACCCCAGGGCTGGCCGGCCCTTCCAGCAGCTGCTGCAGCCTCGCTGGCTGCCTGCTCCCAGCTCAGCTGCCACATTCCATGCCAGGACACATGTCCCGACTCGGGAACCCCTCCTGGCCCAGCAGCTGTCCCTTGTAAGGGACTGCCCCATCCACTGTCCCACACATCAGCAGTTCCTCCCTGCTCAAACCCTCCTTGCACACGTTCGTGCTGTTTATGGCTCCGATGTGTCCTGGGCATAGAGGGATGGGCCAGTTCCAGGCTACCTCTGCTCAGGTGAGAAACCAGAGTAGTTTGTTCTGGATTCAGGCTGGAGACCAGGTAACCCTGTGAGTGAGCTGAACCCATCACAGAGAGGAGCTTTCAGAGAGAGAGCAGTTGTAATTTCATAACAAACTTCAAAATCAGTACGGTAAACACGTGCCCGAGTCACAGACTCCCCCCTGAAGGACAGCACAGATAGCCATCTTCCTAAGCAGATTTTGACTTCCTTTAGAGGAAGCGAAATAGGGTGGGATAAGTGCTGGGACGTGTCTCCGAGCGGATTCGCGTTCAGAAGTGGGGCTCTTATCTCCGCCATCTCCTCTCCGCGCTAGGAGCGGGCTGAGCAAAGCCAAGGTTAGATCCTGCTCAGCTCACAATAGCAGCATGTGGTGCCTTTCAGAGCATGAATGCCAGCTCTTTACTGCAGGTGCTCTTGTGGTGTGGCCACGGGAGGAAAGCGATAACTGACATCCTTTTCCATTCAATTTACAGTCAAAAGGGTGTTTGTAATTTAGCAGTTGACTGGCTGAAGCTCAGCCCATATGGTAGCTGTTGTTCAGCAAAGAGGGAAAAAAAAAAAGTACAGTACTTAAACCGGAAAGAACAGGCAGTCTGTGCATCAACTCCGGGCTTCGAGGGGGCTCCGGCCCACTTTCATTCATATTTAAATGTGCACGTTCACACTGGGGACGGGGACACCGAGCCGCATTTCCTAATATTGCAAATCACTGCTTTACTTTAGGGTCTTGTGTGTTATACACAAAGAGAGGGGGGAAAAAAAAATGTGAATGCAGATTTGCATCAGTGTCCCATGAGGAATACTGAACGTTAGAAGCAAAACCAGCTGGAAAATACATAAAGAGCGCAGCAGACTCCAGTCTGGTTCCTTTTTCAGAATATTCCTCTCCCATTTGCCTTCTGACTGCAGCTCTAAGAGGCCCTGAAGTCACCGTCTACAGCACCTAATTCTGAACACACAGAAAACAAACTACACAGATCATTTTAAATGTATCTGTGAGGTGAAATGTAAGATTCTGAATGGAAATGTCTGCACTTCGGAGGGAAAAAAACCACTACTGTTTCTTTCCTTTCTGTCTTTTTAGACAAAGATAGGCCGTTGTCAGTATTTCCCTAAAAACATTAAAAGACGTTAAAAGCGGTAAATATGTCCCACAGAACAACAAACTGAAAGCATGACATTAAAAATAAAAATGGCAGAATGATGATTTCAGGTTAGTTTTACCTTGGGGAGAGTACTGAAAAGAAATCAATACAGGGCGCAGTGGCGCAGGCAATTTTGCTGGTTTTTTGGCTTATATTCTACAGCTATGGAGCTTCCCAAGAAAACAAGGAATAAAGGAGAATGGGAAATGAGA